>VZSE01008784.1:112627-172757 GCA_013398275.1 Promerops cafer
ATATAATATAATATAATATAATATACAGGCTGGAAAAGAACCCATGTTCAAGCAGGGCCAGATAGATCAGATTGCTCAGGGCTTGTCTGCCCAAGTTTGGAATGTCTCCAAGGATGGAGAGCCAACAACCTCTCTGGGAAGCCCATTCCAGTGTTTCAACAGCCACGGGGTGCCTTTGTTTTGCCACTCTGCCCAATAAGAATTTCCCATGTGCATCACCTCTGGTTCTTCCCCTGTGCCCTGGACAGGCTCCACCTTCTCTGCAGGGCCACACTGGATACTGCAGATGGCAACGGGATGTCACCAAGCCTTCTCCTGGCCATGCTGAGCACACCGAGCTCCCAGCCAGCCCCACGCTGTGTGCTCCAGGAGCCTGAACCCTCTTGGTGACACCTGGCAGGGCACAGCACTGCAGAGCACACGACTGCTGCTCAGAGGTGAGGAATCCTTTCATGGAGCTCCTGGTGAGCACTTCCCTGAGCCCAGCTTGCCACGAGGATGCACTGCTGACTCATGTGCTGCCAAAAACCCCCAGCTCCTCCTCCACGAGGCTGCTTCCCAGCCAGCTGGCACCAACCCACCTCCTTGCACGGGGTTATCGAGTGCTAGATGCAGCATTTTAATCATGGCTTGAGTGGTAAGAGCAGCTAAGAGCCCTTACATTTCTTTAAGTTCTCTTAATTAAGGGCTAATTGAGCTTCCAAAGCTTTGCATCATCTCTTGAGATTACCTAATGAGCAGCGTGGCTTGAAGCACAGTGATGCCACCAGGCCCCACTTCAGACCCACAGAGCTCACATTAAGTGTTGAGGGAACTGCTAATGCACTTCAGGGGGGGTTTTCCCACCCAGCTTCCAGGGGGATGGCTCCTGGAATGAGGTCCCTGAGACAGGACTCGATTTTCATCTATTCCAAGCCATGAAGAGGCGCCAACCTTCTCCCAAATTATCTTCCCCCAAATTATCTTCCAAAGAGTAGTAATTTTTCACGTGGTTGCTGTCTAGCAGACTGGGAATCCAGCACACGGATGTATTGCTGGCTCAAACAGCCAGAAGTGTCAGGGCTGGAGTTAATTGCAAATTGATTGAATGGAAGGTACATTAAAAAAAATATTTTAAAAAATTCCAGAAGTTACAAATTCATTAGCTGGGTTGAGAAAATGCTTTGTGCTTATTCAGTCTCTGCCATCCAGGCTCTCTGTAAATGTTTATGAACCAATAACTGATGCTGTGTTTTGAGGCGTTCCACATTCCCATTATTTACCAAGGGAAAAATCTAAGCCACAGGAAAACATAAAACTGTATATATCCCCCAAAATGTTAACATATGGTACCTTGTTTCATCTTGAGTACCAAGTACTCACCTACCTGCAGAAAGGTTCTCTGGCATAATTACAGAGCTGCTTTTCTTCAACAATTTATTAATGCAGCCCTGTGAAGAATCAAGGTCAGTGTTTGTGGATTTTACTGGATAACAAACAAACCTGAAAATCCAGAGGACTGTTAACCCAAGTATGGAGGAGGTTTTGAGTTATTAGGAATTCACTGCTTATATTTTCTTCCCTTTTCCTGATGTGGCACATCTCCCAAATAATCTCAGCTTTAAATTATATCCTGAGCTTATTAACCATGACATCGGAGAGAAAACTACCCACTATCATCTTTTTCCTTCCTAAGGCTGAAGATTTCTGCCAAGTCATCTCAAAGTCTCTTCTATTAAAAATAAACTCCACTGCATTAACTCTACTCCATTAACCTTTCCTCTTGGTTAGAGGTTTCTAAACCACTCCAGGGCCTGCTGCTTCCTCTGGTTTCATCCTGCATTTATTGTGAAGTGAGAATCAGAAACAAGAGGACAGCACAGGGATTGACAGGCTTTTCAAAATTCACCAGGAAATGCAAAATTTTACAACCACTCGGGCAAATTCTCAGAGCTAGACCAGGAGTCTTCCTCATTGGGAAAAGGAGTTGAAACTGTGCTAGAAGAACACAATAAATGGAAATAAAGACAGGCAACAACCAGGCAAATCATCACAGCCCTGCAAATCAACAAGGTTCAACCCCAAACACCCATCATGGGTTAAGATCCAGCTTATACCAGTCTCATACAACTCTGATATTACGAGCCTTTTCTCAGTGCAAAGGGAAAATCTGGTTATTGCTCCTGCTGGGCAGTGAAGCTTTAATGCCATGTCTGTCTTTAGGGTTGGTGTTAGTGCGGGGTGTAGAAAGAGCAGCTGGTTTTCTCTGGGTGGATTCAGTCCCTTAATGAGCTGTTAATTGCAGAACAGGAAATTTCCAGCCCAGATCTGGCCTGACCAGTGCATCTGGGCAAGGACCAGATTCTAAGGAGACTTGTAATTTATAGGTTTGCAAGAAACTGGTGGATTTAACAATGGTAAATTAGCAATCCCATTACTTGTGTGCAGTTCTGACACTGATGATTGTAATGGGAATTATCATGGAATTCTCCTTTGGTTTATGGACAGAACTAAGGAGTAGGACTCACCTCACTTGTGAGGAAGTAAAAGATCTTACAAGATCTGGTGCTGCACAAATATCACTGTCCCTGAACAAATCACCTGAAGGAAAATTTTTCAAATCACTCCATATTTATGAATGGGAAGTTTTTTTCACAGATGGTGTGGATTGAACTGCTTTGAGAACCCAAATTAAGGTTTCTCCAAGGGCTTAGATAGCTGGACCTCAGCTCTCCATCAACGCAGAAAAGCAAAGTGATTTTCCTCTCCTCTTCATCCATAAACCTCTTTTCCCTCATTGAGTTAAATGTTCAGTCTTAGATGTGTACTCCACTTCGTGTGTGAAGAGCAGCTCCCACACTCTCAACCAGGGCTTTTCTCCACATTTGGTCCTGTGGTTTCAAACACACCTGAACTTGCAGAACCTCTCACACATGCAGCATCTGAGATACAATGTCCCATCAGGACAGCCACTTTTCAGTTTTGACCGCTGAACGCAACAGAAGCTCGTTTCACCTCTCTTTGCAGAAAGCAGAAAGAAAAATCCCCAATTTCCCCTCTGCTGTGCAAGATTTCTGCCACACACCAACACTGCCCAGTGCCTCATGGCTTTGCAGCAGGGCTCAGGGTCATTTCCATGCTGCACCACGAGTGGGTCCTCGCTGTGAGACCGCCTGTGCCCACCCAGGAGACAAAAACCCCTTCTCCTGGTGGCTCTGTGAATCCCTTCTTGGTGATTAACTCAACCCCCAGCCCTCCACAGCTGCAGCCCCGCTGACAGAGCCACTCTAGGGAAGCTCATTTTGGAAACATTATTGAGGTTTAAGATCAAGACCCCGCAGTTTGCTGTCCAAAGCCATTGAGACACTTCATTTGATTTAATGGTAATTTGTTATATTCATTTCAGCAGCACGGGCTCTGTAAAGTGATGATCTCTGTTTTGCCAACAAAGAGGAAGACATCAATAGACATTTGGGTCAGGAGCTCTCCTCTGACACAAAGAAAGTTCTGCTGGAAAGTTAATCTTTTTCTCAATTCTTTGGAAAAGGAAAGTATAGTGTTTTGACTTGCATTGTGATGGATATTTTTTTTTCCTCATTAGTTCCTAATCTCTTTGTTAAGTGCTGGGATTCTTCTGTGATAACTCTTGCAGAAATCAATGGCTTGTGCTTTGGGTTATGGCGTGGTTCTCTCTTGCTTTTAAGTTTGTGGCTTGAGAGCATCTCCCCCTGGTAATGACTGGAAGATAACTTTAGTTTTAGAGATCCTCTAGAAATGAAACAGCAACTGGAATGGGCAGGAATTTGCAGGAATAAAAGGCATCAGCAGAGGCAGCTCTTTAACTGGCACAGCAGGAAGGTTCATGGCCCACAATGGTTAAAATTTCTTCTCTCCATTCTGAATCAGGAGAAATGGTGTAGTGACTGGAAATCTTTTTCTATTCCCTTAAGTTCTTGTGTGAAATATTGTACCCCCATCAAATCCAGTGACCACATTTCTCCCAAGTAGCCTGAAGGAATAGATTTCACCTCTTCTTCCAGCGCTCTTTGCTGGTGTTACCTTTTATATTAACACCTGGGAAACAAAAAGTCTTTCTGGTTTATTAGCAGAAGCCTGACCTAAATATTCATTTGAGCACAGAGCAATGAATCCTCATGTAGAGAACCCTTCAGAAAGCAGCCCCTGGGATACGTGGCTGGGACAGAGGCAGAGGGAACAGGCAGCATCCTCATTTCCCTGGGAAAAGTGCCACCTACAGAAGCCTCCTATCATCACTGCTGAAAACCAGGCCACGGCATTTATGCTCCTGCCAGTGATTAACTAAAGCTGCAAACTCCCCAGCAAGGCTCCCACTTTTAAGGTCAGCTGCTGAGAAGATGACTCTGCCTCCAGCAGAAGCATTAAGGAGAGTGTTCCCAGACAAGGCCTGCAAAGCTCATCTGCCCGGGTTGGGTTTCCAGCCCATCCCTCACCAGAATGGCACCTCTCAGCTCGCTGTGAAAAAGTCAATGATCCCACAGATTTCGGTGGATAAATGTTATGCAATTGCCCGGGTAGCACTGAAGTGACTCAGTGACCTGGGAATGGGGTTGATGGTGGCAATGTGCCCTGGGCACAAGCCCATGGCTGCTTCCCACACTCTGGGAGTCTAAAGTTAATGGGACTGAGCTGCTCCTCTATACAAAAAATAAGAAGGCCAAAGGTTAGAAGTTATATTCTGGGCTTTCCATGTGTCCCTGCACTCCAAGCCAACTTCTCTACCTTCCCTAGCTCTGACCCTGACTGAGAATCATAGAATTACTGGATATTTTAGGTTGGAAGGGACCTTAAAGATCCAGTCCCACCCCCTGCCATGGGCAGGGACACCTTCCACTGTCCCAGGTTGCTCCAAGCCCTGTCCAACCTGGCCCTGGACGCTGCCAGGGATGGAGCATCCACAAGCTCTCTGGGAAACAACTTCCTCAGGCAAAGGACTGCATCCTGAGATTGGATGTGCCAGCAAAGGGCTTGAAGCTGTTGTTGCCTCTTGAAAAGAAAAGATTTCAAGGATATTCTGCAGCAGTCTGACAGAACACTGCAGGGACAACTTGCTCACAGCTACAGAGTGTTGGTGATCTATATTTCATGCTTCTGATACTCTCTTCTAACAACTGACACACTCATTTTCTGATTCCCACAAATAATTATTTCAGTTTGGATTCAGCCATTTTCCCCCCCGTCTAGCTTACAACAACAGTTCTAGAGTCGTGTCAAATTCACAGAGATCTGTAAATTATAAATTACAGGGTGGTAACAGTGCACATGTTCACCAGTGCCAGTGGGCTCCTTCTTTTGTTTTACTTTGTTTTCTTAACTTTTCTAAGAGATTCTTTGCCACCTTTGCAGACACATTCACAGGAGTCTGGGAAATAGAAGGATGAAGGTCTGACCCAGAGGAAAGTTGGTCCCTCAAGATTATATTGGGAAGGCTTGGTGAATTCAGACAACTTGCTGGAGTTTATGCTGAGTTAATGTTTCCCATTATAAACCAGGAAGGAGGTGCCAGAGTATTTATCAATGCCCCACACTGTTGATAAGAATGTAATTACCAGAAGAAAAGTTCAGACATCTTTCCATTGTTTTCAGTGTTGATAGTGGGAAACATTTGATCTTAAAAAAACACTTCAAACAATTTAAGCATTTTGTTTGCTTACTTTAGCTTTTCTTCATGTTCTTTCTCCTATTTTTTATTTTGCAACATTTAAAATTTTTAAACATTTTTGCAGAAGTTCTCAATTAGCAAACTTCAATTTCACTGTCTTGTTTGTTTGGTTGGGTTTTTTTATTTAACTGTTTCCAACACCAGAAACAGTTCCAGGGAAGACTTGGAAAGGAAAAACCTAATACAATAAATTTTTTTAAAGGGTGTGGAAAGTTGAGACAACATTACTCCTTGTGCTGAGCAGGAAGCAGAAGATTGAGGAAGGAAAAAACAGTCCTTATTACAAAGCTGAAATAATTCTGAAAAGTGAAAGCTGTCTGTAATAGGCTTCAGAAGTCTTTGATTTGAAAGGTCATTTTTGTTTCACCAAAAACAGTGGAAAAGAAAGCTGTTAATGGGATAGACAGACAGAGCTGATTTGGACTTTATACAGATAGTTTCATACAGATTTTGCTGAGGCAAATAATTCTCTGCCCTTGGGAAAACCAGACTTTGCAATATAAGACAGAAAAAAAATAACCCCATGGAATGACAATGACCCAAACTCTCCTGTTGGGTTTCCTCACTGATTTATTTCACAATGAGCTGACTTCTGACTCCAGTATTTTATTAGGCAAAACAACAGGGTGGCACCACTTTTCCTGTGCCTGAAATCCCAGATTATAGCAGAGAAATATGATGGCATCTCACTTTAGCCAGTGCTGTGTGATCCCCAAGGAAGCTCAGCCTTTCTTCCTAAAGGGCGGCCTCACAAAGCCAAGGAAGACACAAGAGACCAATCTACGGCTGCAAAATCTTTTCTTCTGGTCCGAGAGCTCCAGAAGGCAAAATAAAGAAGGTATTCTTGTTCTCCATTCTGCAGTATCTCTGTAAACCAGACCCCACGGGCAGCACACACTCCTCCAGGCCTGGTCTGGAGCTTCAGAGGGACCAAGGAAATGCCCAGTGCCTTAATGTGAGATACCTGGGTTTGAGGCTGTTGCCTTTCATCCCTCCTGGAAGACAACCAATGTTCCTAAATTCCCCTAAACCCATGTTTCCAAACCCCCTTAAAGAGAGGGGGTGAAAAAGAGGCCGGGCAGCCTTAAATATCTGATTTCTTAAGGAAGAATTTCTCTGCTATCTCTGCATCTTCCCTTCACAGAGCTGTGAAACACCCTGGCTGAATTTAACCAAATAACCAAAACCAAAATAATTTTAACAAAGCGCCTTACAGGTTTTAAGGAGAAGGAGCAACTGGGGAGAGGGGAGACTGATGAAGAAGTGTTTGGTTCACCCTAAATGCAGTCACACGGTTCTTCTGGAAGCCAAACCCCATTCTGGTGTCATGGGACTGCTTGTTTTTGATGAGAAAATGTGAGTCATCCACAGGGTACTGCTCACACTTTTGTGTTGGGCTGAATGCCCACCCCTCCTCCCACCTCACTTTTATTTTGCAAGCTCTTCCCTTCACTCTAAGTACCCTGGTAGATTTATGGATGAATATTGTTGCAATACACTGCTGCTTCTTATCTATTCATCATCCCTTTTCTGAGACTTATCTGGGGATTTAAAGTCTCCTTGATTGTAATGATCTTCAGGAATTAAGGGTATAAAAGAGATCCTAAAGTCCCGTATGCCTTCTAGGCATTTTTGTATCTCAAACTAAAAAAGGAGTAAACATCAATTATGCCAAAGAAAAATGTATCCTTAACTCTTCAAATGTCCACCCGGGCGTTGTGCATGTGGAGTGGAGATTTATAATAATAATTTATATAATTTATAACACTGGGAGCTTGCAGGAAATTTTGGTGGTGTGTGACTCGGATAATGGAGGATTAAAAGGGGGCAGTTGGAACCTTTGTGGAAGTGACAAGAAGGAGTTTGGCCACACACCTGTGGGAGGCAAAAATGCATAGCTATGACTTCTGGTTGACCTTTCATGTCCAATTTTCCAATTTTCATGGCTGCAGCTCTGCACGTCCCCCTGAGAGCTGCCACACCCCTGATTCCTGGATTTCAGACCACCACTTTCACCATCACTGTCATCCAAGAACTGGTCTGGGAGCTGAAGAGCATCATGCCCTGTGCTCACTGTCCTGATAGACAGGAAAAGGATCTGCTTGTTCAGGTTTGAGAACCATGAGTGATTCCTGCCCTTCCAAGTCCTGCAGCCCCTAATTTAGACCCACAAAGGTTCCCCTTGCCCCATACATTTGACAGGATCTCAGCATCCAAGACGACCAAACAACACCATCATTTCTCCTTCCTCGTTCCAGCACAGATGTTCTGCCTCTGAGTGCAGAACAAGGGCACATCTGGGATGCACTTGTGGAAAAGGAAACAAGCAGGCCCACAACTGCTGGAGCTGGTTTTGGAGACGAGGGTGGAAGGGACTTTTGCCCTCATTAAATCAGTGGGGAAGCTCCATCTGAGCAAAGCCTAAGCTGGAATGGAAATACCAAACATCTGGTTGTAACTTCTTTTAGTTATATCCCTGCTCCTTTCTTCCCCCTAGGGAAAAACAAATAATAACTGAACCAAAACAACCAATAACCTCAGGTTTAACACAAGGAGATAGAGAGTTCATAATTCCTGCCAGATGCCTCGGTGACAGGGTCAGAGAGGAGCAGACTCACTCTCAGCCTAAGCAGAGAGGGAAGATTTGCTTTCTGAGTTGACAGGGCCTGGAATCCCATAAAAGACCATATGCTCAGGCAGCCACAGTACAAGACACACGACTGTTTTTTGGGGGTGTCTCTAATTCCTCTCATACTTTTTTCCCCTCTTGCTTAATCCAGAAAAATAACATCACCAAAGTGTTGTGATTTTTTTTTTTTTTTGTTTTCCCCATGAGTGGACTGAGTCAGCCAGTTTGCATTAAGACAATAATTAGTAAACTCTGTACATTAGTAATGCATGTCTAGGTGTGCTAGGAGGGCTTTCCCCTGGAAAACTCTCCAAAAATACTGGGAATACAAACACTTCAATGCAAAGGAGAGGTTTTGTGACAGTCCCATATGCAAAAGGAAAGTTTTACTGGAAGAGGGGTTGATGGCCCTCCAAAGAGGATGGGTTACAGGTGGGGACTCACAGGGGGGTTAATTATTCTGCAGGTTAATTACTGGGGCTGAGTGAGAGAAGGGTTTGGCACAGACCAACGTGCCTGAATGCAAAGCAGCTCCCAGTCCTATTGCTAAGAGATTTCTATGAGAGGTGCCAATCTGCCAAGACATTTCATAGAGTGAATGTAGGTCCTCTCATGCTTTCCAATCCTTACAAGATCACACCTGGGAAGACACGAGGCAGAGTGCACCATTCCCATAAATAAACCCACCCCGATTTAAACAAGCATTTTCACATGCCTCTCTCTCCAGCCCCCCCAGAACTGTGAAGAAGCCAACACTTCCCTTGAAATCCTGGAAGCACCATTATTTTGAACTGCAGGTTATGAAGGACCAGGTCCTCACCAGCAAAACTAATTCTGAGCCCTCCAAAGATGTAGTTACCACCAACAGGTCGGACTGTGAAGGTGGAGGAATCTGTGGTCACTTCCCCACATGGCTTCAGTTTCTCAGAGTAACCTTGAACAGGCTTGAAAAAAAAAGAGGATAAAAGTCCCCCTGTACCTGATTTATTTATTTAGGCAGGTGTCTCCAGCTGTCTCTTCCTAGAGGGACAAACACCATTCTCACTGTGCTCCCAGACCCAGCCAAGCCTCAGTCCACCACCAAAACATCAGGTAAACAGGAGTGAAAGATGAGGCTGCTGCCAGTGTGGACTATGAGTCTCCAGCTCATCACATCCCATCCTCACTAAAAGCTTCCAGGTTTCCCTTTAGGGTGAATTTTTCTTTTTCCTCAGGGACACCTCGTTACTCTTCTTTTTTTTTCCTCCCCACACTGCTAAAGGCTTCTTTACAATAAGGTCAGGAAAGAAGAGGATTTTTAGCTATTGCTTACTTTACAGACCATTTCTCATCCTTCCTAGTGCTCCTGGTAATACTTACTGAGAGACAAAGCCATTCATCTTCGCACATTCCCAGCCAAGTGTGGTTTGAAGCAGTTCACTTGCACTGTCAGAAGAGATATTACTCGCTATAAAAAGCTGCCTTATTCCCTCAAGTTGCCGTGCTCAACGTCTGACCCTTTTTTGCTGAAAGATTGGCACGATGATTGCTTACTTCTAGTCACCTGGAACTCTTCTGTCTGCAAGACATTTTATTGAAAATCACATTGTACCAGTCAATCACCCTCCCACCACCATATGTTGCTGTAGCAGCAGGGAGCCCGGCGAGCCTGCTCGTCGTGCTTGTGAAACTGCAGCTTGGGTGACCTTACGAGAAACATCACCTGGCTCTGCAGAGGGGTGGTGGGAGCAGCTGGGACAACTTGTCTTGGATGCTTTTCCCTGTAAACTTCACGCTTGTCCTTCTCCATCCTGTCCCCAGGCAGATCCTTTCTGGCTCCCGCTTGTTACGAGAAACAGGGGAAGTTTTTATGGTCATTTCCACTCGGGAAATTTGGGAGGTGGTGGGGCAGCAAAGAGAAAGGATGAAGCCCAGGGAGCACCTCAACCCACTGTGGAGCAGCAAAGAGAAGAGCAGGAGGAGGGATGGCCACAAGCTGCCCATGGAACATCTCCCACCAGGCCAGGAGAAGGCTGGAGCACTGGGAAGACCTGTGGCAGCCCGGAGGTCCTGGAAAGAAGAGCTGCCACAGCGAGTTTTGTGTGCCGCTTCTTCAGAGAGGAGAGAGACTTTCTGCAGTATTTCTGTCACACGGGAGGTTTGTAATAAACCCACTCAGTTTATCTCCAAGACAGCTTGAACATGACAGCAATTTTCCTTGCCTTGACGCAGATTGCAAAGGTGTCGGTGGGGCCCTCCTGCTTCAGAGATCAATCCCTGAAGCCAGGACAGCTTCCCCATCACAGCCTGCAGGGATGGGGTCCTGCAGGGCTGGCTGGAGGGAAGGCTCTTGGTTTGCTGTAGTCACTAGGATTTGTAAGAAAGCCCATGGTCTTTACAAGGCGAGTAGGAATCATAATTTTTTCCAGAGGACAACGTGTCAGCATGTAGTTTGGGTAAATCCACACACCTGTATAATTCCTTGTTTAGTCTAGCTCAGGTTTAAGAAACTACAAATATCCAGTAACTGGGGTTCTAGATGTGGCAATATCAGCCTCAGCTGAATAAATCTTGTTGTTCCCCATGCTTTTTTATCTGCTTTTTCCTCCTCTCTACCCTCTGAGATCCCCCCTTCCCATTTAAATTCCTGCAGATGCTTTTACATATCCCCTGGGGATCACCAGCTCAGTCCTACCCTCTTGCCTGCATCACCTCTTGTTCCTGAGCCTTGACAGGGAACAACTATCTCTGGAGAAGTTGGAGCCCAGTCTGGTGACAGCCACAGCCAGTGTTCCCCTGCTGGTTTTACCTGCACAGTCACAGGGAGGACTGACAGCCTTGGCCACATGCAAATCACAACTGCACATGCATGTGCAAGGAACCTGAGCAGGCAAATAATCACCTGCTGGAGGGAGCAGGGATTTATTCCTGTGCCCAGAGAAGATGGATCTGAGCACCCACGGGCTTTGGGAGGATTTAATAAGTCCTCCTTGCTCCAGGAATGCATGCCCTGGACAGCCAGCAGTCATTTGAGCTGAGCAGTCACGCAGGCAGAGTGACCTGATTGCTGACCTGCCAGGGCTGGTGCACAGACATTGTCACACCGGGGCTGTGCTCCCAAATGAAACAGGCCAGGGCTCATCTCCTGGGCCAGGGAGCACAGCTCTCACCCATGTAACTGAACTGTTTTTCCCCACACCAGAACCAGGCAGCCTTGATGGGATGCTCTTAGCATGTGTTATCCCTCAAGACATGGAACGTGACCGTGCTTAGCAGACTTTGGTCAAAAATGCTGCTGTAAACAGAGCAGTGCTCTGGCCCTGCTTAGTTGGCTGCTTTAGGAACAGCTCCAGTTAACTCTGCCCTGTTCTCCTGCCTGTCCCCATCTGGCTGCCCCAGCCCTGGGCTGTCCTGGGCTACAGAGCTCCAGCTGTGCCCCCAGATGTGCCTGGAGCCACATCTCTCATTTCAGCACCGCTGCCTTCGGGGGAATGAGCACACTTGGAGGGAGCAGCCTCAGATCTGAGCAAACCTTGTTTTTTACTGATCTCCAGACAGGTCAGACCTCTGAAAAGGTCTTTAGACATCAGAGAGTCAGCAGCCAAGTCCTGTTACACTGCAGTCAAAAGGTGTGACCCTTTTCCTGCCTTGCAAGAGCAACAAACTCCCCAAAAACCTTTTCCTGATCCATTTGATATGGGGGAACACAGCATCTTTACCACGTCCTTCCCTTTAAATTCCACTGAGCCCCTTATTTGGAATGTCTGGAGTCGGGTCACCTGCCACCACCCCTCCTGCTCCCCAGAGAGGTGTGTCCAGTGTCCTGCTGCCAGCAGGAAGCACAGTTCACATCTCCGTTCTGCTATTGACTCTCTGACAAAGCTTGGGAAAACAAATCCTCTCCTCCTGCTTTCCCACCTAAATTCCTAAGAAAACCCTTTCTTATGAGGCACCCACAGCCTTTGGTTACTGTGCAAGTAGCACCCAGTCTTGGTGCTTGGAGACTCCCCCACTGGATTTTGTGCCTAAGGGTCTTCTGTCACCTTTCTGTTATCAGCTTTTCTTCACTGACATTACTTGGGAGTTGGTTGATTTTGGGGAAGGTTTTGTTGGTTTTTTTCCCCCCATATTTTTGCAATGAATTTTATTTCTTGCTTTTGAAACCCACATAGCAATTAGCACCCCCAATTATTTTTCTCCAGTATCCCTCTCATTCCAGTTTTGTTCTTACTTCTAGGCTTTCCAAAGGGAAAAAAGGAAAATATTTCCATGATACCAAAAGCAGCTGCATCATCCTCACATTTGTGGGTAGGAAAGTGCAAACAGATCTGAGTAGCAATGCTTAGAGGCTGGTCTGGGTCTGAAGTCCCTCAAGGCCAGGGGAAGCTGTCTCAGGTGTGTTCCCTCACATCTGCTACAGGAAAATTGAGCCAAAGCGTGAGCCCGGCCAGTCTCTGCATTAACTGCTCAAATACTGCAGCGAAAATGCACAAATAGGTCCATCAGGTGCATTTTGTGCTCACATCCTAAATCTGTGCTATTTGCGAGTCCCTAAGCCACAGATCAGCTTCGGGGCTGGGCGTGGGAAGGTCAGGGAAGGGAGACAGTGGCAGTGTCTGAGGGTGGCAGCTCGAAGAGCCTCTGACCCAGCAGCTCTGACCACCTGCTCTGACCTTCCTGCCCGGGAGACGCCGGCGCCTGGCCCCGAGCAGGGCAGGAACTGCAGAGGCACATTTATTATTTCATTGCTTTCCCAAGGAATGAAAATAATATTAATGAGTGTAATTTATAAGCAGGGGGAGCGGACAAAACCTGGCTTAGGGCGAGCTGCTGTGCACTGCCTGGGGAGGGCCAGGGAGGAAGAGATGGGTAGATACCAGCTATTGTGTCTGGCTTGCAAGGTTACTTGCTCTGATAGAGCTTCATTTCACATCTACCTCGGAAAACAAATTCCCTTTCAGGCCTTTTCATAATGAAGAATAAAGAGGCTATTGTTGCAGAAAGTTAATTGTGCTTTTAAGCCATTTTCTGCAGCCTCTTCACGTCACTTTGGAGCAGGCAGGGAGCTGGGGCTGCTGGAGAAGGGCTGATGCAGCCTCCACTGTACACCTGTGGCTACCAACAAACAGATGTGTTTGCCCAGCGTTGAAAAATCACCATCTGTGACAACTCTTAGTGTTGCTTCAGCAAGCTGCTTGATTTTTTTTCCCCAGGATTATGGGTGGGGTTTCTGTTATTGCCACAGCACAGGGGTTCACACTCTCCATGGATCCATGGAGGCACAGTCTGCAGGGAGCCTCAGCACTGCTTCAGACAGGTCAAATTCCACTCCAGTTGACACCAAAAAAAAGGGGGGTTCTCCATTATTTACCCAAATTCATGCACCATTTGGCCTGCCCTGAAAGACATGTAATGGTTAAAAAACTTACTGTGCTTGATTTTCTCTCCTGAAATTCCATTATATTCTTCATCATTAGTTGAGCTGAATTATATTTAGAAATGTTTCAGCCACGTTAGAGTGGTTTTAAGACAATTTAGTCTCAGGAAATGTTACCCAGAGGGAATACAGGAAGAGCAATCATTAAGGATGCTTGTCATTAGACTTTTAACCTTCGTGCTTTCCCTGTCTCTCCCTACCAGGCAGCTCCAGCAAGGATCATTCTTTCTACAGCTCATTCATTTATCTCTATCTTTCTGCTCTCACTGGAGTCAAACATCAATTAATGCTATTAAAGCAGAGCTGCTATGTAGGTATCTTCAACAGAAGCATCTTCTCCCTGCTGTCTTTATCCCTTTTCTCTGCCTCTTCAAACCCCAGCAGTGTTCACCAGGAAGACTGAATTTTCCCAAACCACACCAGGCAGCCTGGGAGTGCTTTGCTCTCCCTGACCTGGTGTGACAGGTCAGTGTGCTGCCAGCAGAGCCAACAGGCCATCTGCCAGCTCCACCTCCAACAGCCTGGCCAGAAGCCCAAAATAAGGGCCAGGTTCCTCAGCATCAAGAGGCTGGCTCAAAACTGACTAAATAAAGATTAAACGTGATAGCATGGGCTTCTTTTATTTGCATCCTGGATTTTCACCATTAGGTTACCCTAGGACAAATATTTTCTGGCTTCTAGAGACAGGGCAGGGCAGACCATGAATCATGGATAAAGCCTAAAAATCTCTGTCAATTAAAAAAAAAAAAAAATCAGTTTTATTCTTCTAAAGCAAGGATTATCCCTGAATCACAGGGAGCTTCAGGACAAAAGGACAAGTCTTGAAATACTCACAAGAAAGCCAGTGATGACAATAACAAGCATGTACTGATAGAAACATGTGCTTGAGTTTTCTCCTTGCTTCATGTGCCTCTCCTGCACCATTGCCATCAGTGAGTCGTTTGGAGGATGTGAGCACTCCCCACATCATCCCCTGGCAGCACAGATTCTCCTTCTCCCTCACGTGTGATCCAAAAAATGCTTTGGCTTCCAGGAAGTGTATTTCAGGTCTGGCAGCTCAGGTTGAATGTCAATTTGACATCTGGTGTCAAAGCAGAGGTTTTCCATATGTTTTGGAAAAGTCCAGCTGAGTCTTTCAGGCCTTTCCAATCACTCCTGGCCTCTGAGTGGTGGTCAAGCCCATAAACATGACCCAGCTGGAGCCGTCACCTCCAAACCAGCATTCATTTCATGCTCAAAGGTGGGGTTTTTCTGTGCTCTGGTTCCTCTGTCATGCCCAGAGAGTCTCAGGAGTTATTCTGGCACCTCTGCACTCTGGTGTTATCTCACATGTACTCCAGCCTGCAGCCAGTCCAGATGGGGACATGCGACAGAGGAACCTGCCTTGATCCAGGTACCACAGTCCCTGAGCATCACCTTCCCAGGACATCTCAGTGCCAGGCTCTTCAACCCAACAGAAATTTATTCCTACCAAGCCCTTGCCCCAACAGCTGTCCAGTCCTCTTCCCAAATCCTATTTGTGGAGCAGTGAAGCACAGTTCTTCAATATTTTTATTTACTTTGGGAGCTGCAGCAGGAAAAGAAAAGGAACTGGCAAAAATTTCCCTGCTGAGATTTAGTTCAGATTTAACCAGCTCTGCCAGAGAAAGGTCTCCATTATAGGGGGGGATGGATCTATCTCAAGATGAGAGGAACTCGAGCAACAAATTATGTTTATTCCCTGCCCTTCTGCAGCTGGATGATTTTGGTGCTAAGGCATGGGCCTTGTGCGATTCCCATCTCTTCTATCAACACAGAAAAATCCTTTATGGCCTTTCCAGCACAGAGTTTTGGAGGGGAGGAGGTTAAAGGGTCATGCTGGACCTCCTTGGAACTTCATTTCTTCATCAATAACTCTCACAGAGGATTTTATTCCTTATTCCACACAAGCAATATTATATCATCAGAGAGACGGCACGAGCAAAGGCCAGAGTCATCCTGCTCATAGAGGTGCCATTAACAAGCACAGACACAAAAATCAATGCACTGCACTTCATGCCTTTGACTCCAGATCCACAGTGACCCCGTTATCTGACTCACCCTTTACAGCCCTCCCTGCCCGTGGAGACAGACACCTCCCAGCACACTGGATACCCCTTCCCACAGCCCCATTCCTGGAAAAAAAAAAAAAAAAAAAAAGCTCAAAAAGAAAAAAAATCAAGTTTGTAAACAGCAATTTGTCTGTTATGTGAGAGGCAAGGAGACAGAGGCTTATTTAAAATTAATGTCAGCCCCAAAGGATGTTTCTTCTGTCTCTGTGGTCCAGGGTTATCGAGGCAATGCTGCGGTTCCTGTGGCCTCGTGGAGTCAAAGGGACAGAACTTGTTCATCTTTACAGCAAATCACCATCTTTCCCCCATTTTGCTGTTCTTCTTTGTCATTTCTCATTTCAGGAAAAAGAGGCAACACTTCATCTTTCCTTCCCAGGTTGCATTTTTGCTCAAGAGTAGAGGGCTCTTCAGATTTCTCTCTCAAGTTTTGTAGTTGGGCCTCGTCTACCTGGGCTGACTGCAAACCATTAAAACTCTCGAATAATTCACAACCAGCAATTAACAGAAACAGAGTCACCTCCTGCCTTCCATTTTCTGGTGGCATCCACAGTTTGCAAATGCAGCTAGAGTATTTCTTGGTATGTCTGTCTCTCTCCTTCGTTTTCCAAGAGTTTTGATTCTAGTGGATCTCTCAAACGTCCCACTCTACACCTACGAAGTGCTTATTTCTTTTGCTTTGCTCCAAGTAGAGCCAGCTGCTCAGAAAGCTGCCAAATGGGAATAGTTTGGCACAGGTTTGACTCCTCCTTTGGTGTCCAAACTCTCAGTACTGCAAAGCAAAGGGATAATGTGGATTTAAAAACCCATCCCAGATCTGTGGTGGGGGTAGAGATGCCCACAGCTAATGAGGAAGCACAGGAAGAGTGAGGGCAGGTGGGAAAGGAGTCATGAGTGCTTCTTTTGGGAAGCTGAGTTGTGTTTCAGCAGGGATAGGAAAGCAGATGGTTGTCCCTTCTTCCTTAAAGGAATACTTCTTAAAGGAAGAGTCCTGAAGAGTCACAGCTCCTTGCCAGCTCCAGGTCTGGCTGGCCAGTGCATCCTCAGATATCCTGGCATGGAGGTCCTGGAGTGGGCAAGCTGCAGGTGAAGGCAACTTCCCTGGCCACAAGCACTTCAGAGACCCTCACTCACAGCAGGAGATATGACAGATTCTGCCGATGTGGCCTTGAGACTCTCTGGAGATGTTCCTCAGTGCTGGAGTAGCAGAAGTTTGGGTGCATTAGGGAAATCGGCAGGGAGGGGCTCTGGCTCGTTTTAAACTCATGGAGAGGCAACAGCTCATTATCTCACCTCTGTCAAACGAGCCACAGGGATCAGATTACCAGTTTTGCCTACTTGGTAGGCAAAGAAAAGGCTGCAGGCACAGAGTGGTCACTGCCCAGCCATGAAGACAAACATCCCCCCAGTAATTCCCTCAGCTCAAAACCAGGAGCCTCACACAGGGCACCCAGAGCAGCTTCACACCCACACCCAGTAATTTCTTGGGGAAGCCAAGTCAAATCACAGCTCTACCTAAAAAAAAAAAAAAAAAAAAAAAAAAAAAAAAAAAAAAAAAAAAAAAAAAAAAAAAAAATTCCACCCCCCCCCCCNACAAAGAAGTAGAAATCTGCTGCCATTCCCTCCATAAGGTCTCCAGCCCAGCCCTCATCCAGCTGCCTCCACGCCTCCCTGCTTCCCAAACCCACCTTTTGTAATGCAAAATAATAACAGGCCTTGTTCCCTGCCTTGCCTGCTTTTCATCTAAATTAAAACTCGGCTAATCTCATTAATGAACTCACCCCGGTGCCACCGTGTTCTGTGGATGCCCCCTAACATCATTAGGGACTTATCCAGGGAAACAAAAGGGCATTACTCCATGCAGGGAATGAAGAATTAGTGCAAGGGTGGGGTGTGCTTTGCAATTGTCCCCCTAATCACTTGTTTGTGTGCAATTAGTGGCTGTAATCTCCATCTCATTGCCACTGCAGCAGCGTGCACGTGTGGGCAGGGGGGGTGCAGGGATGGGCAGGGGACAGCAGCACACGGGGCAGAAGTGCCCCAAAGAGGTGAAGTGTGCCCAGGCGGCAGGAAAGTGGAGTGAAGAGGTGTCAGAGCGAGCAAAAACCAAAATATTCAGGCATTTCATCAGCCGAGGTGTCAATTGGTGGCAGGAAAGTGGAGTGAAGAGGTCTCAGAGTGAGCAAAAGCCAAAATATTCAGGCATTTCATCAGCTGAGGTGTCAATTGGTGGCAGGGCAAGGCTGAGAAGGAAGTTGCTGGAAGGACAACACAAAGAAGGGATTTCAGAGCAGTCTCCCATTGGATGCACCTGGGAACAGGTGTGCAGGGCCACATGGCATTGAAAAAGAGGAGAAGATGAGATTTATTTATGTCCCTGTCCTCTTAAAAAAAAAAAAANGAAGAGGTGTCAGAGCGAGCAAAAACCAAAATATTCAGGCATTTCATCAGCCGAGGTGTCAATTGGTGGCAGGAAAGTGGAGTGAAGAGGTCTCAGAGTGAGCAAAAGCCAAAATATTCAGGCATTTCATCAGCTGAGGTGTCAATTGGTGGCAGGGCAAGGCTGAGAAGGAAGTTGCTGGAAGGACAACACAAAGAAGGGATTTCAGAGCAGTCTCCCATTGGATGCACCTGGGAACAGGTGTGCAGGGCCACATGGCATTGAAAAAGAGGAGAAGATGAGATTTATTTATGTCCCTGTCCTCTTAAAAAAAAAAAAAAACCAAAACAAAACAGAAAACAAACAAACAAACCACCTGGATATCAAACACCAAGGAAAAGGAGGAAAAACAGAGTCAAGGGAAAATACTCTCCCCAAATTTGGGTGAAATTTACCCAAATTTCACCTGGGTAAATCACTTTCCTGATATGTCGTTGAGCTTCCAGCCCTAATCCAGTTTGACAGACACATCCATTCTCTTTCAGATAATTTGAGAAGGGAAGTTTCTTCATATCTCCCCAGATTTGGAACAATGCAGATGAAAATACTTTTCTCTTTCAGGCTCTCCTCCTGAGGGGCACTATAATCATTCACCTCCGAGCTTCTGGCTGTGCTTCCTTGGGGCAAACAAGAGGGAGGAGGTCACGTTTGCTGCTGCTGGGACCCAGCCTGCAGAAGTGAGGCATCCAAGCACTGATCCATTGCAAACCAACTCCTCGTTTCCAATCTGATCTTCCCAGCTTCCCGCATATTGGATTTTTATTGTTATTTTGAGGGCCTGTTCCCAGGACAGGAGCGTCTCTGTTGCTCAGTGGGGCTGCCACCATCAAACACTTGAGCATTAATGTTGTTTTGTCTCAGAAGTGCAGCTCTGCAGTGCTGGAGTGGGTTTTCTATTGAATTCCTGGGTTTGATCTGGCAGGGCTCTGTGATGAGGGGAGCGTGTGATGCTTTGCCTGAGATCAGAACCTCAGCAGCACTTTGTGTATTGATTAACTGAGGGAATCGCCATGGTTTGTTCTTCACAGCCCATTGCAGGACAGTTTCTACTCCACAGTCTCATGCAGGTTTGCAATTTTGGGGTAGCAGTGATAAAATTAAGCTTGTTTCAGCCAGAATTTCAAATGGAGGATACCAATGATCTCCTTCCTTAAAATAAAACATATGGCTTCATCATTTTGAGGTGTTTTAGTCCCTGGGACTAAATTCTTTGGAGTTCTTGATGGCATAATAAACCTTCAGAGGTTTTCAGTGCAGTTATTTATGTGGATATGCCTTGCAGTAGTTTGTTAGTCAATGCTCAGCTGTTCAGGTGGTTTCCTTTATATTTTAAACCAACGTGGAGATGAAAACGTTTCATTTCTTCAGTACAGTGTTTGAGAGGTTTTTATCTGAGAGTTCATGCTGCCCTGTGAATCCAACTGAGAACAGGTTTGAAAAAAATTAATAAAACCCCTAAAATCACCACATTCTTCCTCGGGTTTCCACTCCTTCAGGCGGATTCACAAAAAATCCCACCAGAATTTGGCAAAAACAAGAGATGTGGCAAAGATTTTGGAGAGGAAAGGCAAGAGGGAAGAGAGCAGGGACAGGGAGAAAGATGGGCCTGTCTGCAGTGGGGTGGGATGGACACAGCAGCATCTGAGTAAATGATGAGTACTTAAGCCATCAAAACAAGGCTGGAAGTCGTAGATAGGTCTGTTAATGTCAAACCTGCTCTATGTGGAGAGCTGTGAGGAATTCCTGGGAGTTATGGAACGTGAGGGAGCACTTTGGGGTGTGTTTACAGGGCTGAGGATCACTAGGGTGTGTGAGTGTGACTGTACAGAGCACAGCTCAGACACTCTGTACACAGACAAGCTGGAGAATGATTTGGGGTTTTTTTTTCCCAAGCTAAATTATGCTGTCCTTTCCCAGCTCCTCTCCAAGTGCCCCCTCCCTCCTGAGACAACGCATTAAAGCATGGGAAAAGTGATACTTAACATTGAAATTCATCATTAATTCCTCTGTCTTTTATTGTCGTAACATTAGCCATAATGAACTCCTCTTGCACCGATGTCGATTTGGTGTGTCACTTTCCCTAGAAGTGCTTCATAACTTAGCATTAATTAATGGTGACTTCTTGCAAATTGTGTTACAGAGCTGATAGCACTTCTGGGTAACTAAGTGTCACCAACTGCAGCCATCAAACTTGCTATGGTAGCCAGGCATCAGGCAGGATTAATTGCTGTATCACACCAAGGCTTCACCTCTGGATCTTCCTGGGGAAGGAGGGCAAGTCCAGGGCTTGGGAATTTAACCTGGTTGAATTCTCAGCCTTGCAACTGACCTCCAGCACTGGGCAAATCAGTGGAGATGTTTGCACCATTCTGTGCTGCCACAGCTGGGGCTGTGTGAGGATGGGGCAGGCGGAGATCCCAGGGGTTGGGTGATCACTTCGTGGTGTCTGCAAAGTTCTTCTCAGTTGGAAAAACACACTTCAAGGTGTCTCTGCTTCATGGAGCTTTGACTTCCAAAGGATCTGCCCACCTTGACTCACCCAGGCTTTGTTACGTCACTTCTTGCTCCCAAGTCCAGCTGGGTACAAGTCCTCCACTGGCAGCCTGGTGAGGGGAGTTTGCCCTGAAATTACACGACAAAACCAATAGGATTTTACTCCAAAAGGCAGAAAGTCACATTTGACTGATTATTGAAGGAGCCTGAAGGGCAAAACTCATTGGTAAACATCTACAGGTTTGGTACCAAGGGCTAGGGCTGGGGCCACAGATAGAGACACCCACATTTAGTGCCTCTCTGAAGCTGTCCCTGTGTGAGCTGCCTGTCTGAGCCCTTGGTGGGGAGATTTGGATGATACAGTATACAAACTGACCATAAAATCACTTGCCTAAGGCTAAAAGATAAAATAAGAGACCATTTTTCATCAGCAATAAGAACTAAGAGGGAAAAAAAGTTTAGTTCATTGCAAGTCATTGTTTATCAGATTGAACTGAGCCTTTTGGCTCAACAGGACTGGGGCTTCAGTCCCAATTTTAGCACTGCTCTAAATATAATATAATACTAAACAGATTTGTTTTCCTTGGAGAAGAGACTCAACCACCTTCTTCACAGATATTAAAAATGCAGAGAGAGGCTGGTGTTTAATGAGTTCACTTGCAAGGTACTAAAGCCAGCTACCACCTGTCAGGATCTTCAGATGTGCTTCTAGGCCTTAATTAAGAGCTGTTCTTGGTTTAATTTCATTCCTTCTCTCCCCAGCCCCACCTACCTCCTTCCCCCCTTTTTGGTTTGCCTTGTTTCAGAAGACAGAAACCAGCCCCAGAGAGACGCCTTCCAAAGTCAATCAAAAATTAATTTCAGGTGGCAGCCGAGTCACAACTTCTCATTTATTCATCAAACTCCAGTGACTTCCCAATCTCCTAATCACAGATTCACTGAATCATTCAGCATGGAAAAGACCTCTAGGATCATCAAGTCCAACTATCAAATTCCTGCTGAACGATTCCAGCTCTTCCAGCTCCTCCTGTTTGTTGCCTAGTGGTGGGACAAAAGCAGCCAGCCAAGCATGCAAATCAGATTAACAATTTGCACCTCTGTGAAAGGGATTAGCTGCTCTGCCTGGTGTGGATGCTCTAAGAAATCGTCTGCATCTGTCAAAATCTGTAACCTCACTTGTGTCCCTGACTCCATACTTGGGTTGGTTAAGATAATAATAATAATAATTAATTAACAGGCTGCTTTAGATTGCATCTTCTCCCATATGGGATTAATCTTGTATTTCCTTAGGGAGCTGATTTTCCGGGCTGGCTGTGGATTTATTCTTTGCTGCTCTAATACATGATGGTGTTTGCATGCTTTCAGGGTCACAGCTACAGCAGGGAAACACAGGAGTTAAAGCAGTGGAGCCAGTTTAGGATTGCGTCCAAATCCCATAAATGCCACATGTGACTTCAGATAAGTCACTTAATCACCCTTTCTCACACCCTATATTTACCAGATCAGCCAAGGCAAGCGGATTTGCAAGAATGATTCATCCCAAAAAGGGCCAAGGGACATTGCTTCTATTCCTGACTCCGCTCTGAAACTTCACTAAAGTCACTTTTCTCCACCATCCCGACTTCCCAGCTGCATCTGCTCGGCTCTAAAACCTGAGTGACAGCCCTCAACCAAGACACTCAGACATTCCCAGCCTTCAGTATCCTTTGGGGAGAAGGTCACTCTGTGGATGGTGGCTTTTCAGTGGATACCACGCTTCTGACCTCAAATGGGGACATGTCACCAGAGGTAACAACTCTAAATCATCAGCTCCCCTGAGTAACGATTAGGTCTGAATTAAGTCTTTTGGACTAAAAGTAGTGACAAGCCTGAGCTTCCCCTACAAATTGGAACGAATTCTTGTCTGAGAAACTGTCTCCTGCACAAGGTAAGGAGGAAGGGATGAGTATAAAACTCACAGTAACACTTGCAATGCAGTCTGGGGATGCTGCAAACCTCCCCAAGCCTCCTTTCCAAACAAAACAACACAATGATCTCGTTAACTGAAGTGCTAGGGCAAAGCAACCAACTTTGCTGTACCTATGAGTTTTCCCAATTTTTGCTTCACTGTTGACCTTGGCAGACCAATCTCCCTAAAGGGAAGAGAGCAGTCCTGCTTGGAAGGTGCAATCTCCTTTCTGTTGGTGTGACAGCCAGTTTAAGGCCAGCAAATGCCATATTTCATACTTTGCAGTTTCCCCCTGTGGACCTTCTGCGTTTCCATTCCACCCAGTGCAGAGTGGGGTGGCAGAGAGATGCTGAGCAGCCTCTTTGGACATAGTCTGGGCATAAGGATTGGTCTAGATGGTGCAGTCTGGAGCTCATCACCATCAAATTTACCCCGAGCCTGCTTTAGAGGCACTTTGGATGAGGGAGCTGCATCCCATTGGATGGGCACAGCCTTGGCTACACAGCAAGTTTTATTTTCCAGTGTGTACAAAACACTTCCATTAAAAGTTAATTTTCTGTGTATTTAAGCTTTCACCCTCTCCAGTCAAGATCTGAGTTCCCAAAATTATTTGAACACTCCCAAGCCCTCAGTTTCTTCTTTTCCCATCCTTTCCAGCCTCCTCCAGAGGAAGAGTTGTCCCCAGCATCCCTCACACCAGGGACAGGGAAGTTCAGCTCCATGATGCTGCTCTGCCATGCAAGCAACACCCACCAGTTCCCATCTCAGTCAGACTACTGGTGACTTTACGTCCTCTATTTCCTCTCAGAAGGCTCCAGGCAGTGCTGCAATTCAAGCAGTTGCTCCATCATCACAATCCTGCCTTGTCCAGCCTTCAACCTGTGTGCATGACAAGGACAAGAACATTGTCTTCACACCACAGGCTGGTCGTGTCAGCCTGGGACCAGAAAGAATCTGCTTCTTGGCACACACACAGAGCTCCTAAAATGGGAGCTCACCTTCATCTGCAGACAGAGTGAACCTGGGAGAAGAAGCAGCAAGACAGCTTTGGGAAGGGGTGGAAACGCTGCAGGAAAAGGAGCAGAGCAGGATTTGTGATGAGCTTGTCAGGCAAAATTGTCACTGGGATCAGGCATCAGGGAAGAGCAAAGGCCTGAGGGAAGTGCTGGGTGTGCTCACACACCAGGCCCAGCAGCCCCTGGGACTATTTAGGTCTTGTCAAGCAAGGAATGACATCTCCCTTTGAGCAAATGTCCGTCCCTGGAGCTCTGGTGACAGCCCATCCCTGTCCATCCATTAAGGGATTTGTTTTTGTGACAGCTGACACGGTGATTGCTCGGTATGAATTGCAATCACATCCCAAGCACAGTGAATCTGAACTTATCAAACAGGAGGCTTTAACTAACCAACAGTTCTGCTCAGAGGGATGGGCCTCCTCCTGGGAGAAAAAGGCTCCTGAGGAGCTAAAAGCTCTCTTCCAAAAGGGATGTGTGCCCAGACAACAGCAGGGCTGGGCTTTGTAGGGGAGAGAGCTCAGGTGTTAGACAGAGAGGATATTTTTACTTGTTCCTTTGCCAATCACTGAGAGAAGCAGAAGGACCCCTGAACTGGTGCCATGCCACTCAATAACCCCACAGGTAAACAAGGAAAGTCTCCCCCATAGTGAGGGAATCAGATGCTAAAATCTAATGGGAGCTGGAAGAAATAGGTTGTTTTAAAAAAAAAAATAAATTTATTATATTATATATATATATTTACATATATTTATAATATTTTTTTATTATATGGGAGGGGTTTAAGTGTGTGAAATCTCACACATTCTAAGTGTGCACCTTTTGGGTTTTAATCCTACAAGATCTCCAGTCTCAAACATATACAAAGGTCACCCTTCAGCCCCCTCCCTGCCAGCTTCCACTGCAGGCCACAGGAGGGAGGGAATTGCAACCCTGCAAAGCCAAGAGTCCAAGGATGTCCCATGGAGACACCCCAGAAGGTTCCCATATGGTCGGATAAGCTGCTGGAGCTGATTTCCTGGCAGAGCTGGGGTGCACAGTTGGAACAAACCTGTCCCAAGACATCTCACCTCCCTCGTGCGTGCCAACCACAGCTGAGCCACGGTGGATGCCAGAGCTGGAGCTCTCCAGGAGACCTGGAGCTGAGCTGTGGCCTGGTCTGGCTGCACACAGGTCAGTTCTCCAGCAGACAGGAAGGCTTCTTTTATGGATAAGACTTTCCAGAGCACAGCAAGAGTGTGGACATTGTAAGGTCCTTCCCTGAGCAAACCAATGAAAGGGAGGTGCTTCCAAGCTGCTGAATGCACTTGCAGACACAAACTCTGCTTTTGGGCAGCACTTTCTGCTGTCCCAGACTTCAAGGCCTGAGTTTGCATCCCTTGTAGGAGTGGTGAGAGTCTACCTGAACAGGACAAGAGTGGCAGGTCGTTGTCCCTCCTCTCCTCCATCCTGGTGCAGCCCCATATCACACACAGGCTGGTGCTGAAGGGTGACAGAAGCACTGAACACGGAGAAAGAGGCTCAGTTTGTAAACTCTGAGTAGTTTTGCCCTGTTTACCCTTCACTTTGCAGGGCTACTGCCTTAATCTGCTTGTGTCTTCTCAAAGAGCCACCTGCAGTTGTGTGCCTGCCCTCGGATGCTGCTGATGGCCACAGTGGAGATGGGAAGTGCCCGGCCTCTTTGGACCCTCTGCACTGCCTCCAGCATTCCTGGCTCTTCTTCACCCTCTTCCTCAGCTTCCCTGCCTTCTTTGCTGGAAATACAGTTCCTGGGGCAATAATTGCCAGACAACAGGTGCACAAGAAGCTTTTGTTCTTTGGCCACGTCTCTTTAAATTCACCTCCCTCAACTCCTCATTCCAGCGGCTTTACCTGGCCAGACAGACAAGTCTGACCTCTTTGTTGCAAAGTCCACTGCTTTGATTTGTCTCTCAGGGTGGGATTTGTCTCACCTGGTGTTTGATGTGCACCACGTTGGCTGTCTGCAGCCACACTGGTCACCTTCAGACACCTTTGGAGTCTGCAGAGAGAAATGAGCCCTGCCAGGACATGAGTCATCTGACCTATTTGAGATGTCTGCTTCAGAATGAGATTAATCACGCCCTGGAACCACCTGTTTTGCCCCAGCTAAAGCAGAAGTCTAGACAACCAGTTCATGAATTCAACCTCAGTGTCTTTTTAGGTGCTCATCTCCCCAGGATTGTCGGCTCTAATGAACCCTCCAGCAATTTTGTCAGTCCTGCTTTAGCTGAGCTGTACTTTGGCCCATGCTGTGTGATGACAGCTAATGATGAGCAGTGTGACCTGATGAGAGCAAGGGCTGCTGTTGTCTCCTGAAAAGAGAATTCTGCCCTTCAGAGCAGGTGGGAGAAGGTGTGTAAAGGTACCAGACTAGGCAGCCACGCTCGGGATCTGGACGTGGGTGGATTTGGGGGTATTTTTACACTGCTCAGATGGTGAAGATCCTGCTCAAACAGTGCAGAAGAGATATCAGAGAGCATAAGTAACTTAAGGATATGTTCAAACTGCGAAATGATGAGCGTTTACTTGTGCTCTGTCTGCTTTTCCTGACAGTGCTGGCTCTCAGCCTTGCCAAAGTCAGGGCTCAAACTGGGAAAAAGGAGCAAATCCAGAGTCCGAGAGCTGGGGAGCATCTCCTTAGAGAACTCAGTGTCCCATCCATGCAGCATCATAGGCCATAAACACTTACACAGGCAACCTTTGGAAGGAGCTTCAGGTGTGAGAGGGGCAGGTGAACAACTGCAGCTAACACATGTGCCCATGAACTGGACAGAGACCTGCCCACTGTGCCCACACCTAATAAATAATCCAGGGCTCAAAATGCACGGCTGGGACCCACACAAGAACTCGTGTGCACTCATTTCTTGTGTTTCCAGAACTCAGGCACCATACATGTCTAAGTGAGTCCTTAGCAGTGCTGAGCCTGAGCTTGCAGAAGGGCTTTGACCTCGACTTAATTAATAGAGAAGCCATAATCTTGATGTATGGCTTGCTGTTAGCATCCCTGGTTTGATACAGGTATATTTAACAGGATCTGTGCTGGAAGCAGGATCATGGGATTTGGCTCTGGGGACACGTCCAGGTTTCATTATGCCACTGATTAATGACTATCACAGAATCATGGAATGGGTTGGATTTAAAGGGGCCTTAAAGCTCG
Source organism: Promerops cafer (assembly GCA_013398275.1). Classification (NCBI taxonomy): domain Eukaryota; kingdom Metazoa; phylum Chordata; class Aves; order Passeriformes; family Nectariniidae; genus Promerops; species Promerops cafer. The sequence goes on from VZSE01008784.1 coordinate 139,512, forward strand.
TCCAGTTCCACCCCCTGCTGTGGGCAGGGACACCTTCCACTGTCCCAGGTTGCTCCAAAACCCATCCAACCTGGCCTTGGACACTTCCAGGGATGGGGCAGCCACAGCTCCTTTGGGCAACCAGTGCCAGGCCTCGCCACCCTTATAGTAAAAAAATTCTTCCTAAAATCACATCCAACCCCGCCTTCTGTCAGTTGTAGTCATTTCCTCTTGTTCTGTCCCTCCATCCCTTGTCCCAAGTTCCTCACCAGATTTTCTGGAGCCTGTTTAGGCACTGGAAGCAGCTCTGAGGTCTCTCCAGACCCTTCTCTTCTCCAGGCTGAACCACCCCCATCTCAGCCTTCGCCAACAGGGAGAACCTGAGCCCAGCTGAGTCCTTGGTGGGTTTGACAGTCAAAAACTTCCAACCATTGCCATCTCTGTCACAAAGACGAGATCCTTGTCCTGCGAGTGGAGCAAAACCTTGTAAAATATACACCTTTTATTGCTTTGGAAGCAGCCACAACCTGCAAGAAACACGCAGGGAGAAGTGAACTGCCTCTCTCCTGCTACTCGAGGCCGTTGCTTCGTGGAGAGGAATTTCCCTGAAGTGCCTCACAGAGGGTTTGTTCTCGGCTTGCAGAAGCAAAGCAGTGTTTAACATCAGATGAAATCAGTGAGGAGGAGCACGGGAGTGGGGCCAAGGGTGAGATGATGTTTTGTGATACAGTTAAGGCTCGCAGCAATCTCAGTGTTTTGGGAACAGACAATATGAGGTTGGAAGTCTCCCATACATTCTTCTTTTCAAGCATCGCTGTTCTTAGAGGAGCCACTAATCCATTAGGATAAAAAAAAAAAAAAAAGTTATTTACACAGCAGGAGATGAGGAAGGGCTCGAGTCCCTCTGTCCCAGAACTTGGCTAAAGTTTCAATGCAGCCCTCAATGAAAGCAAACCAGTGCTGGGGACTGCATGAGTCCTTCTCAGGAACAATAAAATTCAAGCTAAATCAGCCAACTTGCTGCTATGACAGTCCCCTATTTTTTCGTCTCTTTTTTGCAGGCAGAAAGGGGGACATGAATGTGAAAGTGCAGGGAAAATATGGAAGAAAAGGAGGGAGAGGTTCAGATTGGAAGAGAGCCAGAAAATATTGTGGCCACAGGCAAGGTCTGAACCAGAATACTCTACTGAGCAGGAGGGACCACCCTGTCGGTCCAAGGGCTGCAGTGATTTAATCCAGTCCTCAGGAAGCTACAGAGGTAGGAAGGAGGGGAGGATATTTACTTTATCACAAGAACACAATCCAGGACAGACCAGCTATTTCTGAGAGACTTTTCTTCAGCCAAAAAAAGCCCTCTAGTACATCTGCTCTCTGCTTTATTTTCCCCACATTTATCAGAGGACTCCAAGCAAGATACCAGGAACTGTGACAGAGCAAAGGTATGCAAAGGAGGAGGCATTTGAAGCTATTTTTCCACTGGGAATATCTTTTAAAGTTGAAAATCTGCACTGGCCAGCATTCTGTCCTCTCGAGACTCCTTCATCCACACCCACATTTTCCCATGAAGGTGCAAATTCCCTCTGCTGTGCTGACATGCAGGATGCTGCCTGAAACCAGCCTCTGTAGGCAGTTCCCCTCAGAGCCCATTGAAGTGAATTGCCTGAACCCCAGAGAAACTGGGCAGTGATGGGATGTGGCAGTGATGGCAGTCATTTCACCTCTATCCTATTTCTCCAACATCCAATATGACCCCTTGGACTGACCCCTACATTTCTGTGCTTTTCCTGCTAGTTGAGGTGCTGTTCCTGCCTTGGTGATTTCTGGGAGGGTTCTTTGGGCTCCCTCCAGACCAGGCTGCAGATGATGTTTGCCAGCTCTGAGCCCCTGCAGAAGCTGTGAATCTGTGGCTGTGCCCAGCAGCATCCAGGTACACAAAAATCTGCCTTCCAGCACCGTCCTCCTCCTCCTCCTCCACCACCCTGGGCAGGAATTTTACCTGCATTAATGAGTTGCTGTTTGCACTCCCCAGGTCTCACACTATCACTGGAATACTCATCTAAATCTTGTGGCCAAACAAATTAGAGCTAATGAGGCCATCAGGGTCATATTAACATAGGAGGAAGACAGGAGAGCTTCTGGAGGAGGTTTCATTGCCAGACCGGGCACGTGCCCGCACCGCGTGCTGCTGGCAGAGCTTGATTTCCAAACAGGCCTGGAGAGAACAGGAGCAGATGAAGTGGGTGCAGGGATGATCCAACACCACGTCTGGGATGTGGCAGGATGTGGCAGCAGTTCCCTACTGCCTCCTGGGCAGTTTGGTAATGGCAAACACGGTGCGAGGAGCAGGCTCGGATGAAGGATGAGAGGCAGAGTGGATGGATAGAATTTGGCACTAAACTCCAGGGGTTCTTGTCTCAGCTCCCTACGCTTGACCTCTGCTGGCAAACAAGCCTGGTGCTTCAAGAGAGACTTCAGAAAGGTCACCTGAGTAACTCCCATGCAGGTGGCTGCCCAGCCATGGAGCCAAGGAAGCAGAGGGGAGGGGATGTGAAGCCAGGTGCATCCTCTTTCTCCCATGCCTTTGGCTACAGACAGGCTTCCAGGGCATTTCTGCTGGCCCAGGAGCTCACCTGGGTGGAGGCTGTTGGAGGAGGCAAATTCGATGGGAAGATGAACAGTTCTAGAAGAAATGCAGCTGACACAGACATGAGGATGGCTCCTCTAAGGGGTAACAAGCCCCAATAGAAAGCCCATCCATACTGAGATCCACCCTGTGGGAAGGGCCAGTCCACAAGTCTCCTTGGAAAGGGTGGAGAAAACTCCATGACACCCCTCTGAGACAAGAACCAGAGCATTCCTGCTCCCCCTCTGCCTTTGAAACGGAGACAACAGGTATCATGAGGGCAGATGGTGCTTAAAGGGTCACAAACTGAGGTTATCTGAGTGGAAGGGGCATCTCAGAACACACACAAATGTGTCAGAGCTTCGAAAAGATCCTCCACACATCTCCTCTCCAGGTATTCTGTCCTGCCTCAGGCACCAGAGAGGCAGCTGCTTGGGAGAGGCACGACAAAGGCTTTTGGGAGAAGCTGGAATCTTCAGCAAGGCTCAGAGAACAAGACAAATGTTTTGGTTAATACCTGTAAACCTGGCTGCTGCTTTCTGAGATTTATTTATTTTATATTTTTATTTTGCAATGAGTTTCTCTCCTGCTGCAGAGGTAGCACTGAGAGGAGACTATTTGCTGTTCAAGCTGGTGATATACCCAATACTATGGTGTCATTTCTGTTTTCTTGGATGGATGAGGGTCACTTTTAGGACCCCTTTTTGTAGGAACGAACTCTTAGACGAGACATTTTAAAATGTATTTCCCATAACCATTTATGCTAATGAAGACAGCATTTACAGAAATCCCCAAAAAGGAGCACTGAATCACCCCTGCTTGTCTTGTTTCCTGGAGATCGTCCAAGACTGAGATAATGCTTACATTCCTATGCAGGGTTAGAAGGTCTTAGAAGCATCTCCAGAGGTTCTTCTGCTTTTATAACAGCCCTTGAAATCTATGTAGCAGCCAATAAATAGCGCTGATACCTTCTGATGGTAAAATTACAGATAACTGAGGTGTCTGGTGGTGGTACCTTGGTCACAAAGCTTCACCTTGTGCTACCAGACCAAACGTGGCCTCAGGTGACATCAAGAGAAGGCCATCATCATCTCATGTTACAGGAGTGGCATTTTATGGGACACTAACCATCTCTTAGTGTTCTCAGTGAAGAAGTCAATGATGTCATTGACAATTGGGAATGAAATCTTATCTCACTACCAGAGGTAGTTAAGTGAACATTCAGGCTTAAAGATGAGCTGATACTGAGGGAAGAGTTTGTGGCGTTCTCTCCAGAGATGCAGCAGGGAATACAGGACCTGCATATACAGAATCTGTGTCCTTCACACAGTCACGGAATGGTTTGGGTTGGTAGGGACCTTAAAAATGATCCAGTTGCAACCCCCTGCCATGGGCAGGGACGCCACCAAGGAGAGCAGCTCTTGAGAGGACCAAGCCAGCTTCCCCCAGCCATCGCCAGGAAACAGCTTTCCAGTGCTTTAATTGGTAAGAAAGCAACAAAGAGTTTACGGAATGTGTGAGTGACACCAACCCCTCCATCAGCTCCTCCACCACACAGCTGAACACCCTCCACGTGCCCTCAGCCTGGTGCATGGTCGGGCTGTGGGGAGGGTTCCACACCTGCCCCGTCACCCTGCCCCAGCTCCCTGGCCACTCTGAGCAAAAAGGAGGAAGAGAAAAGACAAGAAACACGGCGATGGGAGAGAGAGTTAACTTCTAGGCTGCGTAAGGAATAAGGGATCTGGATGTCATTGTGCTGCAGAAGTGACCTACTTTCGCTTTATCTGGCTTATCTCTGTTTGCATTGGTTTATTGATGGCAGGAGATACTGCTAAGTGAGTGGTGCTTCCAGAATACAAATGAAGGTCGAGTGCAGCCCTTCTGCCCAGGGAAAACTCTGCCAGGGACCAGGAGCAGCTCCTCCACCCAGCTCCTGGCAATTAGTAGGCAGAACTAATGCAAGGAGGTGATGGGCTCTGAGGCAGTGACCAGAGCAGTGTTACTGCTGTGCCTTCTAATGAGCAGGCAGAAACTAGGCAATGAGCCCTGCAGCAGATTGTGATGGGGGAAACACTGGTTTAGTCCCACAGAAAGCCTGGTCCAGCTGGGGTAGACTTTTCCTTGGTCATTCCTTGGATTTCATCAGGCTGGGAGAGCACAGGGAGGAAAGACAACTGCTGGAAAACAGCAGCTCCAAGTGAAATTCTCTCTAGGAGGGACAGTGAGCTGCGTGTTCCTGTCTCCCATTTTCTGGCCACAGCTGTGTTAGCCCATGGTTGCCATGGCTCTCTGTGTGGGCAGAGGGTTGTGATCCTGGTGTGCTCTTCATCGCTCTGCAAAAACCTCCACCTCTGAGGCTAAGCCTGTACAAACACACTGTGCAGGGCCAGGAAAACAGCTGCTGGCACAGCCCCTGGCACAGCCTTGGCCAGTGCCACCCTCACCCTGACAGCAGTGCCCTGGCAGGGTTGAGAAGATGGCATGGACACCACCTGAGCCCATCAGGCCATGTGGTGGAAGAAAGGAGAAGAAGATGTGTGGACTTAAATAACTGTGTGCCCTCAGCCTTGGAGCACGTGCCCTGCTATGTTTCATCACATACATTACAACACCTATGAAAAGTTTCTTTAGCCGCACAAAAACTCGCCTTAGCCCACATGGAAAGTATATGGACTGTAACACCCTGGGTGCCACAACTCTCAGCATCCTTTTGCCTTTCTACAGGGACTGAATCCCTTTTCCAAGCCAAATCTGCCTGGCTGGCAACCACTGAGAACAGGGGTCAGCCCCAGTTTCCCCCCTCCTCCACCCCTTCTCTCATCTCTCCCAAGTCCCACGCTGGTCCCACACCTTGTTTCCAGGATCCTGCTTCCCACCTGCACAGGGCTGGTGCCAGACTTGGAAAAATCTCCTCATCCTCTCCTCTCCTCTCCTCCTCCCTTTTCCCTTGCCTGCCACACCTGTATTTGCTAATCAGCTCACAGTATGCTCTGTAATTGCCCACGAGAAAACATGGGTGCAGATGTGGTGGGGAGACAGGGGCACACACAAAATGAGATTCTTGTTTTCCAAACAGACACCAAAATTTAATTACAGCCTCAATAAGAGGTTATTAAAACCCTCTTCACTTTGTTGTTGTTCTTCCCCCCATTGTCTCCTGGCTCTGCATTATTGAATCATCAGCTCCTGTTGTCTTGTTTGGATGCTTTGAGGAGAAGAGACAATGCAGGAAACTGCAAACACAGTTTGGGCCCACACAGTGTCTTCCCCCTCTCTCCTCTTCCTTTTCTTTTACCATAAATTTTCCCTCTCCTTCTGATAAAAACATGTAGCAGAGAGTTGTCACTCATATTTTCTGTTTTCATTCCCCGTCAGGCAAGAATTCCCAATCCTCGGCACGGGGAGCAGAGAGAAGGAAGGAAAAGGGGAATTTGCTGCAGTGTGTAGGGCAGTGTGTCCCAGTGAGGTGTGTTGGAGCCCAAAAAGGGGGCACTGCCTGCTGCAGCTCTCCATGATGGGATGATGTCCTCATCCCCTGCCAAGACTGACATTCCCCAGGTGTCTTCATCCTAAGGGAATGTCTTCTTGCCTAAAGACAAGGGAGCTTTGGGTTTCCAGCCCAAAGGGATCTTCCTGCCTTGGACTTGTGCAGTGTCTGGTCTCATGTTATCCTGATCTTTGAGGTGATCATAATGACCTCCTCAGCCATGGCAGATATCCCATGGAAAGGCCTGGATGTCCCTTTTCCTACAGCCCTATAATCCTGAGGCAGTTAAACACTCCTGGCTATTTGCAGGAACACCTTACAGCTTCCCCAGGAAATTGTGCTTGTTTTACCCTCAGGGTATGAGTGAGGATTGACATCCCCACTGCACTCCTTCAGAGAAAGGAGGAGATAAAATTTTTACTGAAGCTGGTGCCTTGTGTTGGTCCCTGAGAGGATTCTTTGCTGACTCCACCATCCCACTTCCCAAGGACATGGAGAGGCTGTAGGCTGTGTCACCACAAGGTCCCTGCCAAAGGGTCCAAAGCTGTACTTAAAAAGGCAGGAATTAAATCCTGTCCATGTCCAGCTTCCCCGTGAGGCTGTTCAGGGCAGAGGGCACTAAGAAAGCTTTGCTACTACACCAGGATTCATTAGCACACCATGTTAGCCCTGGGCACGCATCAGAAATGTTAATCAGACGTTTCCCCCCTTCCCTCCTCCCGGCTTTAATCCCTCTATCAGGATCCCTAAAGGTTTGACATATGCACCCCAAGCCTGCTCACAGGGCTTGGTGCTATCTCTGTCTCCATCAGGAGGAACCAGCCGGTGTCTAAGCTCCCCTGCTGCCTGCTGGGTTTTCATACTTGATTCCATCTCCTTCCTGCATAATCCCTGCTTGTAATTACAAATATCAGGCGTGGGGGGCCAGGGGGGCCATCTGTGGAAATAACAACTGCCCTATTTGCTGACCAGAGCAACCAGAGATGGCTCCAGCTACTTGCCAGCTCCGCTGCATAAATCCAAAGGGCCTAAAATTGTGTATTTACATGGCTCCTTAACTCCCTTCTTGCCAAGGGCAGCCTTCCCACCCCGGATGGAAATAAAAAGGTGTTTATTTGCACAAGCCCTGAAGCCTGGCTTGCCTGTCACATGGGTGGCAGATTTATCTACATCCTGTTCATCCCTTAGAGTTAGACTAGGACACATGGAGATGAAGCCCGAGTGTGGGCAAGGAAACCAGGATTCAGGTACACCCTCCAGGGAGCAGTTTCCCATACAGAAATAGAGGGGAAGTGCTGGAGAAGATTTCATCTGGCTGAGAAAATTCTGGGTGAGTGGGAGGGAGAGGCTGTGGCACAATAAGAGGAGGGTCCCTGAAAGTATAGATATGAAGTGAGGCATGACCACTCCAATGAGATGCTCCAACTCCCCAAAGCCTTGGCTAGAATTCACCTCCAGGAAGAGGTGCCTTCTCCCCTGGCTGGCCTTTTAAAACCAAGGCAGATTTGGCCCCAGAGGTTCTCCCAGTCACAGATCCACCAGCCAGGTCGTTTCCCATCCCAGTTACCCTTGCAGACCACGACAGGCCCAGTTTTTTGGCCAGTTTGCATGGAGATACAGCAGAACCCATTCCACTACCACACAACTCCCATACTCCCAGCCTTTCCCCAGTGCTCCCCACACCCTCACCCTGAGCCCCCAGTTGCATGCTGGCACCCTCTTTCCCCACCCCAACACCAGACACCCCTTAAGGTTTCACTGATGGAGCACAGCACCTTCCCAACCCTGTTCTCCCAGACGTGCCTTCACTTGGCCCTGCCTTGGCACCCAGACAGAACAGAATCATGGAATCATTGTCTTGGTGTGAAAGGCAGGTGTGTGCTGAGGAGGGCAGGAGCCTCCCTTGGAATGGAAAATGTGAACCCCTCCCTCCCAATTGTTATCCCTGTGGAATGAAGGGGCTCTCAGGCACAGCTGTGGCAATAGCAATAACAGCTCTTTGCTGGGACAATTAACAATGCAAATGCAGTGGCACCAACAGAAACCCCTGGCAGAGCCAGAACCCCCCTGACACCCTGCTGGGCAGGGGGCTGGCACAGCCCCATCCCATGGGGGCTGCAATCCTCCTGCAGGGGCAGATGTGGCTCTGCTGGAGCAGGGTCCTGCCCAAGGGGGGAGTTTCCTCTGCAGCTCCAGGGGTGCTGGAGCTGGGCCTGGGCTGCTCTGGGAATGCAGTGCAGGAGAAAGCTGCTCCTCTGGGAATGCAGGGGGAAAAGGCTGCTGGGCTGTGCCAGGGTCAGATTCTATCCAGGTAGGAATGCTGGGCTCCTCCCCTGGGCGGGGCCTCTCCCATGGATGCTGGAATGCTGGATGCTGGAATGCTGGAATTTTCTCAGCCCTGCAGGGAGGCTCCACGGCCATGGACAGAAGGGATTTCCCTGAGGGAGGATTGGCTGTGGGAGAGATAAAGAAAAGTGCCCCAGCTGGTTTGATCAGGTGGCAATGGAACACACACCTTGCCTTTGCAACCCAAGACAATCATTTAGGTTGGAAAAGCTCTCCAAGATCATCAAGTCCAACCATTAACCCAGCACTGCCAAGGCCACCACTGAACCATGCCCCCAAGTGCCACATTTGCATGTCTTTTAAATCCCGCCAGGGATGGAGACTCCTGCCCTGAGCTGCTGTGCCACTGCTGGACAACCCTGGTGGTGAAGATCATTTGACAGGAGGGGAAAGATTCCCCTGAGTGCCTTCAGAGTGGACAGCAGTGTTTGGGCAGTGGTTTCTCTGTCCTAGGAACCAAAAAGGGACTGGGTGTGGTACCAAGCACCAGGCACAGCGTCCACTTTGTTTTGTTGTTGAGCACCCTGCCACGGGTGAAGGGACCTGCTGGAGCTCTCACAGACAAGTGTGAGTCCCACTGCTCTGTTTGCCCTCAAGGCTGAAGAGGGCAAATCCCTGGCCCATTTTATTTACCAGCACAAACAAAGCCTTGGATCCCTCAGAGTCCCTGGAGAAACCTCCTGTGCAGAACTCACAGTTCGAGTTGTGTCATCCTAAAGCAAACACCCACTCCTGGCCCCATGACTCACACCCCCAATCCGATGACGGTGCTAAGCAGATCCCTCTTTTCCACAGTGGGAACACAGCTCACCAGCCACCCACACCTGAGACACTCCAAGAGGTGAATCCCACCTGAGCTCTCAGTTCAAAGGGGACCAGTTCTGCACCAGGGTTCAAGGAGGTGCACTGGAATCCATCCCTCCATCACCCACCTCCCGTTCTTGGCACAGTAAGTGGATGAGCTCTGAAAAAAGCAGATGTGAAGGACAACAGGACCAGCCTAACGGGACGTTCCAATTCCCCAACAGGCTCTCCTTAACACGTCACAACTGGGCCCTGGCTCTTGCTCCTGAGGGCAGAAGGAGACATGGATGGGTAAAAAACAACCCCAACCGGGCCCAAATTGTTGCCTCCATCTGCCCTGGAGACAATGAGCTCACAGCTCCTACTCATGGCTTTCGGACAGGATCCTACATCAGAGTTCCTTCTCTTTGCAAGGATCTTTAATTCCTGACCTTCCCCACATCCTTCCCTCCCCGCTGCCCTCCCTGGCCTCTCAAATCTTTTCTCCTGCCTGTGCTGAAGGAAAATTCCTCTTGCTTTTGGAAGGGTCACTGTGTGAGCAGCAGAGAGATGACAGCAGCACTCTGAGCAGTCACCAGAGATGTTCCCTAAGCATTCCCATCCCCTTCCCCCCTCCCTTTCTCCAGAAGTTCCAGTCCTTTATCACACTTATTTCCACCCAACTATTTATTGTGCAATAACTCATTACCATTCCTCCTAGGACACCTTTAATAAAAGCCTATGCTTGCATATTAAATATTAAATTTATAAGATGTATAATCCTTCTAATTAAGTTGAATTTAATCTAGAGCTCTAAATTAGAAGGAAAAGAGTGGGGAGAAAATAAGAAGGGGAGGGAAAAAAAGTCAGAAAAGCCGAGCGTGGCACAGAAAATCTGTGTGTGCCAACCACCCCTGGTGTCATTGTCTGAGAGCAAAGACCTGAGGGGCTGCCCCCACTGAGATGAGAGAGGGCAGGGGATCCACAGAGCCCTTTGAAGATTCATTTCATGCCACTCACAGGCAGCACAGCCAGAGGCAAGGTGTCCACCCATCACAGACCCATCCTGGAGTCTGACAGACCTGGTTCCATCTCCTGCTCCACCACAGACTCCCTGCCTGAGCCTGGGTGTGGGAAAAAGGTCCAGATGCACAAAGGGGCTTAGAAGCTGTGTCATTTTTGAGACAGGGCTTAGCTGCCAGCAAAACGATTCTGAAAGCCCCTGACTTTGGGGAGTTTTGGTCCACGTGGCTCTCCAGCCTTTGGATTTCATGCAACGTTTGGCTTCCTTGCAAAAGTCAGAGAACCTAATCCCAAATAATTTGTGTTTTGTGTTGGCCCTGAGCCGCAGTTCCTGCACACAGCGGTAATTCCAAGTCCTCCTGCAGAAGTCCTGTGTATCTGCTAACATCCCACAGCTTGAAAAGCAATGGGATCGTGCCTGGATTCTTCAGGAGTGGAACCTCATGGAATCAAAGAATGGGTTGGGTTGGAAGGGACCTTAAAGATCCCACCCCTGCTATGGGCAGGGACACCTTCCACTATCCCAGGGTGCTCCAAGCCCTGTCCAACCTGGCCTTGGACACTTCCAGGGATGGGGCAGCCACAGCTTCTCTGGGCACCCTGTGCCAGGGCCTCACCCCCCTCACAGGGAAGAATTTCTTCTGTAAACTCCAACTCCTGCTCCTTGGTTTTGATGTTCTTCTAATGCTCAGAGGAGATAGCAGGTCTATGGGGACTGCCACTGATGAATGACCTTTTTACTTGTGAAATATCTTATTTTGTTCTTAAAACATCTGGATTTCCCATCTTACCAACCCCACTGCTATATGACTGTCTTTGGTAAATACAGTTAGGGGTTTAACACAGCCCTTGAACACCCCTCCCAGCCTTTTTCCGTGGGAGGGGAAACAAGGGATATTTTTTAAAAGCAACCATCATGCCTGGCCAGAAGCTGGAGAGTGGGGGAATTCTGCTATTGTAAGCAGAGTCTGTAAGTGCTAGGGCAACTCTGCCCAAGCAAAAGCGTTTTTTAAAAAAAGTTGTAACAGGTTGAGGACAAGAGAAGGGAAATATTTGGCAAACTGAGCACTGCACTGGGTTTACTGGGTTGTTGGACAAGTAGTGTCCTGACCTATCTCCACATCACCCAGAAGAAAACTCCCCAGGGATGTTCCCAGCACAGCTGGAAGAGAACTCCCTTGGGGTATCTCCAGCACATCCAGAAAAGAGCTTCCCAAGGGTTGTCACCAACAGGACTGGAGGTCACCAGAACTCTATCAGCACACCAGAAAGAAAAGGTGACTACGATATTCCCAGCAAACCTATCAGTGTTTGAAGAAAATCCCACCAGGACACAGTGGCACATCTGGTGCCACGTTCTACCAAGATGCTCCGAGCCCACCTGGCAGTACTAGAGGAGTTAAAAAGCACAAGAACTGGAGTGCTGAGAAACAGGAATGTGAATTATCTCTCCTAACAACTTATCTTCCTTCCTACCCACTGGGTGAACAAGACCCATGGCCTGCAAAGCATGGAAACCTCTCTTCTTTTTGCCTCTATCACACCCAAGTTGTGCTCCTGCCTTTTTTCTGTCAGTAGGAGACTCTTGCAGGGCCATAAATAAAATAACTCACTTACTGGCATTTTCTTCAAAGTCCATATTGTATGCATTGCTTTTCACAGGGAATTGGATTTTCAAATTCACAGGCTCTAAAGGTCAAGGATAACAGGCTATCAGCGTTTAATATGCATTCCAGGGAAAAGAAAAAAACTATAAAATTTGAAATAAAGGCTGCATGAAAATTCATTTCCAAAAAACCCAGATCAAAACATCTCCCTTCCCTCCCTATGAACCGGCATCTGCTCTTTGTTGTTGTGTCTGAAATGTATTAAAAGTCTCCTGCTAGCACCATGGCTTAAGTCAACATCTGCAGCATTGATTCCTGAAGGTGATCCAGTAAGGAGGGGGGTTGGAGCCAGGACTTTTGTTCAGCATCAAAACAACAGCAACAGCAGCAAAGACCGTCGTAGCTTTTGTGTGCACGTGCCTGTTAGAGATGCTGAGGTGGGTGAAGGTGTTGAAAGAGTTTCAGCACGGATTTCAAACAGCTCCCTGCTGCTGGAGGGACGGGGAGGAGCAGAGAGAAAGAAGAATGTGAAGCCCTGAAGCTGTCTCTGTTCTCATTTCAGTCACACCAGCCGTTCTCAGGAAGGGCAACCAGCTACTCTGGGTTTTGCTGCGTACCCCAATAGGAGTAGGATTGAAAAGGAAAGAGGAAGGAAATTTGCTCAGAATCTCATATTCTGACCAATTGCATGACTGTCTTCTCCCTTAGGTTCCACAGGTAATACCCAAAAACGTTCCACACTGTCTTGCACGCCTCCAGCACTGAAACAACTCCCTCCTCAGTGGAGGAATTCCCTTTCTCTTAGGATCCACCTAATTCTAGAATTTAGCAACGTAAGTGTCGAGGCTGAACAGTCACTTTGATTGCAGATGGATAGAGACAGACACTTCCAGAAGGTTGTTAGCCCAGCTGGAGAGAGGCAGGACAAAAACTTTTCCTGAAAATGCATTTGTCTCTCTGCCACCTCCTCCAAGAAGTTTAGACAACTTGCTTATACAAGAAATTTCACTTTTCAACAGCTGAGAAGGGCCTCTCCCTTTGAGAACTGCCCAAATCCTGCACTCTCAAATCCTGCTTTCAACAGAAGAATCATTCCCTGCCTTTCCATCAACCTCCCACCCTGTGACAGACCTCTCAGCACCAGTTTCCACCTGGATCACCTCATTCCCTGGGTAAGGGCAGCAGGGACACAGGGACTCACACCCACACGCAGACTGATTCCAGGAGTGGAGCAGGGCCAGAGCCCAAACCCTCATCAAAGCTGTCATGACTCACGGGGTCCCTCAGATGTGGAATCATCTCAAGTTAAGGCAGGAACAGAGGCACAAGGAAAAGAATTCCCAAACTCCCCTACATCCCAATTCACAGCCTTATCTGTTGTACCACACGTCCCACAAAGCCTTCAGCAGGAGGAAAACCCATCGAAAATCTGCTGAGTGACTTCAGCACCACAGAGTGCTAAATGATTCACCATGACTCAGTACCTGAGAGAAGGAGAAGGAGGAAAACTCGATGGGAAAAGTTTTGCAATCACTCTTCCCAGTCAGCTGCCAGGTGGGATCAGTCTGCCCGTGCTCCCCTTGCCTGAGCAAGGATGTGCTTGGGAATCACTTGAGCACAGCAGCTGCTGGCCCAGCTGTCCTTGGCTCCTAGAACAGGTATTTCACATTCCTCCCTGGAGTCCCTCAGGATTTCCTCTCCATCAGGTTTCTCCAAATCCCCCAGTACCAAACGAGCACAAGCCCTGGTGTCTGCACATCTCATGGGCTGGGGCTGTGCAGGGCATGAGAACAAACTCTCCTGCACGAGTTTCCTCTGGAAACTCTGGGGAGTCTCTGGGGCCATCCTGCTTCCAGGGGCTGATGGAGCTTTCAAGAGAATTTTGAACCTGTGGATGCTCCCTGGTCCCACTCATTTGAGGCTTGGCAGGGAGCCCTCTCCAAGGCATCTTGCAGTGATTTCTTACAGTCTGCAGAGAAAAGAGCCCCAGATCCTTCTTGAGAGAGCCCAGAGGTTGCTTACATAAGAAACAGTGGGATCTGAACCAGTCTGAGTCCAGCTTGCTTCACAGAATCAGAGAATATTCTGAGCTGGACACCCCCAAAATCCCACCATGCGCCTGAGAGCATTTTCCAAATTGTTTCTCCAACTATCTAAGACTTGATGCTGTTTCCACTTTTCTGGGGGGGCTGTCCCAGTGCCCAGCCACCCACTGAGTGAAGATCCTTTTCCTAATAAACAATATTACCTGGTGTGGTGGTGCATCCCTCCCTGCCCAGCCCCGGGACACACCAACATCAGGAGTTGCACCAAGGAACCCATCATCCAGAAACTTCTCCTGATGTCCCTCCAGGGTAGCTGGCTGCCAGTCCCCATAGCCCAGGACATCCTGGCTGGCTTGGGCACAACAGGGACCTTGTACTCCACTTTCCCTCTTGTCCACATGGATTTTCAGGAGGAGGCCAAGGCACTCCTCAGATTCTCCACAGCTGCAATCCAGGTTGGCTTTGCCAGCTCATCATGTCCAGCAGCCTGTGCTGGTGCCTGGAGAGGCTGCCTGGAGCAGAGGCCAGACAGAGTTAGGGAATAAAGTGGGGATTTATTAAAGGCCTTCAGTAGATACACCCTGGGCAGTGCAGGAGCCTGGCAGAGGCTACACCCAAGATTCACCACGGTCACGAGTTTTTGGGCAGATACAAGTTTGGTCTATTTGCATATCAGGGGTTAATTGTCCAGTTACAGCTTCAGGTAATGAAGTCCCATTCCCCCAGTTTGCTCCTCCCAGTTCACTTCTGTTCATACTTTTGGGGCCTGAGGCTGTGAGGGCTCCTTGGTTCTCAGGCCCGGGAGGATTGTTTTGTCTGAGCAGCCTGTGAAGAGAGCCACTGACACTGTATGGAGCTCAGAGTTACACACTAACGCAGCCCAGGATCTGGAAAACATAACAGCTAAAACTGAAGGCATCAGTACCCCTTTGCCATGGAAAACAGCCCTTCTCCCTTCCAGTGCCTCCCACCATGCCCGTGGCAGGGTGCTTGGGAGTCTCCACAGAGAAGGGGTTAATGTGCCCCTCTCTGGGACAGAGCCAGACACCCAAAATTAATCCCTCAGCAGCCAATATGAATTAAGCCAATTTCTGCATCAAAGCCTGGGAAAAGCTGGTTGCTGTTAAGGGAGCATTTATGAGGGGTCTGGAGGTGTTATTACACTGGGAAGGTTTCTCCTGCCCCAAGATCAAGGACTCCTGGACAGCAAGGCTACAGCCCAAAGCAACACCTTGTTGTGAGGAAAACAAAACCGAGACAAACTGCTGGAAACGGGTTAAAAATCGGCTACAGCTTCACAGAGAGAAGGTCTTGGGGGGGTGAATTGGTTTGGGTTGTGCAGCACAGGGCTCTCCAGTGGAGGAAAGAAACACCTGAGGGCTTCTAAAGGCTTGTCTGCTGGGGTGGACTGAAATTAATTTGACCTCACCATGCAAGGGCTGAGAAGTTCCCAGTGAAAAAGTCAGACTATCACAACTGAAGCCCAAGGAGTCTTTTTTCACAAAGTTCCTGGTCCATCAGAAGAACTTTGCCTCAGGATATCATGTATCAGTAAATGTGCAAGAGAGAGAGTTGTTTGCATCATCTGTCTGTAATTCTGAAACACACCCTGCCCACTGCTCCACCTCCAGTCAGGCAAATCTGTCTGGATTCAGAGTCAACATTTCCAGACACTTGAAGATGTTTGGTTGAAGAAAATACAGTTTATTTGGGAAAAGGCATTTCCCTCCCTCACACTTACCTGCTTTGAATTCTGCCCAGTGAGATAAGGACTGAAATCAAGAGGCAAAAAGCACCAGCAGTGCAGGAATGGTCCTGTGTGTGTCCTTTCCTCATCCAGGAATACAGCTCACCAAATTTTTGCCCCTCATTGCCAGTGCAAGTGGCTGAACTTAGGAGAGAGAATTGGATACAACTGAAAAAGGGAAATGACAGGATAGGCAGAAATTTGGACCAGAGAATTAGGGACATGAACGGAGAACACTCGGAGGTTGAAAGCAAATTCATTTTGGGAGGTACAAAGGAGAACACTCAGTATTTCTGTACTTCATGCAGATAGGAGGACAATTCCTTTCATTTGTCCCTGGAGTTCTCCAAGAAAGCCAAGTTGCTTAGTTTGCTTAATTTCCAGCAAGGGTTGCTGACATGAGGAAAATTGTCTTCACACCCAGGCTGTGAAACACTGGAGGAGGCTCCTGGGGAGGAAAAGCAGCAGCACCTTCTGTACTGGGGCAGTTTATTGTGCCTGCTCACACCTGCACAGACGCCAGTTCCATGGATCTCACGGGTACAGGCAATCCCATGGAGTGACAGTGACACTCCTTGGGATTTCTGGACACTGGCCAGCTGCTCTGCCTGGTCTAGTGGATGGCCACAAAAATGTAGGGCTACCCAAAATGGCAAAAGATCCTGAGTAGCAGCGTTTTCACCACAGAAACAGGGACAGGAGGTTGTTTGGGTACAGCTCTGGTGGGTGCAGGGTACAGGGAGGGGGGATAAGCTCTTGTCCCAGCCTGTGTTATCTGGAAACTCTGGTTCCTTGACGGTAACAAGGAACCCTGAGATCCCACAGCCAGCTCATGGGCCACTGATGCCCTCTGACCCTCAGCTCCTTCCATGGGAAACAGAAAGGAGAATGTCCCTTTTTTCATTCTCCTCCCTTGTTTCCACATGGAATTTACAGGTGGGTGATGCTTCCTGCTGCCTTTGTGTGCCAGGTGCTGGGCTCCAGCAATGCCCCAGACTCTGAGGTGTTGCTGCAATCTCTGCTGTTACAATTACTGCCCTGTGCGTGTGGTTCAGATGAAGGAAGAGGTTTAACCCTTCCACCTCCACCTGGAAAGCCACCAGTTCTGGTGGAAAGTTGTGGGGTGTATGGTGGAGTGCCTGATGGGAACAGGGGAGGACCTTGGGCATTGCAAACTGAAGGCTGGTGGCAGGCAGGTGGTAATTGCTCTGTGCTGGCCAAGCGTCAGGTCTCTGTTTCATTCCCTTCCCAAACACAGCAACCACACAGCTCCCAGCCTCCTGCCTACCATCTGCTGTGGAAATGCTCCTGGATGAGTGGCCTCTCCTGCTTTCTCCCCTCTCACCATGCAGCACACTGAACCAGAGGTGATTTCCCTTGTTAATGCCTGAAGAAGAACGAGGCCCTTGGTAGAAGATGCCCCCTCACGCCCCCCCGGGGCTGTGTCTGGATTCTGCTCCAGTTCTTCCCTCACCAGGGACATCCCAGCTGGTTCCCATCACGTGCAGGATGAAGGACACCAAGAGGGCATCACGTCTGCATTGCACAACTGGCCCTAGACATACAAACCTGGAACGTCTCAGCTCCCTCTGACCCCAGCACAGCCCTTGCTATTGAAGGGAGCACAGAACTTGCCCCCCTCTGCTCCATCTCAGCCTTCTCCATGGCAGAAGGAGAGGGACAGAGCCATTCCCTGTGCAGCCATCAGTAGAAAGCATTGCCGTGTTTTGGGGGAAAAAAAAGCCTTCACAGACACCCTCTCATGGCAGCCAGAAGTGCCTCTGTGCAGAGGTTTGGCTTTCCTGGGGAAGCAGAGAAACAAGTGGTAAAAAGTGTTTTTCTTTAGCTTGGGCAAATGGGCTTTTTTTTTCAGTTGCTTTTTCCTCCCCTTTCTTTTTCTTTTTTCTTTTCTTTTTGGTTTTTGGTTTTTTGTTTTTTTTTTCTTTTCCCCCAGCAATAGCACAGCCGTTGCCTGCATACTAAACACCCTGCAGCACTCTAATTATCCTGGCAGCACACACAGCCCCTGCTTCTGCTGATGGCTGCAGGGAACCACTGGGAAGGCAGGTGGAGATTAGAGAGAGCCTGTGGGCAGAGGGAGTGGGATGCAGGACCCAGCCCAGGAGGTCAAGCCTGAAATCCCTGCACCCTGAGTGCAGGGTTGGGACTGGAGTCATGCTGGGAACAGCAGGGATGCCCTGGGTCTGCTACACTCTGCCTGGAGGTCCTGAACGCTCACTAAAGGGTGGTGAGTTCCTCCCACGGGGTGCTGGGTGATGATTTGGTGGTGGCTGCAGGACTGTGGGTCAGTCCCACATCCCTCTGGTCATTCACCACTAAATGGAGGCTCTCAAATGCTCAAGACTGGGAGCATTTTGGCCCCACCTCAAATTCAGAGTTCAGTTTTGGGCTCCTCATGACAAGAAGGACATTGAAGGGCTGGAGCATGTCCAGGGAAGGGAACGGAGCTGGGAAGGGTCTGGAGCCCCAGGAGAGGCTGAGGGAGCTGGGAAAGGGGCTCAGCCTGGAGAAAAGGAGGCTCAGGGGGGACCTTCTGGCTCTGCACAGCTCCCTGACAGGAGGGGACAGCCAGGAGGGTTTGGGCTCTGCTCCCAGGGAAAAAGGGACAGGATGAGAGGAATATAATCATTAAGGTTGGGAAACCCTTCTAAGATCAACCATAATTGAGAAAATGGCCTCAAGTTGTGAGGAGGTTTAGATGGAATATTCAGAAAACTTTATTCACTAAAAGGGTTGTCCAGCCCTGGCACAGCTGCCCAAACCCCCATCCCTGGAGGGTTTTTTTTAAAGCCATGTGGAGGTGGCACTTGGGGACATGGGTCAGTGGTGGCCTTGGCAGTGCTGGGGAAATGCTTGGGCTTGATAACCTCAGAGCTCTTTTCCAGCTCAAACGTCTCCACAATTCTATGGGGAGCCAGGAGGACTGAGCTGAGCAATGGGACACCATTTTTTATGGTCTCTCCTATGGAAATAATGTGTCTGTTTCCAGGAACAACATGGGCCTGCAAAACACCCAGGGGGCACCCAGGAGCACTGGGAGAAACAGCCACGATCTTCTCTTGGGGAATTGTCTTCTGGCAAGTGAAAAGAAAACAAAAAAAAAGCCCCAAAAAAACCAAACCAAAAGAAAAAAACACCACAACTGGGCCATTTTCATCCCTCTTTCCTATTACTCAGCAAAGCCAAACTGGATTTCTGCAGTGTTGTTTCTCCTTTAATCTGTCCTGGTTCCCAGAGCTTTAATTAGGACCCTACTGGAGCCTCATAGGATGCTCACAGAAGAGTCCTAATGCATTTCCAGACTCAGACCAAAAAAATGCTGAAATGAGGGAACTCAGGCTGAAAGCTGCTGGGATTTCAGCTGTCAGGACCCGAGAAGGGAATCCTTCTTTGTAAGAGACTCTAGCTGTTATGGGTGTCAAGTCCTGCCAGCAAAGAGGGCATGGCCAGAGTCCAGTTCTGTGTGACTGATGCCTTCAAAACGAAGAGAGCCCCGGGCTGAGGGGACACAAGAGCTGATAGACTCAGTGGAACAGGGAATAACTCAAGGCCAAAAAGGACCTCTCAGATAACTCTGAGCTCCTACAATGCCCATAGCAGGAAATCAGTCACTGCTTGTTGTACAAACCATGTTGATCTCTCCAAAACTTACTTCCAATTTTGACTAGGGGACAATCCGCTGTCCCTTTGGGGAGAGGAATGCAGTGGCTCCTTTGGCAGGTTATTCCAATAGTTCATCTCAAAATGAGTTTTTAAGATAATTTACCTGTACATCTCACTTGTATTTGGCTATGTTCCCTTTCCAGGTAGCAGCAACTTTGCTTCGCTGTAAGAGAGGCCTGGGCAGTGTTGTATCCTGTTCATTAGTCCATTTAAAGGCAAGATTTTCCACATTTTGTGCCATCCACAGCTTGATTTTGATAGTAAAGTATTGGAGGAACCTTGAGCTGTGTTACCATGCAGTGCCAAGCCTGAGCACTTCCAGGCTGATGTGCCTCTAACCTGCTGTGAGATTCCTCCAGGCCCTCCCAGACCATCTCCAGTGTCCCCTCAGGAAATGACTCACAGGTCATTATTTGAGCCTTCCCTGACTTTGTTGTAGAGCTGTAGAACTTCCTGACTTCCCCCATGGAGAAGAGCCCGTTCCTTTCCCTCTGTGCTGGTTTTCTGCAGACTGAGAGGTGGTGCCATGCCCCCACCTCAGTGGATGCAACATCCCTCATCCTCCACCTTTCCCCATGGACAGGGAGCCCTGGGATCACTCTCCTTTTGATTTTTTCTAATGGGTCCATCTAAATGTCATACCCGAGCTGAAGGCCTCGCATTGATCCATCAAGTAGAAGAATTGCACCGAGATTAAGTAACCACAAACAAGGCCATTGCAGTCAATCTTCCCTCCTCGGAGGCATCAGCAGGGGGAACTGTCAGCTGAAATGCCTCCAAGCATTTTAAAACCCAAAGAGCTGCGTGTTTTCATCTTCATAACCAGCCTTGCATGATGCATCCAAGCTACTGTTTATTACCCTGGCAAGAGCAATCTACTGCAGTCCCAACAAATGTAAAACAGACTGGTTTTTCCTTCTTTCTTTTTTTTTGTTTTCAATTTTTTCCTTTTTTTTCCTCTTTTCATAAAAGCAATAAACGCTGAATAATCTCAACATCACCATTGGCTTTATTGGTTAATCAAAAGCCTTTTTTTCCCCTTCTGAGACTAAGCCAAGCTCTTAACTCCATATTTAATGGGCAGATATTTTCTCCAAATGCTCTTTTTTCATTCCCATAAGCTAACTATGCAATGGATAATGACTTCTTTTTCCTGTTGAAGTGGGCTCTTTATCTACCTATTGGTTCCAGCTGATATAAATCCCTCCTTTTCAAGATGTGGAGACAATATTCCTAAGAGGGAGACTGCCTGCATCTGTCCTCAAAACCTCTCCACTGTCTATTTTTCTTTCTTTTTTTTCCACAACCCATATGAAAATATTGAAATTGTTGCCCATAAATAATTTTTTAGATTATTATGATTATTCTATATATGTGTTCGTTTATTTATTTATGTATCTATTTTTTTGTTTAAGTTCTAGTGAATATCCATCACCAAGCCTGAAAAGACCAGGCTCCATCCTTTCTGGTGAGGAGAGGCCACCTCAAATGGTCCATCTGCCACTTGAATGTCACCAGCGCCACAGTGGGTGAGCTCAGAGTGGGTGCCAACAGCACAGGGTGGGCTCTGGTGCAGCATTTTAGCACACAGCAGGATAAAACAGGGAAAAGCTCTTCTACACAGACATTCCCAATAAACAGGTTCTCTGCTGGACATGGATTTTTTGGGATGAAGGGGTTGGATAAGGGCCCTTCCTGCCACTCCAAGTGCTGGGTCCTCACTCAGCTCCTCGCACCAGTTCCATTTACTCTCTTCCCCCACCGTCCAGCCAAAGCCACCCATGCAACTGTGAAAAAACCATAGGAGAAAGCAGTGGGACATTCTTAAAAAGAGAATCCCAGGGATGGATCCCCCAGCCTGGAGAGCTGGGTCACTGCTCTGCTGTCTGCACTGAGCACATCATCAGTCCCCAAACCTCCTTCCAGCTAGGTCTGCCTGAACCACATCCTGGGAATTCTAGGCCCCAAACTGTCTGACTCAGGCTTCCAGAGGCAATGAGAATAACTGCACTTTAGGTGGCTTCAGCAGCACTCGCCTTCTGCAAAAGAGCACTTCATAAATGGATGTTTTTCACTCATAGATTATTTTTTTTTTTTCATATCCCATGCTTGTGGGTTTTTTTCTGAGCTCATTACTGGCTTGGCTGTTAATCCCTTCCACGACTCCATCCCTCATCTTCAGGGGCAGTTTAACAGTCCCTCTGTCTGTGAAAGGGCCTTCAGATCTGGGATCACAAAGCATTAATTATGGATCTGCAGTATCAACTCCGTGCCACTTGCTACATTCGCGAGCTGCCAGAAATCAATGGGAAGTTTGTGAGAACTGCTGGCTGTGATTTAAGGCTCCTTCACAAGGAGGAGCTGGGAAACCTCTGCATGACTTTTGGGGGAGAGGTCTGGTGCATGGGAGGTCACTGATGGCTTGTGACACCATTATTTCTGGGGGAAAGGCTGGTTTTCCACTAACCAGCTCACTTGTGGGGTTGTCTTTGCACTTGAGCACCCAGGGATGAGCAAATCCTTGGATCTGACCCCAGGCAGCAGCATCCTGGCCCTGTGAAAGTGTGGCTTCACCACACCAGCAGGACTGGTCTAAAAATCCTCTGACCTTGCCCCTTCCTCACTCAGACCATGCTTGGTGGCACTCTGGCTCTTGCACAACACCTCAGTGTGACAGTCCAGCTCTCTAAAGAGGAATAAAATAAACCCAACCGAAAAAATATTGGGTTTCTGGCAGATTAATGTCTTGAATTGCTCCAGCACAGGTCCAGGTAAGCATCTACAGCAGCTCAGAAGGAAGTAAATATGTTGACCCTTTTTAAAAATTATTTATTGTTGTTCTGTCCCTGTGCTGCCTGGAGTCCTCACAGCCCCTCCTGCCTTGTGCAAAATCCTGCCTGAGCACTTCCCAGACTCCAGTCCCAGCTCCCAGAGAGGTCACAGCCCTCCCAAGTCACAGTGGGAAAGGATTTACAGCCTGTGCACGGCCAGGTAAAAAGCTAATGGTAAATGCAGGACCAGAAAAGAAACCTCCTGCATCCCCACCATCCTTGTTCTCCTCCCAAGGCCAGGAGGAGGTGGAGGAAGGTGAGGGAGGATGATGGAGGAAGGTGCTCGATGGTGACAGGAGATGCTCTGTGGGGTCTGGCCCGGAGCTGCTGCCCAAGAGAGAGCCCAAGAGCTCTGCAAGGCACAAACCTTGAAGCCCCTGTGCCAAACTGGACAGCAAGTGCAGTTACACCAAGCACAGAGGGTACTGCTGCCCTCTCCTGCTGGACCAAGCACCCACCTTCCTCCTCGCCAAGGCCCAGGTGGAGCAGGGTCACAGACACCCACGTCCCTCCACTGTGAAGCTCCCAAAAGTGACATTTCTCCAAGGTCTGCTCGCACAAAGCCACCACTGCCTTAACTTAGCAGCTGGGAAAAAGCGGGGGCCAAGCAGCAGGAAACCCTGAGAAAGGGGAGAATTCAGCTGCCAAAAGTTCCTATTGATGGAGAGGTCTCAACTTCTGTCCAGCCTGGCTTTCTCCTCAGCCCAGGGCGGGGGGACAGGTTGAGCTGCCCTCTGAGTGTCTCCAGCCCTAGGGCAGGGCCAGGATGTTTCGGGAGGAGGCTGAATTTCTGGGTGGGGAATTCAGAAATTCACCCACACTCGTGCCTGGCCGCGCTCTGCCGCAGCGCGTTGCTGCCACCGTGAGCCCAGAGGCGCGGGCTGCTCGCGGGGAGCGGAGGCAGCGGCAGAGCTGGGAAAACTTCGAAACAGCTCCCCAGAGCAGGGACTCCTTTCACTTCACTGCTGGGGGGAAGGGCTGCAAGAAAAGCCTTGCTCTAAATCCAAAGGATGCGGGAAGGATTTTGCCTGTGCTTCAGCTTTGCCTGTTGTCCTCCTAAATCAGGCTCTGACCTGGTTTAAATGCCCCAAAGAGCAGCAGAGGGTGTCCCACCATGCAGAAGAGACCTCTAGGGAGACACTTCTGGTATCCCAGAGTTTCTGCAAACAGTTTTTTCTTGTTCTGGAGGAGGGAGAAACCCCTGTGAGGAAGAGCTTCCCCAGACCTTCCCGTCCTTGCTGTGCTCTCTCTGATGTCAGCTCCCAAACCAGTTCTTCCAGGCCATTCTCTTCTCCCCTGTCCCCTCCTGTTCATCATTGTCTCTCTCTCTGGGGACAGAGTCAGAGTCCCCAGAGTCTCTGGGGACAGTTCATCGTTGTCCCTCTCTCTGGGGGACAGAGTCTGTGGTGGAGCACAGGGGTCCAGCCACTGGGGTGGAATCCAGAGTCTCTGAAAAACCAACACATCCTGAATTCCCCTGATTTAAAATGCCTTTGGGACAGCAACAGCAGTGCTCTGTCTGTGGCAGGGAGCTGGAAATGGAATCAGAACAGCCTGGAATATTTCTTTCTGGTTTTTTTAACAGCATTATTTCAACATATGTGAATTCATTTCCTTCCTTTTTCAATCCTGAGGAAGAGCAGGGTGGCACGAAGATTTTCCCTCTGGGGGAATGTTCCTTTGGGAGGTCAAAGGCAGAAGCTCCTGATTCCTCCACAGCCCTTAACAAGGAGCCAGAGTGTTTGGTTTGTAGCAAAAGTGCTTTTCTCTCAAGCATCCCACAGGCATTTCAGCTATATGCAGGTAAATGAAGAGTGCAAATTAAACCAGGGCCAGGAAAAAAAATTCTCCATCCCTAAATATTTGTCCCTTCACACTTCTCAGTGTTCAATATTGCAGCCCCATCAGTTTTCCAGTCACCCATGGTATCTTTCAGGAGTGTAAAGCACATACAAACAGGACAGAAGAGACCAAAATTATTCCTAATGCAAAAATCGAACGGGGAGAAAATCATAACCTTTCACACCAGTCTCAGACATCATAAGAAAGCAGCAGAAAAAGGTTTAATTCAGTTCTGCTTTTCCTTCAGGAGCAGCCCTTAAACACAAGCACTACCTGTGCTGATTTACCTGGGAACATCAATTAAGCACACTGATTTGCTGTTTGCCCATTAATCCAATTACTTCATTAGACAGAAGGGGTTTAGTGAGGGAGCCTTGAGAGGTTCAGTACAGATAAGTCTGGAAGAGCTCACATGCATTAATGACATGCAACCCCTGTTCAGGAGGCAGCTGCTGAGGAAAAGCCTCAAACCAAGGAGGAGATCCTGGCCCCAGCACAGAAGTGGGGCTGGTACCATCCCCTGGCTCTGCAGGGAAGTGAACGTTCCCTGCTGAGCTGTGAAATGATTCAGGAGGTCTTTTTTTTCCCACACTCTCACTTGAATATTCCGTATTTACCCATGGAAACCTCCAAGTAAAGCACCACTCTGGCTCCTACCAGGGAATCATGTCTGGGGTCACATTTCCTGAGGCACTTGAGCTTAAAGACAAAGCCACCAGTCTGATGGCTGATGACTCTTGTGGCTTTCTGGGAGCCTCTGCTTCTGGAGTTATATGAATATTTCCAGACTTCCAGATTTTATTTTTTTTTAATTTCTCTTCAAGTTTTTGCTCCTGTGGTTATAGAATCCCAGAATGGGTTGGGTTGGAAGGGATCTGAAAGATAATCTTGTTCCAACCCCCTGCCAGGGGCAGGGACACCTTCCACTGTCCCAGGGTGCTCCAAGCCCCATCCAGTGTGGTCTTGGACACTTCCAGGGATGGGGCAGCCACAGCTGCTCTGGGCAACCTGTGACAGTGCTTCACCACCCTCTGAGTAAAGAATTTATTCCTAATATCCAACTTAAACCTGCCTTCCTTCAGTTTAAAACCATTGCCCCTTGTCCTCACACTATCTGCCCATTATACAAACTCCCTCTCCCTCCATTCCATAGACCCCTTCAAGCTAGGGTGAAAGGCTGGGAATTTCAATATTTATGTAGGTAGAGGTGAAGTTATTGAGAATTGATACTTTTGGGGTTCCAGAGGAGAGGATGCTGCTCTCCTTTAGCCAGAAATCCTGCTGAGTGGCTGCTCCCACCAAAATCCCAGTGTGATATTTGGTTCTTTCCCTCCCACACGTGAGACTTGAGGTTACCTGCCACGAAAGGGGCTCCTGGCCAAGACATTCCCTCAGGCCTCATGACAAGGAATTTGCCTGCCTGGAAGCATTAGGACTTCTTTAATCACAGCAGCCCAGCAACATTCCCCCACCTTACAAAACACCTGGCACAGTATCCCTGTTAGTACAACATGGATCTGCTCCCCCAGCTGTGTCCCACACAGAGTCCCAGTGCAGGAAAGGGGCTCTAAATGTAGGTGGGAAGAGTGGGGAGGGGACATCAGGGGGTGTCCCCTGCAGGGCATGAGACTCGACTGCCTTTGAAAGTCAACCTGAGCAGCTGTTTAGCTCCAGCAGCCAATTTTCCCCTCTTGCTTGCACTTTCCTGGAGTGTTTGGTCTGTCTGGGCAGAGAGCTTTTATTGCTGAGATGGTTACTTCAGCCTTGTCTCAATTTGCTTTTAGACTAACAAGCAATGTAGCTGCAAATTAAAAAGATGGAAAACAACAATAAGCAAAGCTCTGCCTCTCTCCCCATCCCTCCTCCCTTCCAAGAGGACGCTGAAAGATTGAAAAGTGAGTCACTGAATGATCTTTCTAGGTCACAGAGACCTTTTCTTAATGCACTGTGAATAGAGGAGGGAAGGGTTTGTGACTGCTGGGCAGGGACCTGGGCTCAGATCCTCACCTGGCTACAGGCTCACAGTGTATTTTGCATCTATTAATTGCAGAACTCCAGGGGATCAATTTATACAAAATGAGTAAATGACTGCCCTTTTTCCAGTCTGGCTGCTCAGTTGAGATGGCCACATCTTTGGGGCACAGATTGCCTTTATTTGGGGAGAGTACAACCCCAGGTATCCATCAACAGGCTGTAAATCACAGCCACCATGAGCAAGAAGCACACAAGAGCACAAAACACCATTCCCTGGCCCCAAACCCACTATTCTTTATCATTTCAGCCAAAAGAATTTCACTTTTTGGCATTGTGATCACACTGTTTGTAGCTGGGGTGGTTGAACTATTTGTAGGAAGGGCTCTTTTCTGAGGGAGCACAATCCTGGTATCTAAAGGATTTAGAGCACAGACTCTGTTCTTCAAGTCTGAAACAGAAATTATGAGCTTAAGGAAATACTCAGTAGGGATCCATTTTTGGAAGAAAAGGGAGAGAATTTGAAGCTACAAATCGTGACTTCAGGTCAGCTTTCCATCCCTTCAGAACCAAACAATTTTGGCCAAATGGAAACGACCAAGGGAACATCAGCTGAGCAGGAGATGGGTGTGGGTTGGACAGAGGAAGTGGAATTGCTTAGGAAAACATGAAAGGCATTAACAGGTTAATGGGCAGGACAGTGGAGTTAAAATATTAGATGGTTGGGAAAAGCTCCCTGAACAGTCCCTTGGATATTTGACTGTTTTCAAAGGGAAATGCTGGAAGCAGCTGCTCCTGGAGATATTTTCAACTCTGGGGAGGCCAAACACTGTGGGACATGGTGAAGGGAATATTTGCATTAGCTGGGAGGGACAGCTCTTTCCCAAGTGTTATTTATCTGCTCTGCTCCTCTCCCAGTAACATTTTCTCCCTCCTTGGCTGTGAATGCTGTGACACAGCAGACACCCCACTGTGCAGAGAAATGTCCCCAGGGAGATTCACACCCCTGCACATCCCTCAGAAGTGGAATTTGCAGCATGCTGAGCCTCAGGAGGGCACCTCTCTTGGGCTGGGCCTTGGAGATTGTTGATGGATCTACAACCTCTGTTCTCTGCATCGTAGGAAAGGCCAGAGGAGTTGAAGACCACCAACCCCAGAAGGGTTTGGGTTGGAGGGACCTTCCAGTTCCAACCCCCTGCTGTGGGCAGGGACACCTCCCACTATCCCAGGGTGCTCCAAGCCCCGTCCAACCTGGCCTTGGACACTTCCAGGGATCCGGGGGCAGCCACAGCTCCTCTGGGCACCCTGTGCCAGGGCCTCCCTACCCTCACAAAGAAGAATTTCTACCCAATATCTAACCCAAACCTACTCTCTGTCAATCTAAAGCCATTCCCATTTGTCCTGTCCCTCCAGGCCCTTGTCCAAAGTCTGTCTTCAGCTCTCCTGGAACCCCTTTAGGTACTGGAAGAGGCTCTGAGTTCTCCCTGGAGCCTTCTCTTCTCCAGGTTGAAACCTCCAAGTGTCTCAGCCTGTTTTGTAACAAAGGTTCTCCAGCCCTGTGATCAACCTAGTGGTTTCCTCTGGAGTTGTTCCAACAGGTCCAAGTCCTTGTACTGAGGCCCAAGAGCAGAGATACCTCTGAATCCTGATGGCAATGAGAAACCTGGGAGAACAGAAGACATTTGCAAATCTTCACCTCTTCTTATGCACACTGACTGCACAACCAGTGCTGTGTTCAACACACCCACTTCGGCATCTCCTCTCAGGAGGAGGGCACAGGGTTCTGAGCCCTGGCTAACTGCCTGTGTCACGAAGAAGGAGCACTTTTATTTTTCTGGTGGGTTGACTGGGACACAGAGCACTGAACTCGTGTTCTGACACAGCTTCTCTCCAAATCTCAGCATCAAATGGGATCAGCAACCAGAGCTTAAGGGGACTTGGAGATTTTCTGAACCTTCCTCTCTGCTCAAAGCCAAGACCCTCTATGCTTCTGTTATTCCCAGCTATTCCTAATATCAGTTGCTTATTGCTTTTAGAAGATCCAGTATTAAAAGCATCCAATTCATCTGCATTTTTCCCTTTTTCCTGGATTTTAATTAAGTTAAATGAGCAGCAGGTGCATTTCGTCTCACTTCTGTATGTCTCTATTCTTCTGAAGGATAGAAAAAAACCAAGGAGAGACACAAGGTTTCTTAATTGTCCAAAGATGCCACTGACAAATTGGTTAGTTTTTACTGACTCTCAGTTTCACTGCCGTGGGCTTTTTTTTCCTCCTACAGAAGAAAAGGCCATGCCAGAGGAATATTTATGAGCCTGCACAATGGGGAAATGGCTTGTAAAAGTATCTACAGCAAAGCACAGCACAGACATGTCTATTTGCTAAGGAGCAGGACCAAGTTACTGAATCTGGGGAGCCACTGATGTATGCAGTAATAGAGTGAAATCAAGCTCCAGAATAAAATGTGCAGTCAGGCAGAGACCCAAATGAAATGCCATTGCGGGATACAAATGAAAAATTATCAAAGGATAAAATGAAACCCATCAAAACACAATGTCCTTCACTTTGTTGTTTTTATTCTAATTCAGAAACATTCGGGTTTCATCTCCAGCCAGGCCCTAAACAGAGGCAGACTTGCATGTTGTATTTCAGATGTTCTTTCCTCGCTCTTTTGTTCTTCTATTTCTCTTTTTAATTCAATTTTTTTTAAGCTAATCCTAAGAAGGAAAAAAAATCTGCCTTTGTTTCTGGCCTGAGCAGTTTGCCCTTTGCCTGCAGGCTCTGCCCTCAAACCCCAGCCCATATTCTGACCTTGCTCCCTGACCTCCCTCATCCCCGTGGCTTTGTCTTGAGCATCCTGGTGTTAAATCCACAGCCTGGGTTGGGACAAGAGGGTCTGTGAAAAAGAGATATCCAGGTTTTCTCTCCTTAGAGGACAATCCACCTGGTCCCTATAATCTCTTTCTCCTCGGCCCTCCATCAGTACAATGTTTTAGAAGTGTAATTTCCCCAGTCTTAAGCACTCACAAATGATTTTCCCCTTGCTGTGGATGCCAGCTGCATGGATCTTTCACTTGCTGAATGGTCAAGCTCTCTGCTCTAAGAAATCACTCCCCACACCCTCGAAGGGACTTACAGAGAGGGTGTAAGTCCATTTACACCACTCTGCAGTGATTAGGCTGAATCCTTGACTGAAGCACAGGATTTCCAGGTCTGGGCACCAGCCTTGTAGCACTGACAAACATTGCTGCTGCCTCCCTGGGGCAAGGAGAAGAAAATTGGCTGTATTGTACTAACAGAGAAGGCAAATTATTTCCTAGAGGTGATTTAACTAATCAGGCACAGTCACAAGGTACAGATGTCCTTTCCTCTGTCTGTGCATCACCAGGGATGCAGGCTGGGTGTAAGACATGCTTGAAGTGATGGCAAACAGCTCTGCTTTGGGTATTTTTCATGGGTATTTGGGTCTGTGTTACA
The DNA here is from genome assembly GCA_013398275.1 of Promerops cafer. Classification (NCBI taxonomy): domain Eukaryota; kingdom Metazoa; phylum Chordata; class Aves; order Passeriformes; family Nectariniidae; genus Promerops; species Promerops cafer. The sequence continues at coordinate 168,955 of VZSE01008784.1, forward strand.
AGTGTTACCTGCTGCACTTCCACCTGCTATTCCTGGGATCATTTGGGCAGAGCCCTGGTGGGGTTGGTGAGCAAAACCAAAGAGATTTTAGAGATTTAGAGGGTAGATTTAGATTTGATATCAGGAAGAAATTCTTCCCTGTGAGGGTGGTGAGGCCCTGGCACAGGGTGCCCAGAGCAGCTGTGGCTGCCCCTGGATCCCTGGAAGAGTCCAAGGCCAGGTTGGACATTGGGGCTTGGAGCAACCTGGGACAGTGGGAGATGTCCCTGCCCATGGCAGGGGTGGCACTGGATTGCTTTCACTTGCCTTCCAACCCAAACCATTCCATGATTCTCTGTTTCTATTGTTTGGGGCAAAAACTCCTCTGTTGTAGAATGTGGGGAGGTTTCCCAGTCTGAGTGCCGAGGAAAGCCCCAAAGTTGATGTGCATCAGACACAAGGAGACATTAAAAGGATCTGATCAGCACATCTTGTTCCAACTCAGGCCAATCAAGCTTCAATTCACCACAGACAATCTCTGTTGAAATCCAGGCTTAGAATACATGGAGTTATTTCCCAAGGTTTTATCCTCGAGGCATTCAGAAACATCACCCCAGAAAGTTCCCAACAGCCACCTCTCTTTAAACATGCTTCTTCAAATCTTATTTTTCCATACTCGTTTCCTAGCCCTTCTAGCTGAGACATTCAGATATTCTGCTCTTTTTGACCACACGGATCATTTCAAGCACATATTATTGCGTTGCTATGGTTATATTAGGATTGCAGTTTCCCTTTGTATTTGATTCAAACCCGAAATGAGTTCTTCCTACATAACCAGTTTTCTAATATAGAGATATCACAATTGTGGTGGTGGGGGGAGGTTTTGCAGCCAATATCAAACATCATTTCAACATTTCAGTGTAATGGAAGGGCTGATGTGCACCAGCCAATGCAAAATTCAATCCACCCTTGGAAAGAAATTTTGTAATCAGTTAAAATTTAGCTGCTTAACTTTTAGATGGGTAAAATTAGAGAAGATGGACACTGGCTGAAGCACCGAAAATATGATATTTCTAAGAGAACACACTTTTGCAGGAGTACAGAACATGAGTCATGAACAGTCATTGCAAAAAGGGGCCAAACTATTTACACACCTTTCATTTGGGTTAATTTCTTAATTAACACAAGTCCCAGCATCAGATTTGGAAGAAAGACCAATTTTTGCCAGAGGTTCATAATTCTGTTCCTTCCTGCTAAGGTGAGAATACTCACAGAAAGAATCTATGAGACTCCTGCAAACTTTCTGGAACAAAGCTGAAGGAAAATGTTGATCGGTAAAACAATTTTGAAGACCAAAGATTAATCTGAGAGAAAGATACTGATGGAAACACAAAACCCTTTATGAGTCAGGCTTAAAATTAAGGGTACAAGAGCAAATTTTCAGCATCTTTCTTGTACATCATCTTGGGAAGGGAAAGGAATACAGAAGGACCACTACTCACAGTTGTTCCCAGCACAAAAACTTCCCTCATTGCCTGGCCAGCATCCTCCCTCAGGGACAGGAGATGCAAGGATATCATGTTCCATCTGCCTGCCTGGAACTCATTATCCACCAGTTGCTGGGGTGGGATAGTCCCAGCACCAGCCTGAGTCCCCAGGCAGGGCTGCTCCATCCCGGGGTCTTTGGAGAGTGACCCCTGAGGCTCTTGGGGACTCCCCTTTGTGCTTGAGGGTGAGGATTTAGAGATTTAGAGGGTAGATTTAGATTGGATATCAGGAAGAAATTCTTCCCTGTGAGGCTGGTGAGGCCCTGGCACAGGTTGCCCAGAGCAGCTGTGGCTGCCCCTGGATCCCTGGAAGTGTCCAAGGCCAGGCTGGATGGGGCTTGGAGCAGCCTGGGATAGTGGGAGATGTCCCTGCCCACGGCAGGGGGTGCAATGAGATGATCTTTAAGGTCCCTCCCAACCCAACCCATTCCATTTTTCCACGATGACTGCAGTGCAAAACCCCAGCGCTCCTTCTCTTCCGTCCTCCCAGCTCCGTGGCGTTCAACACCGCCACCTCCCACCCCAGCCTCCCTCCAGGCCCTCTTTTGGGATCAGCCTGAGTTGTGGAGATATAAAATAGGGGCAGTCAGTGCAGGAGGCACGCTGAAGGCAGCGCTGCTTTATTCCTCCCCCCATCTCCCCCGCCTCCTTCTCAGTCAGACTGAACCCCCGGCACGGATGCACGGGCTTCTCCTGCCCTCAGCTGGCTGCTCTCCGCAGTGCAAAGTGCTCGGTGTCCAAAATCCCAGCCACCTCGAAGTCAGGAAGAAGAGGAGAATTCTCCTCTGCGTCATTCAAGCACCGTTTGATGCCGCCCCTCTCTCCAAACTTGATGGACAGAGACACAACCAGAGCTGGGAGCATCAGAGCAGAGCAAAGCTGAGCTTTCCGTGATGGTCTGCGTTAACTCCTAATTCCAGTGTCACACCCAGCAGGGAAAGCACTGGAAATGCTGCAAGAGCTTGGAAGACAGAGGTCTGATTTGTAAGATGGTGGTGGTAAACAGGGAAAGAGGGATTTACCCTGATAAGAGGGTGGGTAGTGTGTGTGGTCCCAGAACACAGGGTGTTAAACTGGGTGGGATCAACTCCTGGGCAAGAGGAAGGGGAAGAAATTCCTTCCACAAAACAGGATATTTAATGAGGTGAGTTACCCTGGCATTGCAACCATGGAATCACAGAATATCCTGAGTTGGAGATCTGCAAACATCACCCAGTCCAGCTCCTGGCCCTGCCCAGACACCCCAAAAATCCCACAAAATCCCACCCTGTGCATCCCTGGGAGCACTGTCCAAACTCTCCTGGAGCTCTGGCAGCCTTGGGGCCATGCCCATTCCCTGGGGAGCCTGGTCAGTGCCCCAGCACCCTCTGGGGGCACAAACTTTTCCTGATATACAACCTAAACATCCTCTGGCACAGCTCCAGCCATTCCCTCAGGTAGCATCACTCAGTCCATGACTGAATTAGCAGCAATGCTCTTATTTATATGTCACTATGATGTCATGGGACTGAGAGGACGTGGTGTACCCTCCTGGCTGCTTGTGGGTCCACATGTAAATTAGTTTAATGATTAAAAAGTGTCTTAAAGATGGTTTTTTTAGAGGAGATTCCCAGGAAAATGGAAGCGTCTTTCAGGTGGGTTTTGCCATGTTGGGTTGTTTTGGAAACGTGCCAGCTTATGTTTCTGCAATGAAGCTTTGCGTGGGTCGTGTAGTGGAAGGAACACTATGAACTCAACAGAGTCAAAAATCCATAATTACATCATCTTCAAACAAGCTCCTCAGGGCTCATTTGTTTTCCTCAGGTCGTGGGGCAAGCCTTTCCCCCGTGCCTCAGTTTCCCTCACCTGTGAAAGGAAGATGCTCTGCTTCTCTTACTGGGGTAACCAGTGGAGACCTGGCCTGGCTCTGCCATTTCTAAGGCCTTTCATACTTTCTGCAGATGTGCAATGAATAGAGGCTCATCCCTGGCTGAATCCTCCTTTCTACAGAGGAGAACTGATGCCTTTTCCTCCTACAAACACCTCAGCTGGATCAGCCACAGCAGAGTCTGACACAGAAGGGTCCCTGCACTCAGCTGTGTTGTTTCTGCATCCCATCTACTCCCACCAGGCATGTCTGCAAAGGAACAGGAGCGTTGCTGTGTAAGAAACAGCTGAGATCCCTCCCTACAGCTTCCCAATCCAGGATTGTCACAGAGGAGAGGAGAGGAGAGGAGAGGAGAGGACAGGACAGGACAGGACAGGACAGGACAGGACAGGACAGGACAGGACAGGACA
>VZSE01008784.1:172852-223920 GCA_013398275.1 Promerops cafer
GGAGAGGAGAGGAGAGGAGAGGAGAGGACAGTGCCCATCAGCACACAAGGAGCCAGGAGTTATAGCCAGGAGTGGCTGCCACCACTTTTCCCACATCTGTGTCCCTGCTCGCCTCTGACAGCACCTCCTGCTCTTCTGGAGATCTCACAGCTGGAAGTGAAGGGACAGAACATGAAGATGTCCTTGGGGAAAGCGTGGCAGGAGAGGGGTGCTAAGGAGGGGAACAAAAGCTGCTCCACCGTGATAACCAAAAATACTGCCTGGGGGTGCCATGAGCATCTTCCTGCTGGGGACACAGCTGAATTTTCTCCAAAATTTTCTCTCTTCAGGAGCAGCTTCTAGCCTGTGAGGGTGGTGAAACCCTGGCACAGGGTGCCCAGAGAAGCTGTGGCTGCCTCATGATCCTTGGAAATGTCCAAGGCCAGGTTGGACAGGGCTTCAAGATGGAGTTTTGAAGGTGTCCCTGCCCATGGCAGGAACTTGGAACTAGATTCTTTAAGGTCCCATCCAACCCAAACTGTTCTGTGGCTCTGTGGTTTTTGGAGGTTTTTCCCATGTCTGTTTTCAAGGGTACAGCAGGACACAGCAAAGTAACAGCAAAGGCAGAGGTTGCATAGAAGTTTCAATACCTTTGGGCAAAAAACCAAATCTGTGACATGAGCAAGTTTCTTCATCATAGGCACCTGCTGAGATGTGATCTTGCTTTGCTTTGGGAAACTTCTTTGATGTTTTTGTTTGTGGTTTGGGGGTTCTTTGTGTTGGATTTTTCTTTGTTTTTAATTTGACCAACACTAATTCAGAGTGTTTCTTTCCTAGATTAACTTTGGGAGAGGGCTATTCCTTCTCTCGCCTCTTGAATCCCCAGTGTCTCTGGCTGGAATGAAGATGTGACCCAGGGAATGCCCCTCCAGAGTTTAATTTTCCCAGGGAATCCCCTGAACTTGGGAAAGCCAGATGTTAGAAAGGGATGTTTTGCGAATTCTACCACGCGAGGGCAGCCTCTTCCACCTTCCCGTGTTAAAAATCTTCCCAAATCCAGGCTAAAAGGTTTTTTAGTTTGTTTGAAGTCCCTTGATGATTACACTGCTGTGGTGACACCGGCTGCTGGCTGATTTTCAACGAGAGATGTACAAACAGTTTGACTTGATAATGTTAAGGATGCCTTCCAACCTAAATGATTCTATGAAATATCCTTCTATTATATTAAAAAAAATAATAAAAATCATCACAGGTGTTCCAAAAAGGATGCCTGGAGCTACAGGAGCATTGCTTAAGGACAGAGTTGAAAGTGCTCGCACAGCTCAGACTGTGACCACTGAAAGCACGGGGTTAAAAACAAACGCAGTGGCTGTAATGACTGATGAGTCCTGTGTGAGTAACACTGAGCTCCGGGCCAAGCCATCTCCAGCAGGCACAAACCTCATTCTTCTGGCTCTTACATCAAGAGCCACCACGTACAGCAGATAAATAAAAGCTGATTTTTGCAACCCGGAGGCAGCAGCAGATTTATCAGCTGCTGCTTGATGGAGTCACTGCTGCGTGGGGAGAGAACATCCCACTGAAGGCGTTGAATTGCACACATATTTTGCCCTGGGTTGTGTCCTCTTCTCGATTTGTGCACTCACAACCCAGTGGAGGGAAAGGACCTTTCCCAGAGCAGAGAGCAGCAGGAAGTGCCAGATTGGTTTCTTCCAGTGGCTGCAGCACTGCTAAAACACTGCTGTCTCCAAGCTGGCAGCCCTGGGTGTGGATGCCAGCCTTGCAGAGTCCCTGGAGAGGAGGAATAGCAGTGACTATCATGAAGTGAACTTGTTTCTGTGATCACTCCTTAAGGACTGGTCCCAGATTTCTCCCTGGGGTGCCTTGAAAGAATTTTATGATGTGTTGTGCTTAAACTCTGTGTACAGGATTAACCTCTGGAAGAATTCTTCCTTCCCCTCTCCTGACAGAAATGTGTTTTCCCATGGACTGAGCCTTCATCTGGCAGAGCACTCAGCATCCTCCTAGGCTTGCCACCACCCAAACACAGAGGATTGGCCGAAAAGAGCAGAGCCCAACCTGATGAACTCTCACAGCATCTCTTGACAGCCTGTGCAAGCTGAAATTCAAGCCTTGAGCTTGATTCCCCAATGCCTCAGCTCTGCAGACTGTCCCAGCAAGTTAATCAGGAAGATTATCAATTTACACCCACTTTGCTTGAACATGAGCAATTGACTATCAGAGCAGGAGTGGATTTGGCACCAACCTTAACATATTAAGCAAATTAAGAGCAGGGATAAAAATCATTATATCTGACAGGGCAATTTGTGTATCAGAAGATGTGTGCTTTTAATCCGTTGACAAGAAGGAAGGGGAAAAGGGGAGCATCCATTCTCTGCAAATCCAAAGATAACTGGGTGTGGTTTATTCTGGTGCCAACCCTTCCAAGTAAGAAATAAATTATCAGGCAACTGGCACAAAAAGATAAACACGTAAAAGAAAAATTGGCCGTTTCTTGCAGAGAAATTCGTCCTCTTATCCTGGCACCACACTGAGGGAAAGTGTGGGATGGGATAAAATGAGGTTAGCTCAGGACACCCCAGGAAAGGTTTGTTCAGGATGAAAGAAGAGCTGTGAAAACTTCCCCTACTTGACACCCTCATGGCTCAACCAGAGGGGACCAGGCCATGGAGAGATTTCCAAGGTGGGAGTAAAGGCTGAGTGATGGAAAGCTGAATACTGGCATTCCCTTTGATCCAGTCTGCAACCTCAAATGAGAGAGATGACACCTGGATTTCCACGTTACTTGCCCTTCATCTGTATAGGAGGACATTTATCAGCCTGAGGTCACAGAATTCTAGAATCACAGACTGGTTTGGGTTGGAAGGGATCTTAAAGATCATCCTGTTCCAACCCCCTGCTGTGGGCAGGGACACCTCCCATTATCCCAGGTTGCTCCAAGCTCCATCCAACCTGGCCTTGAACACTTCCAGGGATCCAGAGGCAGCCACAACTTCTCTGGGCAACCTGTGCCACGGCCTCACCACCCTCATAGGGAGGAATTTTTTCTCAATATCTAATCTAAATCTCCTGTTTGAAAATGTTTCCCCCTTTCCTATCACTATCTGCCTGTGGAAAATCAGTCTCCCTCTTTTCATAAGCCGCCTTTATAAGTACAGGAAGGCCACACTGAGGTCTCCTCAAAGCCCTCTCTCTTCCCCATGCTCAACAACCCCACTTCTCTCAGCCTGCCAAGATAAACATTGCACCTTTGTTTATATTAAAAAGAACTTCTCCTTCAGAAAAATTTTCTACCTAAGACCTATCTGTGTTCACAGGTGCTGCATGACATTGAATGGGTTCTGCAAGTTAGGATAGAGCAGGTAAATTTGGAGTGATAGGGGAAAAAAAGCAAACTGATGGGTTATTGTATCACCGTCGTGAAGGATGTGGAGGACAATTCATCAGCCTGCCCAGCAGAGCAGCTTCTATACATCTTTATTCCTCTGCCTTTTTTTATGATGTCCCTTCAAGTCTGAGACCCCACTGAGGACTGCTTTGAACCTACAGTGCCATGATAGGAAATTTCCCAGTGCAGAAGTGTCCTCTGACAAAGAGGACAAAGGACTCTGCTGTAGCAGCTCTCTGTGCTACCCTTTTGATTTAGGGGACAAAATAACCCAAAGCTGGTTTAGAGGTCAATGTTCTTTCTGCAGGGGTGGCAAGCAGCATGAGGGCTTTGATGAAAGGTGTCTCAGAGCCTCTGCAGCACCAGGTGCTTTGAAAGAGCAGAGCTGAGTTGCCAGGACACTAACAAATTTGAAACCAGGCTGCCCTGAGAGTTAGACCTTCTCTCAGCTCACGGTGATCTGAGAGGTCTGAGCTGCTCCTGCCTGGCCAGGGGTTTTCTCCTGCATTCAGGGCTTGTAAGATGAGGGACAGGCAGGGATGGCCAGGTATAGAGCAGCTGCTGAGATGTGATACCTTGGAAAGTAGAGGGCATGGCAGAGGGGACTGGCAACCAGCTGGTTTGGTTTTTCCAGTTCTGAATAATGATCTTGAAAAAATTCCATCCACCTTTCTCAGACAGGCTGAGAGAGGTGGGAGTGTTCAGCTGGAGAAGAGAAGGCTCCAGGGAGACCTTAGAGCCCCTTCCAGTGCTTAAAGGGGCTCCAGGAGAGCTGGAGAGGGATTTTGGACAAGGGTCTGGATGGATACGGCAAGGGGGAACAGCTCGGTGCTCTCAGAGGCCTTTTCCAGCCTTAATGATTCTATGGCACGTGTGGCGTGGGCATTCCCCAGACACTCCCCCTGCCTCAGAAGGGGTATCTGAAGGATGCTGCTGATGTTGGTGTGGTGGGACGGGGTCGTGGAGGGTCACCTTCTGTTCTCTGGTGGACTGCAGCAATTCCCAGATCTGCCTTCTCAAGCCTGTGCATGCTGAAGGATGGAGACTCAAACATCTCCATGGTTTTTATAGAATCACAGAATGGTTTGGGTTGGAAGGGGCCTAAAGATCATCCAGTTCCACTCCCTGCCATGGGCAGGGACACCTTCCACTGGACCAGGGTGCTCCAAGCGCCATGCAACCTGGTCTTGGACACTTCCAGGGATGGGAATTCACAGCTTCTCTGAGCAACAAGCAAGCCAAGATTTCTGTTTTCCTTTATCTCCTGACACCAAAGGAGAGTTGCTCAGTTTTCTGCTTCTACAACCAGCATCCTTCTCTTCCCCATACTGGCTCCTTGGCCAGAGGAAGGCTGTGAGGAGAAGGCCTCTGGAGCTGTGCTGCTTCAGGAAGCATCTAAAGCCCCTTCAAATCATCTCAAAGACACATTGAAGCCACAGAGGCCTCAAGAGAGATCTCCTCCTTTTAGGAGAAGCTGGCTCACACTCAATGCCAAAGGAGGTAGCAAATGAAGAAAGAAAAAAGCTGTAACTCTGTAAACTCATAAATCACCAAAGTCCTAAAAGAGAAGGGGAAAAAAATAGGCAAGAACCCAACATGGCCTTTTTGGCTTGCAGATAAGCACAAAGTTTGGCAGGAAGGAGATTAGGGCTTTTTCCAGTACACCTCGCAGTCGATAATTCCCACAGCAACAGAGCTCAGGGCTGCAGACAGCCACATGTGTTCCCCTGCAGAAAATGGGAGAGAGCAGAGGGGCAGGGGGACAGGGCAGGGGACAGCTCATGATTCACTTTGCTGACACCAAGGGAAGGTCCTGACTGATCCTCTCCACACACCTTCCTCTGGAGAAGAATTTTTGCCGTCTTTGTTAACTCAGGGTTTTTGGAAGCCCCGTGATGCTTCCTGGGAAACTCCAGCCTGACTCTATCAGCTCTTGCCAGCAGCCAAGGGTCGTTATGATTAATGACAGTAGAAAACTGTCAGTGGAAGACAGAAAGAATTAAGTTGTCAACATTTAAACAGCATTTAAAAATCAACGTTAGGCCGTGGGAAGGGCAGGGGGAGAAGACGACGGTTGCGCGGTATCTGCAGCTTCTCACTGTCTCCACAGTTCCTCCTGGGGTGGCCTAAATCCATCCTGAAAATAAATTTTTAAAAAAATCTTAAAACATAGTGATTTTAATATCAGAACAGTTTTATAAATCATTTAAATTATTAACTTTCTAAGTCGTGCTTCGTGTCACCAGAGATCCCCAGAGTCCTGCCAGACACCAAAGTGCCACTCAAAGGATGAAGGTCTCCCATGTGCCACATCTGCCACTCCTCTGTGGACACTGAAGGTGCTCTGGGGCATCTCTGGTGGCATCAGTTGTGTTCAGGTAGCTTGGTCATGTCCCTGCAGTTCTTCCTGGGAAAAAAACATTGGAGAAGCAAGTGAGGGACAGAAAATGTCACCCAGGTACCAACAGATAGGATGAGAGGAAATGGCCTCAAGTTGCACCAGGGAAGGTTTAGTTTAGGTATTGGAAAAAAAAAAAAAAATCATGGAAAGGGTTGTAAAGGATTGGAAAAGCCTGCTCAGGGAAGTGGTGGTGTCACCATCCCTGGAAGTGTTACAAAACTATGTGGATGGGGCACTTGAGGACATGGTTTAGTGGTGAACATGGTGGTGGTGCTGTGTTGATGGTTGGACTTGATGATCTTCAAGATCTTTTCCAACCTAAATGATTCTATGAAATGGAAAGGACCAGGGATGGTGGATAAACACAACAATAAATTCAATCAGAGTTAATTGGAAAGAGATCCAGAGCAAAGAGTCCCCCTGCTCCATGAAGTATCTTCCTACTGTCCACCAGGGTTGAGCCTGGGGATGCAGGAGGCCGAGGGAGAAGTAGCAAAAATTGTCTAAAATCAAGCATCTCTCTCCAGGCTGTGAGCTCAGGGCTGGGGGAGGGAAAAGAAAAGACCTCATGACTCCAGGGAACATCTCATTGTGTAAATCAAAGGTGAGAAGTGTAGTTGGAATTGCAGAAGTTCCTTAAGAAGGTGTTTCTCCCACCTCTGCAATTCTTTGTGCCCCCCACTCCCACAGTGAACACAGGGGGATGGACCCTCCAAAGCCACTCCTGTCCATTCCTACATACCCTGGCCACGGTGGAATTCCCACCCCTCCAGCCCAGTGGCCCGAGGAAGCTTCATTCCATCATTCCTCACATCCCTGACTTCCACAGGTGACAGATGAAGCAGAGACAGGGAAGGGGACTGTGGACAGGCCCTCCCCTTCCACAGTGGGGGGCATTTTCCTGTCAGGAGCTGACTAGATTTGGGCAGAGCGCTGCTTCCCACAGCATTCCTTGCAGGAGGGAGTGCGTGATGCAGCCAGAAGGGAGTGGTGGCCCCGGTGACAGTGGCAGGCTGTGGGATGTCAGGTCACACTCCCTCCCTGGAGCAACCCCAGCCCTCCACAAGGCACAGATGGCTCCTTTCTGTCATCTGACCTCATTGTTTAACCTGACCTGATCCTGATCTAATCTAACCCCCAGTTTAACCACCTCTGCGAAGCCGGGATAGTTTCCCTGGGCTCCACCCTGAGCTCCTTCCCTCCGAGGGCACACGCACAGCCTGGATCTGTCATCCATCTGAGGGGACACCCTCAGCTGACTCCTGTGCAGGGCCTGAGGGTTGCTCCCAGCTCACACAGAGGAGATGCTGCTGCTCGCAGTCGGCACTGCAGTGAAAGGATATTTCCATTTCATGAAGTCAGCAGAAGTTTCTCCTATGGCTGCTCCTACAGGTCCCAAGGGTTCCTCAGAACCTTGGCAGTTTTTGATCAGGGCTTTTGTAGTGTTTGGGGGCTCCTAAAAAAGGTCTGCTTGATCACAAGGCTGTTATTATAGAATCACAGAACGATTTGGGTTGGAAGGGACCTTAAAGATCATCCTGTTCCAACCCCTGATGTGGGCAGGGACACCTTCCACTACCCCAGGTTGCTCCAAGCCCTGTCCAACCTGGCCTTGGATGCTTCCAGGGACCCAGGGGCAGCCACAACTTTTTAAGTTCGCATCATGACTCTGCATGACCTTGGTCAAGTCACTTAGCCTTGGTGGCAGCACCTAAACTTTTCCCAATTTCCTGCTCTGCTTTGTGTCCTGGTCCTGCTTTGGCTGTCCGCTCACACCAAGTCATCCAGAGGTGATTCCCAGCCCATCCTTGGGAGGTAGCAGAGAGCACAACCCCAGGGAAGCTGCAGTGGTGTCCAGTTGCCTGTTTGCACATTAAGGCATCCTCACCTCAGTTCTCCCTCTTTGAAAGTCTCAGCCCAGCCTCTCCAGCTCGAAATCCATGGATGGTGCAGCAAAGAAGCACAAAATGCAGCTGAACAGGGCTGCAGACACCAATGAGTCCCCAATTTGTTCACCCAAGTCAGGTCTCAGCCAACTGTGGGACTCGTGATGGTGCTGCCTGTACCCAGGAAAGGACTGCCACACACACATCCTTCCCTACAGCCAGAAAGGGTTTATTGCACACAGTCCCCACTGCCCGCAGCCTCAGAGGGTGGGAGGGGGCCTGGAAGGGTCACGCAGTCCATGACATCCCCCGAGGCAGGATCAGCTCTCCTCTGGCCCCGCTGACAGATGTTTGTGTAACCTGCCCTCGGAGACCTCCTGTAAAGGAAGGCCCCAGCCACCTCCTGCTCCTCTCCCCGGGGTAACTGTGAGGATTTTCCCACGCTGTCCAAATTACACTGCGGCCCCCCGAGCTGCAGAGAGCCCCTCTGCTCTCAGCTCTTTTCCCAGACTGAAAGAGTAGAAACAATTCGCTGATACCTTTGCAGCGTGGAAAAAAAAAATCCATCCCAGGCTGTCTTTGCCTCACATCAACACAGAGCCCCTAAATCACAGCCCTGTCAGCATCTGGGAGAGGATGTGGCTCTGCCAGGATCTGTCTGGCAGCAGCAGTGTTCCCAGCTCTTGCTCTCTCACAGCACAGAGGGATATTCCCTGCAATCTCATGGTAAGAAGTGAGAATGAAATGTTACTCCTTTTCTGTCCCTACCCCAGCCTATTCTGGGGTGATGCTTGCTTGGGTGCCTTGTTCAGCACACTTTGTCCCACCGTGGTCTCCCAGAATCTTCTGTGTCAATGAATTTTCCTCCACCTCTCTCTACAAGCCCTTATGCAAGGGCGCTGACAGCTCTACTCTGTGCTTCTGCAGGGAACAGCCCTCAGGTGAAGGTGGGCTTTGCACAGGGAAGGTCCCACTTCCAAAACACCTCGGAGTTCTCCATCCTCTCTGCTTCCATCATGGATAATTTTTCCTCTAAGAATAAAGAAGTTGGCAGGTGGAAAGCAAACATTTATGCCCAGACTGATGGCTGGTGGTAAAACTTCTGTCCAAGGTTGGAGATGACCCTTTGGTATCTCGGCGTTGATCCCCATGGGCTGCTCAGGGGCAGCATCTCCTCTTCCTCCTGTGTAAGTTTTGTCACTGCCTATTTTAAAGACCCTGCTGAAACCCTGCCCAAGACACTTATCTGCATTCTGATGGGTAAGTTGTCCTATTTTGCCATTTTTCTCTGCAGTCAAGTGTGCTACAACCGCAATGTAATTCGAGGAACTCCAAGACACACCATTACTGCAGCAGCTGGGGCTTCACATCCAAAACACACATGTGATCAAATTGAAAGGCTTAGCAACACCAATTCTTCCATTTCCTCTGGTATTACATTGACTTTCACTGAAACAATTTTCACTGCAGTATCCTACCAGTGAAACTGCTCCCAGATGCCTGAGCTTAGGCTGCAGATTTGGCTCTGAAGCCAGGTTTCACAAAATGCTCCTGGTGATTTTCTGCAGAGCTTGGAAATCCTGGAGGGTTTTTTCTTTTCTGTGTCAAGTTCACCGTATTTGATTTGGTAGGCTGAAAAGCAAAAACTAGATCTCTCAGCAGCCCTATTTAAATGTTATTTAAATGTGCTGTCACATTGGCCTCAGAACTGCTTGAGAAATACTCACTCGTCTGCCCCCTTGGAAAGCTGTGGCTTCCAGGGATTGCAGATAGGAGGATGATTTCTTGGTGCAATGCACCAAGGGATTTAAATGCTATGTGCTCTTTTAGTTCTGAGGCACCTCTTAATTAAGAACAGATTAAAGTTTGGGGATTATTTTGTAACATAAGCACTGTTTTGCAGGGACTGGTGCTCTGCCAGGGCTGGCTGCATGGGTTACACCCTGGGCATTCAGGGATCTCAAGCATCTGGGCCAGGTTCTTTTAAAGGTAGATGTAATTAATTTGCAGAAGGGATTTTATACCACTTCTTCATCCCTCAGCCCCGTGGCACAGTTTGTATTCCAGATGGGCAGGAAAGGCACAGTTTGTGTCCCAGATGTGGCAGGAAAGCTGCAAGCTGTGCTTAGTTAAAACAGAGAATTATGGAGCAGTTTGGGTTGGAAGGGACCTTCCAAAGCCCTCTAGTCCAACCCTCTGCAATGGGCAGGGACATCTTCCACTCGACCAGGTTGGTCCAAGCCCTGTCCAATCTGTCCACAAATCTTTCCATTTATGGGGCATCCACCACCTTTCTGGGCAACCTGTGCCAGTGTTTTACCGTTCTCATTGTAAAAAATTTCTTATTTTTATATAAATGGAACCTCTTTTAGTTTAAAACCATCACCCCTTGTCTAATCAGTACAGCCCTGCTAAAAGGTCTGTTCCCCTCTCTCTTATAGGGCCCCTTTAGGCCCTGGAAGGGACTCTCAGGTTTACCTGGAGCCTTCTCTTCTCCAGGTGAAGACCTCCAGCTCTCCCAGCCTGGCTCTAGAGCAGAGGGGCTCCAGCCCTTGGAGCATCTTTGTGGCCTCCTTTGGTCTCACTCCAGCACCTCCACATCCTTCTGATGTCAAGAACCCCAGGGCTGGAGGCAGCTCTGCAGGTGGGGTCTCACCTGAGCAGAGCAGAGGGGGAAATTCCCCTCCCTGGACCTGCTACTGGGTGTGATGCAGCCCGGGACACGGTGTTTCCTGGATGGAATGAGCAAACCCAGCCCTGCTCCCAGAAAACATAGGAACAACTCCCTCCTTTCCTGGCCTTCTCCCGTCTGATTCCAGGTCAGTCTGCCACTGCCGCGCCATCCAGGTGTGTTCCCCACACCCGGGCTTGTCCATGTGGGATGGACAGCAGCCACAGGGCTCCTTCCCCTCCCTCTGAGCCTCCTTCATAGCCTCAAATCATCTCCTAACCCACAGGAAATGTTTTTCTCTGCTCAGCCTCCTCCATCTCATCGTATCTGCTCTCCCATCGTGGTGTTTATGCTCTTCAAAGAACCAAAAGCCGTTATCCTATCTTTGCCTTAGTCATAATTTGGCCAGGACTTACACATTTCTTGCTCCTTTTATTTTCTAATCTTCTCTCTCAGGTCTCTCCTGTCAGGAGGCTGCTCTCACAGGCTGCTTGGGTTTCTCTGTTTATCTTGGAGCAGGGGCAGCGTAGATTTTGCAAAGCTAGCTGTGAAGCAAGAGACTTTCACACTCAACAAGCTCACGGGTGGCAAAGTGCCATGGGACAGCTGTGGAATGAAAAGGGATTAGAGGAGCTAAGTGGATGCCCCTGGGACATAACCCCCAGTCCCTTAAGACCCTTCCCCAGCAGAGGCACTGCTGTGGGCTGTGCTGTCCCACCCTGACACAACTTGGCCGGCAGGATCAGAGCACGGATCTTGGCAAGAAACTCCTGTGAAAACTTCATGAAAATCACATCATGGGGCTGCAACAGGAGGGCAGTGTCTGCTCTGCAGACCCCGGGCTGCAGGATCAGCTTGGGCCTGAGAAATGTGTCTTTTCCTGAGGCTTTCCTGTGCCTTTTCCTGACCCTGGAATATCAGCTGATGGGGTGCTTTAGTCTCACCCCTTCTCAGTCAGATGTGGGATCTGTCAGAGCGGGTCCAGAGGAGGTCACCAGGATGATTCCAGGGCTGGAGCACCTCTGCTGTGGAGACAGAATAAGGAAGTTGGGGTTGTTCAGCCCAGAGAAGAAAAGGATCGAGGGAGATTTTATTGTGGACTTCCAGTACTTGAAAGGGGTTTATAAAAGAGCAAATAGTGATAGCGTGAGGGGGAACAATTTTAAACTACAAGAGGAGAAATTTAGATGTTAGGAAAAGATTCTTCACTCAGAGGGTGGGGAGGCCCTGGCACAGGCTGCCCAGAGAAGCTGTGGCTGCCTCATCCCTGGAAGTGTCCAAGGCCAGGCTGGACAGGGCTTGGAACCACCTGGTCTAGTGGGAGGTGTCCCTGCCCATGGCAGGGTGGGTTGGAGCTGGATGATCTTTAGGTTCTTTCCAGCCCAAACAGTTCCATGAGTCCATGATGTCAGCGTGCAGACTGGCTGGAAGTCACAGCTTACCCCAGCTGGGTGTGGCTGGGGGGGATTTTGGAGGAAAAGATGAGCAGTTACAGCAGGAGAGAAGGAGGGAATCAGTTCTGCAAGGCCACCACTCCACGTGTGAGAGATCACGGAATCGTAGGATCATTTAGGTTGGAAAAGACCCCCAAGATCCCTGAGTCCAACCATGAACACAGCACTGCCAAATCACCACTAAACCACGTCCCTAAGCACCACATGTCCCATCTTTTGGCCGGTCTGATCATTGACTGATGGGAATAACATGGGAAAAAGGCTCTTCCCATTTTAAGATAAGGGTAAATCAATCCCCAGAGGAGTTAATGAAATAAAACTTCTGCCAGCAAGCACTGAACCATCACAGCCCTTGGGGCTTGGGTTAAAGTTTTTAGGCTGTTTGTTACATTATTAGTGCTTTCTATCCATGCAAACTGAAACCTCTCACTGTTCACAGCAAACTCCCTCAGGTTTGGAATGGATGGGAAAGTGAAATGAGAGTGAATGGTGTGTGGAGGTGCCCTCTCTTACCCTGCAGGGCAGTGACTTCTGGTGGCATCAGCACTGGGCACAGGCTGTGCAGCCTTGGCACGGTTGTGCCTTTCTGACAGGCCACCAAGCATGGCAAAAAATGGCACAGAGCTGGCCTGGGGGAGGGTTAGGCTGGATATCAGGAAGGATTCTTCCTCCAGAGGGTGGTGGCTCCCCAGGGAATGGGCACGACCCCAAGGCTGGCAGAGCTCCAGGAGCATTTGGATACCACTCCCAGGGGTGCCCAGGGTGGGATTGTTGGGGTGTTTGTGCAGGGCCAGGAACTGCACCGATGATGCCTGGGGGTCCCTTCCAGCTCAGGATATTCTGTGATTCTATAAAACATCATTCCTGTAGACATTATTTGTGTCCTAATCCTTGCAAAAATAAAGGCAGGCAGGAGAGCAATGNTGCTCTTTTAGTTCTGAGGCACCTCTTAATTAAGAACAGATTAAAGTTTGGGGATTATTTTGTAACATAAGCACTGTTTTAAGCAACTCCCTCCTTTCCTGGCCTTCTCCCGTCTGATTCCAGGTCAGTCTGCCACTGCCGCGCCATCCAGGTGTGTTCCCCACACCCGGGCTTGTCCATGTGGGATGGACAGCAGCCACAGGGCTCCTTCCCCTCCCTCTGAGCCTCCTTCATAGCCTCAAATCATCTCCTAACCCACAGGAAATGTTTTTCTCTGCTCAGCCTCCTCCATCTCATCGTATCTGCTCTCCCATCGTGGTGTTTATGCTCTTCAAAGAACCAAAAGCCGTTATCCTATCTTTGCCTTAGTCATAATTTGGCCAGGACTTACACATTTCTTGCTCCTTTTATTTTCTAATCTTCTCTCTCAGGTCTCTCCTGTCAGGAGGCTGCTCTCACAGGCTGCTTGGGTTTCTCTGTTTATCTTGGAGCAGGGGCAGCGTAGATTTTGCAAAGCTAGCTGTGAAGCAAGAGACTTTCACACTCAACAAGCTCACGGGTGGCAAAGTGCCATGGGACAGCTGTGGAATGAAAAGGGATTAGAGGAGCTAAGTGGATGCCCCTGGGACATAACCCCCAGTCCCTTAAGACCCTTCCCCAGCAGAGGCACTGCTGTGGGCTGTGCTGTCCCACCCTGACACAACTTGGCCGGCAGGATCAGAGCACGGATCTTGGCAAGAAACTCCTGTGAAAACTTCATGAAAATCACATCATGGGGCTGCAACAGGAGGGCAGTGTCTGCTCTGCAGACCCCGGGCTGCAGGATCAGCTTGGGCCTGAGAAATGTGTCTTTTCCTGAGGCTTTCCTGTGCCTTTTCCTGACCCTGGAATATCAGCTGATGGGGTGCTTTAGTCTCACCCCTTCTCAGTCAGATGTGGGATCTGTCAGAGCGGGTCCAGAGGAGGTCACCAGGATGATTCCAGGGCTGGAGCACCTCTGCTGTGGAGACAGAATAAGGAAGTTGGGGTTGTTCAGCCCAGAGAAGAAAAGGATCGAGGGAGATTTTATTGTGGACTTCCAGTACTTGAAAGGGGTTTATAAAAGAGCAAATAGTGATAGCGTGAGGGGGAACAATTTTAAACTACAAGAGGAGAAATTTAGATGTTAGGAAAAGATTCTTCACTCAGAGGGTGGGGAGGCCCTGGCACAGGCTGCCCAGAGAAGCTGTGGCTGCCTCATCCCTGGAAGTGTCCAAGGCCAGGCTGGACAGGGCTTGGAACCACCTGGTCTAGTGGGAGGTGTCCCTGCCCATGGCAGGGTGGGTTGGAGCTGGATGATCTTTAGGTTCTTTCCAGCCCAAACAGTTCCATGAGTCCATGATGTCAGCGTGCAGACTGGCTGGAAGTCACAGCTTACCCCAGCTGGGTGTGGCTGGGGGGGATTTTGGAGGAAAAGATGAGCAGTTACAGCAGGAGAGAAGGAGGGAATCAGTTCTGCAAGGCCACCACTCCACGTGTGAGAGATCACGGAATCGTAGGATCATTTAGGTTGGAAAAGACCCCCAAGATCCCTGAGTCCAACCATGAACACAGCACTGCCAAATCACCACTAAACCACGTCCCTAAGCACCACATGTCCCATCTTTTGGCCGGTCTGATCATTGACTGATGGGAATAACATGGGAAAAAGGCTCTTCCCATTTTAAGATAAGGGTAAATCAATCCCCAGAGGAGTTAATGAAATAAAACTTCTGCCAGCAAGCACTGAACCATCACAGCCCTTGGGGCTTGGGTTAAAGTTTTTAGGCTGTTTGTTACATTATTAGTGCTTTCTATCCATGCAAACTGAAACCTCTCACTGTTCACAGCAAACTCCCTCAGGTTTGGAATGGATGGGAAAGTGAAATGAGAGTGAATGGTGTGTGGAGGTGCCCTCTCTTACCCTGCAGGGCAGTGACTTCTGGTGGCATCAGCACTGGGCACAGGCTGTGCAGCCTTGGCACGGTTGTGCCTTTCTGACAGGCCACCAAGCATGGCAAAAAATGGCACAGAGCTGGCCTGGGGGAGGGTTAGGCTGGATATCAGGAAGGATTCTTCCTCCAGAGGGTGGTGGCTCCCCAGGGAATGGGCACGACCCCAAGGCTGGCAGAGCTCCAGGAGCATTTGGATACCACTCCCAGGGGTGCCCAGGGTGGGATTGTTGGGGTGTTTGTGCAGGGCCAGGAACTGCACCGATGATGGCTGGGGGTCCCTTCCAGCTCAGGATATTCTGTGATTCTATAAAACATCATTCCTGTAGACATTATTTGTGTCCTAATCCTTGCAAAAATAAAGGCAGGCAGGAGAGCAATGTGATCCCAAGGGAAAAGCCAGCACAGGGTCATGGGATACCAGAAATCCCTCTCCTGGCTCACCACAGGCTTGTGTTGAGACTTTGGCCAACTCCACTGCTCTTTTCCATTTTTCCCCTGCTTCCTTTTGTGCTGTTGCATTGGAAGTTCACGGGAGGGTTTTTCTGTGGGCATGTGTGGGTGCCCACATGTGTGTGCAACATTCTGAGGTCTCTCAGTACAAAGGCAACATAAATTATATCGTGTCAAATTCTTGGAGTGGTGGTATTGGCAGTTTCCTCCCTCAGAGACTTTGCAAAATAGCTACCTGTGAAATTAAATTAAACATTTCTTCTCCTGGGGTTTAAACAATACACTCCCTCCAAGCTGGGCTAAGGATTTCTTTGTGCTGTATTACTTTATAGATTAATACAGTGCAGAAAATTAATCACCTTTTATTCACTGAGACTTTTTTTTTTCCTTGCAGATTTTAGATTTTCAATTTGCAAAGAAAACTGAGGGGGGACCGCAGGCAATCCCACGTATGTGAGGAATGCAACCTTAAGATCTGGTTCCTGGTACCTGGTCTGCTCTGCTCCTGGGATCTGCTCTGCCTCCCCCAGCTGATAAGAGCACTGCTGGGTCTGCCTGCCACGCTCATTCCATTACTCCTGACACTGTCTTTTGTCTCTGGTGGGCTCTGGACAGACACAAATCAAAGTTGTCACGTCCTGCAGAGCCCTGGTTTGGCCCGGAGTGCAGAGATCTCTGAACTCTGCCTTGTGCAACCATTTATTACAGGCAGAAAATGTGCAGGGTAGAAATTTGGATGCCTTTTTTGCCTCTTTTCCCAGCCTCAAACACTGCTCTTGAAAGGTGAGGTTTTGCAGCACTGCGTCGACCAGAGCTCTTTTGGTGGTCCAGGGAGTGCAGCTGGGAGGGGAAGAGCAAAGCACCACTAAGATCTTATCATAGCAGGGATTTGAAGGGCAGTAAAACATTTGTGAACACCCTTTTTGTCTTCCAGATCATCAGGTAGACACCCCAAAGGAGTGTGTGCATGTGCATGCACACGCAGATGCACAAATTCCCAAAATTTCCCCTTCAGGGGTAAATAAAAATCCCTCTGTCTCACTTTTCCAGGAACTTTTTTTTTGTTTCTACTCTTGCTCCTATAACTTGAAATCCTTCTGGGACCAGCTTGATGTCCACCTCCACTGCCACCACAACACCTGTGTCCATGAATCCTCTGACCAAGGAAGATGCCAGAGCTGGCAGAAGGCAGCCCAGCTGGAAATCTGGCCAGGGATGGATTTGGCCAGCACAGGTACCACCACGTTCCAGAGGTCACCCAGCCACTGCCAATGTTTTCCGTGCAGAGCTGGCTCAGGGAGGACCTTTCTGAAGTGCACAGGGCAGCAGTTTTATCTGTTCCAGCTGGCTATCTTTAGACAATTTTAATAAATCAGCGGGATTAAAAACATTCCGGCCTCCTCCGAGGTGTTTAACCCCGTCAGGCTGGGCGATGAGGAGGAGAGCTTTTGAAAACAAATTGCATTAAAAAGGGAGATCTGGAGGAGTTTGCAGTTATATCCTCTCGAGCAAGTGCTAAAGGGATGGTGCCAGCTTCCAAACCATCCTCTGGGGATACTCATGCTTGTATCAGCCCTGATAAAGGTGCCAGAAGCCATGCAGAGAAGGAAACCTCTGGACCTGTCCTGCCCTGGCTCCATGGCACATTATCTCCATTGCACAGTGGCAGAGACCTTCCTGTCACCTACTAAGTGCTGTGAATCATTTCCATGGTTCTCCTCTAGAAGACAAGACATTTGGTCCTTGATTTTGGCAGTTTGGGAAGTTTGTCTGGGGACCTGGAGAGGAAGGAAGCCTTGAACTTCTGGTGAGCAAAGTAGAGGCAGAAGCTGTCCCAGAGGTGGCCTCTGACACCGACCCAAGGAAGTCCCTGATTACCCAGCTCCTGTCCTTCTGCACCCCTGACAGGTCAAACAGGGCTCTGAACAACCTGATGCAGTGGAAGATGTCCCTCCTCATTGCAGGAGGTTGGACTGAGTGACCTTTGAGGGTCCCTTGTAACCCAAACCATTCCATGGCTCTACAGTTCCATGACCCAGAGGGCCCTGCACAGTGTGGGAGCACATTTCTGCAAAATGGCCTGCAAGGAAAAATCCACATTAATTGCCTTCGCAGGGGCAGTCTTCAAGCCTCACAAGTCCAAGCCTTTGCATCTAGTAGACCGTGACAGAGGTCCTGAGCTTGACATTCCTCATTGTTCCCCAGGGAATGCTGTCACTGGAGTGACTCTCTGCCATCAGGGTATTTACAGTTTGGGTCCACACTGAGGACCTCCACAAACCATGACCCTGAGCTTGCCTGCCCATCATTAGGCATTATCTAATCATCCTTTGAGATTGCTTCCTAGGGAAATGTGCTTCCCTTCCCAGCAAAGCCTTTTCCACAGACAGAGATGGAGCACTGGTGGATTGAGAGGTGTAGGGGTGGCTACAGTGACCTCTTGCCTTCCTTCCTTCCTGGGTCTTCATGGTGAAAAGCTGCTCAGTGCAGCTCCTTTTCCACTGTTATGCTACAACAGGGAAAAGTCCAGATATTTCTGAAACAACTGAATGTTGAATATTCACCACTGTTTTATGCTCAGAATAGTCAGCATATAAAATAAGGAAAACTTTGGCTTCAGTGGGATTTAGAATCTAACGTTACATTTGCTCCAATATTTTTTTTTCCTAGAAATTCTCAGTTCTTTACAGACAAAACCCAAGAATCGCCTACAGCAGTCCCACTGGCTGAGGATGAACAATAAACACTAACAAAGCACAATAAAATTTGCTGAAAACATGGCATTGCTACCTCATTTCTCACTTTCCCAGCTCTCAGGATACATGATCTGAAGTTCCTGACCTGTAACTATCCAGTGGCGTGGAGCAGGTTCTGCCTCTGTTTGCCTCAATAAGCAACACCAGGTGAATTTTTCATGAGCTCAGGGTACATTTTGAATTTAAAATATGGTCCAGACAGTGCCTGTGCAGCAGCCCTGTGCTGGTATTTTCCAATCAGCAATCAGTGGATACAGCCTTGAAGGGATGACTTTCCTTGTTGGTGCTGTCATACAAAGAGGGCCCTAAGCTCTGGAGAGCACCACAGTCAGAAGGTAGAAGAGAATAAGAAGAGTTTACATGAATTTAAAATGGAGAAAGAATTTCATCTCATAGCTTTATTTGTCTGTTCTTCCTGCCCATTGCTCCTGGTTCACGCTCAGCTGTCGATCACGTCTGTGAGGGTGGCCAGATCCAGCTCTTGGTTTGGGTGCTCCCTCCAAGTTTGGTAAATGCCAAAGATGAGGTGGCAGCCACCTCTGGGAGTGCAGAAAAACTGTCAAAAACACACGTCTGTGTGTAACAAACTGCTACCAGGTCCAGTAAATATTAGCTGGCTGCACCATGCAAACCCTGACTGTGAGCGGGGCCTGAGCCCTTGTGGAACTCTAACTCACATGGTCCTCAACAAGGAGCCCAATGTGATTTCTGCTTGTAGAAGAAACTTGCATCCTAATTAAGTGAAGGAATGAGAAAAAACAGCTGCCTTCCTGAAAAGAGACCCTCCTTACAAATCTCGTGTTAACAGGAGGAGCAGGAAGATGCTGACAGCTGCACGGAATCACTATAATTAAAAAAGGGAAAAAGGAAAACTTCCCAGTAAGCAGAGAGCTGTGGGCGTCCTGCAGTGGGGAAAGGTTAATTCCAGCCTCATCTCCCAGCTGGCTCCATGAGGACAGAGGTTAAAGATGAAGCTGTAACATACACATGTCAACACAGCTCAGATCTCTGCCTAGCAGTCACCCTCCCGGAGTCTGCCCTGAAAAAACCACTTCCCTCCTGTTTGGTGAAGAGAATTCACCTCCCAGCACGTTTTAATGGGGCTAAAAAATAAGTGTTATTAAATATGAATGCTTAAGAGGCTGTGTCTCCAATTGAGACGTCTGGTCTCAGGCTGTAGAAGACAAGTGTTGAAAAGAGAGATCCCTCCAGGGCTCCCAGCGAGACAAACTTCTGAAAATAACTGGAAGCTGGGAAATATCTGAACAGGGATATTACATGTGCTTGCCCTGCTTGGACCTCTCCCCTGGGGTCTGCTTGCAGCCACACTTCTGTTGCCTTTCCTGTTACAGACAGTGTTAACCTGTCCTACCAAAGCCAAATACACCTCTCTAAGAGGAGAAAAAACTAAAGGGAGATGGGGAAAATCCGGGGGAAAAAAAAAAAAAAAGTTTAAAGCCCAGGAGCTGGTAGGCTGTCAAATGGTGCTCTGGGGGGAGTCCTGGCTGGACAAGGGAACAGAAACTGTCCCTGCTGCCTCTCTCCCAGCCTGGTTTGCCCCCTTGCCAAGGCTGTTCACAAGGAGATCCTGTTGTTTGCTGAGGCCTTGGAGGCGGAAGGTAAAAATACAAAGATGGAGGAAAAGAGCAACCAGGACCTCAACAAGAAGCTGTGGAAGGGCAGCTGCTCATTTCTGCACTGCAGAAAGAACATGGGCCAGAGGATGCTGCAAACCATCTTGTGGCAACACCCCCATGCCCTGCAGGAACATTTTTCCCAAGAAAAGCATCCCCTAGGTTGTTCTCTGGCTGGCTGTGGTTAATACAGGCAGGTGATGGAATACAGCTGGGACTTCACCTACACAGCTCAGTGGTAGCTAACACAGACAGTCATGGAATCATGGGGTGCTTTGGATTGGGAGGGACCCAAAGATCATCCAGTTCCACCCCCTGCCATGGGCAGGGACACCTTCCACTATCCCAGGCTGCTCCAAGCCCTGTCCAACCTTGGACATTTCCAGGGATGGGGCAGCCACAGCTTCTCTGGGCAACCTGTGCCAGGGCCTCCCCACCCTCACACGGAAGAATTCCTTCCTAATATCTCATCTAAATCTCTCCTCTTGTAGTTTAAAAATGTTCCCCCTCTTCCTATCATTATCTGTCCCTGTAAAAACCAACTCTCCCTTTTTTACAGCCCTCTTTAAGTACTGGAAGCCTGGAAGGCTGGAGTGGTTTTACTGGGTGTGAGGGTACCCTCAAAACCATTTGGAAGGATGCATCACTCTCCCCTATTTTGACAACAATTCCTTCCCTCAGCCTCTGTCCTCAACTTTGCTCCTCAAAACCCTTGTGCCTCAGCAGAACCCCAGGATCTACTCTCACCCATTTTTTTCCTCCATGCAACCCTCACTGCACTTGCCCTTCTGCCACACTTCAGCATGCCAGAAGGCTGATGTGCTAAAAAAGGGATGTATTGAAGCAGCATTGCTAATTCTCAGGTATCAGAAAGTCTCTGCTGCTCTCTTGGAAATCAGAAAGATATCCTTGAAATGACTGGAAGGAAAACAAATTAAGCAGCCCTTACACTTGTGTTTCCATGAGTTTAACTGGTCTGACTTGGTGCTGGGGTGTCCATAAGCAAATCCCATTCTCACCTCCTGCAGAAGTGTTTTTACCAGGAAAATTAAATAATTCCTTCACTACCAATCCCAAGAAGTGCAATTTAAGTTTAGCATTTGAAAATAGGATGGGAATGTAGGAAATAAAAACATGGATAGTCCGAGGAGAAGTGTGTAAGCTTCAGAGAAGGACATTAACTAAATCCTTGGAAGATTGCAGAGCAACATAAATCTTATCCCCACCTGAAATGTGATTCCCTGCATGGGGGGTCTGGGTGACCTTTACCTCTGAAGGTTTCCTGCTGTCATCCAACCTCTTGTACTTTGAGCTTAGGACAGCACAAGTCAGGGAGTGGATTTGAAGTTCCTTCTAAAATTTTGTGGAAAACAAACCAAGTGTTTTGAGTGGATGCTTTTTCAAGTGACCAAATTTTTTGTTTGTTTTGTGGCTGGAAGTGTTTTCTTGTAGTGGCTTTTCCATGTGTGTTTGTTTGTTTGCTTGTTTGTTTTGTGAAAGCCCCAGGAGTAGGAAAAACAAACCAACAAAACATGTTTTTTTGCCAAAAAGTCTGAATTCTTTATTTGAAAGATTTAGAGATTTTTTTTCTTTTGAGGGGGGAAAGTGGTGCGTTTGAAAAATTAGAAGTTAAAAAAATTAGACAGCTGTGGTGAAGTGTTTGCCTGCAAAGATGGGGACAGACTTTTTACAATAGCCTGTAGTGACAGGCCAAAGAGAAATGGTTTCAAACCAAATGAGTGTAGATTCAAGCTACACATAAAGAAGAAATTTTTTATGGTCAGAGTGCAGAAACAGTGGCACAGGTTGTTTAGAAAGGTGGTAGATGTCCCATCCCTGAAAGTGTCCAAGGTCAGGCTGGGCAGGGCTCGGAGCAAACTGGTCCTGTGAAATGGCAGGAGGTGCAATGAGATGGGCTTTGAAGTTCCCTTCCAACCCAAACCATTTCAGAATTCCATGACTCTATGAATGAAACTCAAGGAATGTTCTTGGAGGATTCCCTCCTCTATCCCCTGGGCCTGTTTGAAACTGGAAGAAATTGGATTGTGGGACTTCCATGGGGGAGTTCTGGGACTCAGTTCTGTGGCTGAGCCCTCTCTCTCATCCCCAAATTGTAGGACTGAAGGCTGACATGATGTGAAGGGTTGTGGGGTGGCAATATTCCTGCAACTCCTCCCTTGCAACACAACAGAGACATTGAGTCTACACAACTCCCCTCCATCCCCTACCCTGTGATATCACAGCCATTCTCACTTTTCCCCTGAATTCTGAGTCATTTCTGTTGCTTTTCTTCAAAATAGGAAATAGAAGGGGTGGGTTTGCTTTTTTAAAAGTATTTCTTATTAAGCACTCATCTGCAGCAAAGAAAGAAATGAGAAGTTGCACGAGACAAGCAGAGTAATGCTGAAAAATAGCAAAAGAAGTATTTCAATCCTTTCTGAGAAAACAAGTCTGAGGCAACCTCTGGGAATCAAATAAAGTGCACATACACACGAACAGCAAAAACCAAACATGCTGCATATTAATTCAAGCCAACTTATTTTTCAGAGTTAGAATTTGGAAAACATAAACAAGTTACTAGAAAAACAGAGGAAATTGGCTGGCATTTCCCAGTCTTCCTTTCACAGTTTTTGAAGATGTTTGATAAGAGATCCTCTCAGCCTTTTGAAGTCGGGGGCAGTCCAATTCCAATGCCAACCGAAAGGCAGAGTCATCACTTCCAAAGGAAATAATGGATTCCACCCCTGCTGCATAAAGGCCGAACTCCATCCTATGGATCACAGCTCCTCCTCCAGTGGGACAAAGCAGATCAGAAGGTGCCTGAGAGCTCCCAAGCAGAGTCTTTGTGATCAGGGGGACTCATTAAAGGACAAATACCCAGAGGAAATGGACTCAGGCTCGGAGAAAGTGGCCCCTTCTGAAGACAGAATTTTTGTCATTACATATTCAATACTTAAAGCCTTTTATTCAGCCTCAAGTCCCGGTGGCAAAACAGCATTTTCAGTCAGAAGCCTGGCTCCACCACACAGCTCTTTCCATTGATTTTCCTTGGCAGCTGCATGGATACTCCAAGGACTGGGGCCACTGGAAGGGCTTAGCTCAGCAGTTCCCAAGTTGTAGAAGACCTTAAGGTCATTCAGAGTGGTCTGCACACACACAAACACACGCACACAAGCTGAACCCATGTGTGCAAATGGACAGATTTTTAAACCTGCCATGGCAACTTTTCCTGGGGCAGCTGTTTGGGCAGCAGACACAGCTGGAATATCTCAGCTCCTTCTGCCCCTGCTCACAACACGGTGCTGACTCAGGTGTCATTGCCAGCATTCCACATCTTCCTCCTCCTGAAGGCTGTTGTCCCTGAAAACCACTTTAGCTGGCAGAAAAAATTAGTTGTGGCTTGGATAGAAACCCTCCCAAATCCCCCTCTGTGGCTCATGGACATGCAAAAGAGCTCAGCACAGGTATTAACCCTCCCAGTGAGGAGCACGTTGCTCTCCTCAGGGTGTTTGTGCTCCTGCCTGGACTGAGCTGAGTGACCTCCACTCTGACACATGGAATTTCATGTGTTCAAGCCTTTTTCCATTGCTGTGTAGACAAAGTCTATTTTTCCAAGTGTAGGCAAAGCTGTCAGCATCTCCTCTTGAAGAGCATCTGTGCTTGGCTAACTGACCAGGAGTTCCTGGGGAAGTCCAGAGAGAGAGCTCACAGAAATTTTCCAAACTCTTCCCAGGGACATCAGCTCTTAGTTCCCATTTGCTCCAGTAAGAATATTCCTCAGAAAATGTTGGATAAAACACAGCAGTGGACCTCCTTTTTATCTTCTGAGTAGGTGATGTGCTGTCCTTTGTTGGTAGTGCCGGGTTAACACTTGGACTTGATGATCCTAGGGGTTTATTAAATCTTATTAATTCTGTAATTCTACTGCAGTCAGATGCTCCTGGTGGTGGGAGTGTTTCTCTGGCTGGTCATTGATAAACATCAAGATCACCTTCAAATGAAGTGGTGGCATTGCCTGCCAATCTTTGTTGTCTTTGTACTTAACACACTAATTCCAGGTGTTCCTTTTCCAGGAAGCTCAGCCCATTTGCAGTGCTTCTATTTGATAAGGAATATCTAAAGCTGATCGTGGCACAAGGATCAGACAGACTCTCTGAGGTTCCTTTCAACCCTTAGAGTGTGACCCTGGGAGCTGGCTCCTACCAAAACTCGAGCCAGGAGCAAACTGTCTTGCACCTGACTTATCTGCTTCTCCCAATATTGCCCTAAAACAGGTTTTAGGGATTTTACCTGGACAATAAGGCAATCCTCTAAGTTGGCCAGCACAGAGCAAAACAGGCAAGTCCAGGATGCAATTCATCTCCTTGTACACCAGACAGCCAAGCTTATGTGGGTGAGCAAATCCCTTCAGGTGTCTGTTCCTCACCTTTAAATACCCAGGCAGCAAAGACGAGCAGGTCAGGTGAAGG
Organism: Promerops cafer; assembly: GCA_013398275.1. Lineage (NCBI taxonomy): Eukaryota > Metazoa > Chordata > Aves > Passeriformes > Nectariniidae > Promerops > Promerops cafer. The sequence continues at coordinate 196,859 of VZSE01008784.1, forward strand.
AATCTGATTTTAGTGAAAGTAAACCCTTTACCTTTGTCCTGCCAAAATTGAAAACTCTTTTGCCTCCCCAGAACGTGCAAGTGTCTTGTGGTGCAGCCCCTGGATACACCTGTCAGAATATTTTTTCGGGTTGTTTCTTTTTTTTTAAGAACAAGCAACTTTATGCCAGTTGCTGTTAAAAATGTGCTTTTTTCAGCAGTTGGGGAGGTCAAGCCACAAGTCCATTGGTATAAATCGCTCTCACTCTCAGCTGACATCTTGCCAGAAGCTGGTTAAAAGCACTTTTAGGGCTCAGAAAGAGCCCTGCAGAGGACAAAAAGCCTTCACTGGGGTGAATCACCATCTGCTCTAACAGGGGCACATCCTTCCCAGGGCTACTGGGAGGACCTGTGCTCAGGAATGCTTTATTCTTGGAGGAAGCCATTAAAAAAAAATATGAGGAAGGGTGGGGTTACAATCGCTGATGTTATAAAAGAGTAAAAACTTTTTCATTAACCCATCATCTGATCTGCAGTAACTAAATACCCATATTTGTGATCTTAAAACTTAGGGATTGCCGAAGTGAAGGGCTGGCTCAGGCCACTCCTACATTTCTCCAGGTGGGAAAGCCCACCTGGGATGTGCTGATGCTGATCAATAATCCTTCAGCACCACGGGCTTGTGGGCTTAGAAGAGTCAGAGGAGTCCAAGGCTGGCAATTTTTCTGTCACTACTGAGCTGAGAAAAGGCTGCTGAGCTCTGACTTACAGAAACCAGTGATCCTCTGCATCATTCAGGAGCACAGGAGGTGAAAGGGAGGCTATGGGAATAGGAGATTTAGGTTTCAGACTGAGCAAGTCTGAGAAAAATATGTCTGGGAGCCATCTGACCTGGGCTTTGCTATTTACTGTGCGTTTCTTGCCTAACTAACACAACTCATAAGGCTGGAATGTGTAGTAGCCCGAGAGAGAGCCTGTTTTCATTGTATATGAAAGCATAATAAAAGCAAAGCTTGCTCCCAGAGAGCTTCAGAGACTTAGAAAAAAATGTTGTTCATATTTGAGAAGACAGAGGAAGGATGAAAAAACCAATGACACATCCAGGAGTAAACAGAAGGCAGAGGTAGGTAGGAGATGAACCCAGCTATCCTGGCAGCCTGCTGCTTTGTCCTCTCTGACTGGCAGAACCAAAAGCTGGAGGAAGGAAAGGACTGGCACATAAAACCAGGCAAAAACAGGCAGATGTGATTTTTAGGAAGGATACCTCTTTGCAAGGGCAGCAGATTTCCTTATCTCATTGATGCCTCTGTTCCCTGAGCATAATTATTCACTGTCCCCTTCTACCACCAATACCAAAAGCAGCAGGAAGCCACTGATCCTCTTCTTCTGTGCTTCCCATCTCCATCCATCCCCCCTGACATGTGCTGTGGGCACAGAGTGTGCAGCCCAGTGACAGAGCAATGTCCCTCTGTGATGAACTGCATCTCCTCCTGTGACACGTTTGCTCTGCCAGAGAGACAGCCCCGAATGGAGCAAGGAGCAACAAAGAGCCCATAAAGGAGATAATTTATCCCCTTCCCAGACACATCCATGAAAGCAACTTATCTTCCCCTTCATCCACCCAGAGCCAGGATGTGGCTCTTATCTGCCTGTAAACCAGACAGAGAGTGGAGCATGTTGCCCTTTAAGGTCAACCTGTTGGGAAAAAAAAAGAGAAGAAGTAGCATTTTTAAGCCTTGTTTTTTTTCCTAGCAGCTCGGGTGTGTTGGACATGCCTGTCATCATGGCAATCTCTGGGAAATGGGACCTGTGCCTGCTTTTTGTGTTCCTCTTGGAGCTCTTATCCCTGATTTTTGAGCTCCATTTGCTCAGGGCAAGCCCCAAGGAGGCCACAAAGATGCTTGGATGGCTGCAGCACCTCTGTTATGAAGAAGTCTGGAGAGGAGAAGGCTTTGGGGAGACCTTATTGCAGCCTTCCAATACATGAAGGGGGTTAAGAGATGGAATAAGACATTTTACAAGGACGTGTAGTGGCAAGACAAGAGACGAGAGTTTTAAACTAAAAAGGGTAGATTTTGATTGAATATAAGGAAGAAATTCCTGGCTGTGAGGTGGGGAGGCCCTGGCACAGGTTTCCTACAGAAGCTGTGGCTGCCCCTGGATCCCTGGCAGTGTCCAAGGCCAGGTTGGATGGGGCTTGGAGTACCCTGGGATAGTGGGAGGTGTCCCTGCCCATGGCAGGGGTGGGACTGGATGACCTTTAAGGTCCCTTCCAAAGCCAATCATGCCCTGATTCCCTGGTTTTGTGTACAGGCAGCTGGACAATACAGTCAGTGCACAATGAGGTGTTACACAACCTCTGCTAACAGAAAGCTCTCTGGTGGCTGAGGTGAATCACATTCCTGCCAATCCTGGCTCTCTGTGGAGCTTCAGTCCCCAGCCCAGGAGTGGCCTCTGGCACAAAAGATGCCCAGTTCAAACAGGGTGAATTCACTCTTAAAGCTCAGTCAGATGAATCCCACCCTGGTGAGTCAGAGAGAAGGAACTGCAGTCATACAGGCATGTGTGATGAAGTATTTCCTTTCATTTCTCTTCCAGTCTCACTCCTGGTCATTTCACTGGATGCTTCCTGGTTCCTGTGTTAAGAGTAATAGTGAGCAACCACTTCCTACTCACCTTCTCCATTCTTCCCCACTGTTCATGGTTCTAAAATGTCATTTTAGAAAAGAAACTAGAATAATTCCACACAAAAGACAAGGATACACTGCAGATTTAAGCAGCTCTGTGCTGTAACTCTCTGTTTTGTTCACCATTCCCTTCCAGTAATTCCTAACATTCAGTTCCCCTGGGCTCTGATGCCAAGATCTCTTTTCTGAGTGGAAATAGCTACCCCAGAGACCATCACTGTGTATGAGTATTTAGAGCTGCATTTCCCACATGTGCATTACTTTGCATTTACTAACACTCAGTTTCACCTGTCTCTTTGTTGCCCAGTGTTGAGATGATCCTACAGCTCCTGAAGGGAATATTAGTTTCAATTACCATTAATAATTCTGTGTCATCAGCAAATTTCATCACTCCTTTATTGTCAGTCTTTTCCAAATCATTTACAAGCATGTTCAGGAACACAGTTCCCAGTGGAAAACCCTGCAGGACTCTCCTGGCAATGTTTTCCATCATCAAAATCAATCGATTCTTTGTTTCTTACCTTTTAATAAATTAATAATCTACAAGAATAATTAATCCCACAACTTCATTTTTTGACTGCTCTGTTGAAAGACCATGCTGACAAATCCCCCATTTCCACTACACCAGCTGGGTGATTTTAACACCCCTTCACAAACTCCTTCAAAACAGTTTGATTTGAGGGGGTTAATTCCTCTAAAAGAAGTGTTGCCTTTTCCCCAGCGTGTTGCATTTAGCCCTGGGACTATGGATGCTGTTCCTCCTTGCAGACCCCACCAGTGAGTTTAATCCAGATGTCAGCATTAATTTCCCAGGTCCTTATGCTGCCCTTCTCAAGAATTCCCAGCACAATTGCTGTTTTATATTCCCCTGCAGCTAAGTCTGATTGAAGTGACAAGCTTCACACCACGATTAATAACACAGTAGTTTTGTATCTCCATTCCTTCTCGAATCATGTTTCTTTTCTTTTCATTGATTTTTTATAATTTATTTTGCTAACCCTTCCGCTAGGGATCATTCCTGTGATTGACTCTCTCCCTCTTCTTCCCCAAGATAAATGTTGGTGTAGGAACCATCTGAAACTACTCCACATTTGACAGGATTGGAAGAATTCATCAAACCTTTCTGCTGCACACAGTGACCCTCTCTTCCTTGCACATCTCCTTTACTCCACTAAAAAGTCCCATAGAGTTCCTGACAGATTCTTGCACCAATAAATTGGTGCAAGGTTTTATTGATATTTCATTCCTTTAGTAAAATGTTTCTTCAGATCTTGTTGGCATAATTTATTGGTGTTTTATGTTAAACTTCCAGATATTGAGTTTCTCCTATGCCTCATTTCTCATTTAGATCTTTTCAAGGATTTTGTTTTGCTTCAATCACTTTTAGTCTTTTACTAGCCACTTATTTATCTCCATTTAGTCTTTTTTCAAAATCCTTTTAATACATGATAAATATTTATCCTCTGAGCATCCAGTTTGTTGCCAGCAAAGTATTTACTTTACCATATACAAGAACGTTGTGATTTTTACCATTTCTTATAGTTTCTTTTTGAAAGTTTTCCCCTTTTTGATTAAGTTCAACCCCTTTTGGGGCATAAAGTTTCATTAGTGGACTTTTTTATCTTTTCCTCCTTTGCAAATATTTGAGTTTATGTGCATCATATTCACTGTCACAGTACAGCATAGGTTGCTTTTGGAAGCTGCTGGAATTCCCAGGCTTCAGGAGTAAGGAAATAAAATCTGGTGATTCCTCCTGTATCATGCCATTCTTTGCATAGTTTTTTTTTTAACCACTTTTATACCTCTGGTAGAGAGCAGAAAAAGCTGGCCTCTGAGAGGTGAGAGTACACTGAGGATGACCCATCATTTAATGATAGCCTGATTATAACCAGAGTTAATTTCAAAGCTAGATTTTGTTGTACCAGATCTCATCTAGTCCAGCTTTTAACCTCTCTAGGAATATTCTGAAGCTGTTGCAATAATCACTCATGCCCATGGTGAAGAACTGCACTTTAAAACCAGACAATTTCTTTTCTGCATTTTGTTTTTTACTTTTCTCTTGCTATCTCACTATTCACCTTTGTCTTCACTGGGCAAATTCCATCTGCTGCTGCAGTCTCACAGTCTGCCCATGCAGTCCCCATCTGCACACAGACATGTGAGACCATGTCAGAAGTCCTGTTTAAATACAGGTAGGAGACATCAGCTGCTCTTGCCCGTCAGCTCATCCCAGCAGTCAAAGAAGTTGTCCAAACACAGCCTGTTCTCAGTAAATCGTGTTCATAATACCCTTTTTTGTTTAACTCCCGTGCCTGTAAACAGCTCACAGGGAGACTTGTCCCATTATTTTCCAAAGGTCTGAGGAAAAGTCAGACAGATTTAAGTTCCTTGGATCCTTTTACCTGCATCTTTGAATCTGAATGGGATGTTTGCCTTTTCCCACCAGGAAACTCCAGGAGTTGCCACATTCATTCAGACATTGGCCAGCACCCTCAATATCCTTGTCCTTGTCTTGTGGACTTGCAGTTGCCTACAAATGCTCCTGATTTAATCCTCCCCTACTCTGAGTAGTGTCTTTCTTCCCCTGCCAGGAGGCAGGTAGATCTGGGAAGTTTGGAGAAGAAGGCTCCAGTAAATATTGAAGCTAAGAAAGCACTTGGCTATTTCCCTATAAAGCATCCTACACGGTTTTGCTGCAGCAGAGAAAGCAGCTGCCTCTGTGACCTTTTCCTGGAGCACTTTCAATCAGAGACACGCTTTTAGGGGTGGCTTTTCTGTGCAATGCCATCATCATCAGAGCAGAGCTATGGGATACCTGATGATGGTATCAGCTGCTTGTTTCAGAGCTAAAGCTGTTTTTCTTCACATGTTGGACAAGGCTCGGTAAATGCTAACCCTTCCCACAGATGCTGGATTTCAGCAGAGCTGTGATTAGAGAGCCCTGCCAACAGGTCTGATACTGCTGGCTAGGGGGCAGGAGGAAGAGAATCCTCTTCATCACTGCTGCAGGACAAGGAGTCATCCATCAGTTACCACTGACCCACAGCTCAGGATTAAAATCCCAATGCACAACCACCACAATGCAAAGCTGGGCTGCAAGAGAGGAGGAAGGAGTGTTGCTGCAGTCCATCCTGTCTGTCGATTTTGTGGGATCAGGTTCTGCCTTTGGTGTGGCTCAGTCCTTGCTCCTGATTTGTCTTGTGCCCCAAAGCAGAGTCCAGCTCTGGGTTTGCACAGGGTGAGTTGGAGGAGGTTGGGCTGACACCTCCTTGCTCAGAGAACCATGTCTGGAGCTCCTGGGCTCCACTACTAATTAGAACACGGGTACATTTTTAATCTGTTCCTCTTTCCACACTGCCAAGCTCTTTCCTTTCCCCCTGCCCCACTGTTCCTTCCTTAAATCCAGCCCTCTCTTGTTGTGGCTCTGGTCTGAAGTCACACTGAAACCTGCCTTTCGTTTCTCTGCCTTTCCCACGTGCCAGCTTCCCTCCCCTCCCTCTGCTGCCTGCAATTTACCTTCTGCCCCTTCACTGACACAGATGGGATTTCACATTTAAACAATGTTCCACCTTGTACCATTTCCCCCTGATAAGTAGACACAGTCCCAGAGTGACTCAGCCCCGTGGCACGCAGGTAATTTCTCCAGCTGCCTCTCATGGCATTCCTCCCTGGTGCCTGCCTGTGAGAGATTCCCACATTCTGGATGTTTGTGTGTGCCTCAGGTGACTGGATAGCCTGTTTGCAGTGCACAAGGATGTAATGTACACATTTAATAGAAATCTTCATAGCAGCTCTGTCTTGAAAACCTCAAACTGTCCTCATTAGGAGAAAAAGTGTTGAACTTTCCAGGGATGGGGCAGCCACAGCTTCTCTGGGCAACCAGTTCCAGTATTTCACCACTCTCACAGGGAAGAATTTATTCCTAACATCCCACCTAAATCTCTCCTCTTTCTGCTCAAACCATTCCCCCTTGTCCATCACTACATGCCCTTTTAAACCATATCACAAAGTGCCACCTCTTGTGTTTTGAACAAGGATTCTGCCACTTCCCTCGTTACAATGCTTAATCAATTTTCCAATGAAGAAACTTCTCATAATATCCAACCTGAACCTTCCCTGGTGCAACCTGAGGCCAGTCCATCCTCTCTGCCCCATAACTACACATCCATTTTTGCTGACGAATCTTGAAGATTTTCCTCTGTGACTGTTCTTGAGCTGCCTCATCTCTCAAGCGAGTGGTTGAGATGGGTTGGAATAACACCGTGAGAGACCCTGCCAACACAGACAGACATCACCACAGAGAGAACCGCAGCTTTTCTCCCCCTCCAAACATATGTTCCTCTTGTTGCCATAACTGGGATCAGCTTGTTGGGGAGGCAGGCGAAGTGTCCCAAAATCAGTAATAATTCCCTCCGCGGATGCGATGGGTTTGCGTCAGGATTACGGAGGCGAAACCCGGGACAGTTACAAATCTACGGAGCAGCGGTGCGCTGATAACAGGAAAGAGGGAGGAGGATCACATTCCTCCCAGCCCAGCAGGCTGGCAGTGCAAAAGGAATAAGAACATTTAGTGCTCTGCACACCAAACCCTCAGCCCGGCAAAGGGTGTGAGCCTTATCAGCTGGACAGGGACTTCATTCCTCCCCCAGCACCTCTGTGAGCCAGGTCGCACCTCGGAGGTGTGATCCCCTTCCCTGGTGTGCTTCTGCTTTGCATTTCTCAGCTGGGCACTTCCCCACCCCAAAAACCCCATTGGGTGGGCTAAATTAACCCTCTTTTGCTTCCAAAAGCAATATTTTGGGGTTCACCCACAAGTGACAGGAGATTTAATTGTCTGTTTTCCTTCACCTTTTTTATTCTGCTACCACAATGCCCAAAAATGTATCTTGTCTTCTTTTTCCCCCCTCCGTCCTTTTTTTCTTGGGCTTTGAGTACTGACAGATTCCTTTTTTCCAGCTCCCCAAGCAAGGCTTAGAGGGGTCAAAAATGTGCTTATTATAGGTTTTTCTCAAGGCTGGCAGGTCAAGATGGTGCAATCTAATAATGGAGAAACATCCTCCTCCAGGCTGAGTCGTGCTGGTGAGGGTCCTGCTGGTGGAGGGTACCACAGGTCTGCCTGTGAACTGCCCAGAGAAACACTGTCAAATAGGGAAAAGAAAACTATAAATGAATAAATAAATAAGTCAGAGATGTTGAAAAAACACTTTTTTTACTCATTTTCAAACTGAAATGTTGAAGTGCTAAATTGCAAACCTGGTTGTGTTTTAAGCTGACCTTTCTTAAGAGCTTGCAGGGATAAGCAGAAAAAGCCACCTGATTTGAAATGTTTCATTTTAAGACAAACCCAAAGTGATGACTCAGCCTGATGTGATTTTTGCCTGCTTTTCTATTCTGGTGAAGGAAAAAAAAAAAAAAAGAAAAAAAAATTCATTTTGGTTCAACCAATATCCAAATTTTGATTTTTGATTGACTATATTTTCTGAGAAGAGCTTCTGAGCCAAAAAATCTCCCAGATGAAGATGTAACACTCGTTCTGACTCTATGAAGCAGCTGATAACCACCAGATACTTTCTCTGTTCTTATGGAGGTCACCTACATTTAGATAGGAATTTCTGGCACATATATATGAGAACAAGAGACTTCAATTCCCTATATCAACAGCAAAATCAGAAATCCCTCCTAAGTTCCTGGAACATCCCCCTCTGCTCAGTCTGCTGTAAATGACCCTCTTTGGACACACCTGCACCTAGGGAAGGACCTTGAAAATGAAGATGAGCCTTGGACACAACTAAAGAGCCTGACTGAACACCCAAAGAGCAGCTATCCTCCTTTCTTTTGAATTTACTTCCCATCTGACTCTACTTATTTATTTCTAACCAGTGAACCTCCTAAGCTGACTCCAACCATGCCCTGAAGATGCACTGAGAACTGTGCAAGTGCTTAAAAGCTGTTTTCCATGCCTGCTCTGCATTCTGAGAGGAAAGCTGGACCAATTCTCATCCCAACTCAGCTGCAAAGGTGAAGTGGTTTTCAGGCAATGCTTCAGAAAGAAAAACCAGGTTCACCAAAACACATTTGTGCCTGGCCTGCTTACCTCCACACATGTTTTTAAGCAGCTGAGCCAGAGCTCTGGGATCAAAGTTAGGAATCTGTTTAAATTTTACATTGCAAATCTGTCTGAAGAGCAGGAATGTCATGGTGGTGTCACCAACCCACATTCCCAATCCCTGAATGATAATAAGTCATGGCCAAGTCTCCCTCTGTGCCTTTTGAAAACAGAATAGTCTGAATGAATACTTTAAATACTTTAAATACTTTAATACTTTAAATACTTTAATACTTTATTTACCGCTTGTGGAGGCAAAGCTTAGTCTGCAGCACTACTGGGGGAAGATACAATCAGATATTTTGGAAAAGATTATTAGATGATCTTTATGGCCTGCAAGATGATTTTTAGGGTCCCTTCCAACCCAAAACATTCTCTGGTTCTGTGAAAAGATGGTGTCTGCTCTCACTTTCACTCCCTAGACGGGTGCAGAGGAGAGGCACAGAGACACTGTGCTATTTGCCTGGAGGAAGCACAACACCAGTGACTATTTGCCTTACCTTTTTGCAAACAAAAAATGTAGATTCTCGCTCTGAAGCTGATTCTCGGTCTCTTTTTGCATCCACCTTGCACACAGTGCTGACCCAGTCCCTGCCTCATGCTTTAGCACAGAGACAACAGGGTGGGACGTGCTTTAGGGTGGTCACACAGAAATACCGAGGCCCTTGGGCTCAGCTCTCTCCATCTGATGGCTCAGTCTGTTCCAGCAAACAGCCAGGTCACTGCAGTGCTTGCCAACAATGCTTGGCACAGGAATGTGGTGCTGATCACACCCTCAGAGCTTCCTGCAGCCGCTGGCACGACATCAACTTCCTTGTGCCAGGGCAGCACAGCAGCTCCTCCAGCCAGGCTGGAATTTTTGCCCTCAAATCCTCTGTTGCCTTCACTTAGAGCCACGGGCTGATTTGGGTTGGAAGGGAGATCAGAGACTCTCTCGTTCCAAGCCCCCTGCAATGGGCAGGGATACCCTGGCAGTTTTGCTGTGCTTCTCCAGCTCCAGTTCAGCAAATTGGGAAGGATCCTGGTCACCTGAAGGCTAAAATGTCACCATTGCAAATTTACAGAAAAAGGAGGGCCGGGGTGGGCACGTGCCTTGCCCCAGTCCCACCACAGCAGGAGAGCTGAGCTTATTGAGCTCAGCTCCACATCAACCAACAATATTCCTTGCAAAACTTCCCACCGTCACCTTTTGGCCTAAAGAAATCTTTGTGGATCCCTCTGGATGTTTCCCTCAACCATTAATGCACAGTGTGGAATCGTGGGAATGTGTGGAGTATATTATGCCTTGATTCCTCTGAATTTTGAATTCACTTGGCTTTATTTGCCACACTGTTGTGATTATTATTTCATCAGCCTACCCCAAAACTCCTCTTTTGACCCCCACCTTTCAGCCACATTGACTGTGCAAAGTTCATTCTGGCTTTGTGTCCGTGCTTCTGAATCTCTCAAGAGGTTCTCCTTGCAAAGAGGGCTTTGTATCAGTGGGTATCAATTGTTTCCTTCTCATGAAGTGAATTTTCTTTGATTTCTTGAATAGGAATCTGTGGAAGCGTAGACCTGGTCTCAGTGATCAGTGTGTCTCTTTAATTTTCACATACTCTCGTCCTAGGAAAGACAATTTTTCAATTTATTCAAAAAGACTACCTCTTAGTTTGAAACTTCTTTCAAGTAGCTCCACTAAAACAAAGGTTTTACTTAACAATGCATTTCCTTATGTTCTTTAACTCTCAAGAGCATGGGAGCATATAATCAAAATCCTGGCTAAACAGAAGTTTATTTTAAATAGAAATATCTATAGAAATTATCAAGGAGGATGTTCCGTCAAACGTCACCGCTCCTGCCAAAAATACATCTCAGCTGGCATTGTATGATGGCCTCAAACCCACGGAAAGCTCCTGGAGGATAAACAATGCACTCCACTGCACTTCCAGGCTGCAGGACAGATGGTGACACAGGAGCTGTTAGCTATGGCTGAAGGATAAAATCAAAGGTCCCGAGAACTCAACATAATTGACGTGCTGGAACTTATTACAAGATAAAATATCTCCATTCCAGTGCTATTTCAGAATTGTGCCTGGGCACTCTCCCCACTGCAGGTTCAGGAGGCTGCCTGCTGTAACATTTTTTATTGACTTCTGTGTGCACAGCAAGGCTTTGGAGGATGAATGCTCGGGGTGATGTCTCCAGAGGGTCAGACGATCTCTGCAGTCCCACTGCGCAAGTAGTGCTGCCTCAGCTCTAACCTGGGCAATTCTTCCTAGCCAGGAATATGGAATTCACTACCCAAACTCTTTGGTTTATAATTCCCTAGGTCGGTTGGATGAGTTTTGACAGGTTTGAAATTTTGGGGGTGGCAGTTTTGCTTGCAAGCAGTCCAGAATCCAAAATGCGATGTTCTGTTTGGCCGTGAAAACCAAACATGGGGTCATTTAGGTGCTCAATATGACCCTTAGGTAGCTGAAGGCAGCCTAGAAAAAAGATGGAAAGCGACTTTTACAAAAGCATGGAGCAACAGGACAAGGGGGAACGGCTTCAAACTGAAAGAGAGTGGGTTCAGATTATAAGTTACAAAAAAAATCTTTACTATGAGGGTGGTGAGACACTAGAACAGGCTGTCCAGGGAAATTTTGGATGCCCCATCCCTGAAAGTGTCCAAAGCCGGGTTGGATGGGGCTTGGAGCAGCCTGATCCAGTGGAAGGTGTCCCTGCCCATGGCAGGGAGTGGAACTGGATGATATTTGCAACTCAAGCCATTCCATGATTTTGTGATTCTATTAAAATAACTGTCCAGTGCAAGTGCACAGTTACGTAGATATATGTGGCAAAACATGGAATTTTTGCCCCCATGACTGGAATTTTCTTTCTGTGAATAAACAGACATCACATCAATAACAGGTGTCACACTCCCACTGCACCAAACACACTGAATGAGTTTTGAAGCACGTTGCAGCTCTGATCTAATCAGCAGTGACCAACTTCCTGACCCAACAGCCTTTTGGTTTAGGATCCACAATGACAACACTGTAACTGTGAGGCATTAACTTTCCTCAGCAGGAGGGTTTGAAAATTAACCTTATTTGCCATAGTTAATCTCCATCACTCAAAATTACTTTCAGTGCCACAAATACTCTGGGAATATCAAGATTTCCTTGTCTGGTGTCCATTAATTTCAGTGATGTTTCTAATTTAAGCCTGGAGAGAAAGTCCTCAATGACAGTGAGTTACCCAACCACAGGGAGATGATTTAAGAGCAGATGCAATGATCTGGTGCTCAGAAGTTTCCTCTCTGTCTGCCTGGCTGGTGAGTTCAAGATATCCTACAGGATGCCAGTGGATAAGTGCTTCCTGTGACTGGAATCATAACATGCCCTAAAATTCTGCCCACGACACAAAATATGCTTGAGGGGATGTCTTTAAATTGACAGGGGGCAGGTTTAGACTGGATATTTAGAAGAAATTCTTCCCTGTGAGGGTGGTGAGGCCCTGGCACAGGGTGCCCAGAGAAGATGTGGCTGTCCCATCCCTGTGTCTAAGGCCAGGCTGGATGGAGTTTGGAGTAACCTGGGGCAGTGGAAGGTGTCCCTGCCCATGCCAGGGGGTTGGAATTGGGTGATGTTTAGGCTCCCTTCTAACCCAAACCACTCTATCCTTTTGAGCTGGGTGTTTAAACTCCCATGGAAGCCAACGGAGACTGAGGGCTCGACTCAGCTGAGCTCTGACACCAGCTGAGGTGCTCTAGGATGTCACAGAATATCCTGAGATGGAAGGGATCCCCTAGGATCATCCAAGTCCAACGCCTGGCCCTGCACAGGACACCCCAGGAGCCCCACCCTGTGCCCGAGTGTCCTCTCTGTGGGATGTAGAAAGCTTACAGATGTATCAGACACCTCACAGAGACAACCCAGATGGTCCAATAAACCCGTGATCAGGCAGCTGAATCCCACCTACTGGGAGTGGCATGGTCAGGAGACCAAAGCAAAGCTCAGCTTGAGGAACAAGTGGCGTGGAAGGTGGAGGATACCTGCACTCGGTAAGAGCTTCTTCACTAAGGGAGCAGAGACAGGTCAGGAATACCAGACATTATATGGGATTAGTTTGAATAGCCAGAGACAGCTCCCACAACAAAACTGGTCTGGATCTCATCGCCCCGTGGGGGGCTGGTCCAAAGCAGTGGCTAGTGGCACAAGCAGCTCTGTGCTGCCACTCTTCCCATTCCTCAAGCCCCGTCTCCTGCCACCACAGAGGGGAACCCACCAGTGTTTGTTAGGCACCAGCAGACCCCTGCCAGCAATGGTAGAAACTAAATATAAACCGGCTGGGGCTCACAGATTGCATTATCGAGCTCAGAAGAGGAAACACCTGGAGCGAGGGGAGGAGGGGCTGAGCACAGCCAGCTCTGGAGCTTGCAGGGAATACCCGCCCCAGAGGCACCGGCGTTCCCATCACAGCCTCATAACAACAGATACTGTTTTCCCCGCCAGGAGCACGTCCCTTCGGAGTCACTGCCCAGCCTCGGGCTGTAATTCCTGCACCGGGCTGCTGCACACTCCTCACGGAGCGCCGCAGATCCATCGCTCATCGAGGCACTGGGGAGGACGAGCAAAAAACATCCTGTCCACCTGCCAGCCCTTCATCTTCTGCTGGCCAGGATTTCCCTCACAGGGCGCAGTGATGTCTTGCACAGGTTGGATCCCCATCCCACTGTCCCCACCACCGCCCAGCTCATGGCATTTGCCTTTTCTCCCTTCCCAGCCTCCAGCTCCAGCCACCTCCTCCATCCCCGGCCTCAACTCATCAAAGGGCTCTGTGTTGTGCCTCCCGCTCCCCCTGAGGTCGGCACTACAAATTATCCTTTCATTCCTGCTGTCGTCCCCTCGGCACAGCACTGAAGTCCCTGTCCCCCCCTACCCTTTCCAAATTCAAAGCTGAAAACAAAAATTACATTCTGTTTTTCCCCACGAAACACAGCCCACCTGCTCTGACTTTCGTCCCCATCCCGTTTTCTGCCCTTCCTTGGTGTGGTGCCTGTTCTTACAGGAGAACATCCACAGTGGAAGGGATCAGGGGCGGTGGGCAGGATCACACAGGAGCCAGCATCCATCCAGACAGCTGCTCCGGCTCCACCAGCCAGCAACAAAGATTTTGTTTTCCTCTCTCCCTTCACATGCTAATCACCCAGCAGTGATTAGAGCTGCAGCCGGACTCCAAGGGAAAGAAACAGAGGCGAGGGGCCGGGAGGAATTTTTTCAGCGCTGAGTAGAAAGGGGGGAGAAATTTGGGAAGGGGAAAAAAAAAACAAAAACAGCAAAATCAAGAAATGGGACTTGAAGAAGCTTCATTCCTTATGGTTGGTCACGTCCACCCCTTTCAGCGTTCAATCCCAAAGTGACCAGGCAAGGGGCCTATTAAAGATCCCTGTTTTGTTATTAGTATTCCTCCCTCCCAGCCGGGGGAGGTGGCGACGGGGGGAAAGGGAGATGGGAGCAGGTCTGGGGAGGGCGCTGGGAAATTCCTGGCATTTTTCTGCCTTTGTGTCTGGGGGCTGAACTGAAAGGGAGGGATGCCGGGCTGCATTAAGCCTCCTGCCCCCTCCAGCAGAGAAGGGATTGCGCTCCCAGAACTGAGAGCCTCTTTATCCCCTTCCTTAGAAGGCTTCCAAAAAAAAAAACCCTACAAATTCGTTGGGATTTTGAGAGAGAAATCGGTCTAAAAGGAACTCTGGGTTCTGCCTGCCATCTCAGTGGGTATCCCTGACTCCTTTTGATCCCCGTAGGAAAGCAGATCTTCTCTGTACAGCCTGGGGGCTCAAGCCCTTCATTTTTTTTGGGCTGGTTTCACTTCATAATTGCTGTTTGATGGGGCTCCCCTGGCTCTTCTTTTAGCACGATTCTACAGTGCTTCTTTTGACTGTCAGATCCCAGATGGTCACATTCCCCCGGGAATAACAGCCACCAACCACCCTGGAGCTCAGCAAAGCCTGGTCTGAGCCACCACCAGGTCCCCAAAATAACCAGGGGTGGATAAAGGGAGAGAGTGGGAATGGAGGAATATTCCTAGAGAGCAGAATGAGAATTGCAGCAACAGCAGATCTCCCCAGGAACTCCAGCACGAGCGTGGTGGCCCACAGCACCACGTTCATCAGCCACCTTGACTTGTCCTCCATGTAATTTTTCTGCTTTTTTCATGCTTCTGGTCTCCTCAGCATGCTGAGGCAGCAAGAGCCACATCCCTGAGCTCTTCCTGGCTCTTGCCTGGCTGAGGGATGCTGCCCAGCTGCTGGAGTTGGGGAAGTACCTCGAGTGCTGTGTCCAGCTCTGGCCCCTCAGTTTGGGAAGGACGTGGAGACGCTCGAGCACGTCCGGAGGAGGCAACGAGGCTGGTGAGGGGCTGGGAGCACAAGCCCTGTGAGGAAGGGCTGAGGGAGCTGGGGGTGCTCAGCCTGGAGAAAAGGAGACTCAGAGGTGCCCTCGTCACTCTCTGCAGCTCCCTGAAAGGTGGCTGTGCTCAGGGGGGTTGGTCTCTGTCTCCAGGCAGCACTGACAGAACCAGAGGACACAGCCTTGAGCTGCCCCAAGGGAAATCCAGGCTGGGTATTGGAAAGAGTTTTGTACAGGAAGGGAGATAAAGCCCTGGGATGCTCTGCCCGGGGAGGTGCTGCAGTCACCATCCCTGGGTGTGGGTAACACAGACTGGATGTGGCACTGGTGCCATGGTTTGGTTGAGGTGTTGGGGTTGGGTTGGACTCGATGATCTTGGAGGTCTCTTCCAACATAGACATTCTGGGATTCTGTGATTCTTCTGTGAAGGAGCAAATGCTCCTGCCTCCTCCCCCTCGCCCTCCGGATGCTGTGACCCAGGGGCTGCTCTCCTGCTCAGCTTTCTCTGCTGCAAACAATGGGGACCCAGTCTATTCTTACACAGAAGCTATTCAGGGCTTAGAATTGTTGCTGGTGCTTTTACCTTTTCCAGCACTATTGTATCCTCCTGAGGTGGGGGAGCAGCATTGTACCCACCACACAAGGGGTCAGAGCCCAGGTTATTTACTCCACGCCACGGTGGGGTTTTATTAACAATATTCTTCTCGTACAAACTCTAAACTCCTATTTGATCTTGATGACATTTCACTCTTTCCAGGGACCCGAGGATGACACCCTGGGAATGGTTAATTTGGGGCCTCTGTATGTTCATGCTGCTTTTTTTTTCCCATGTGCAATCTTTTTCACTTTTCACCATCAAACGTAGGCTGTCCCTTTTCCTGCTCACTTCCTGCAGACTAGGAAGAATATCCTTCAGCAGGTTTTCCTGGTGAGTTTTCAGTAGCATAAATCTCTGCTGCTTTCACTCTTCACCCCCTTTGCCAGATCACTCCTGAACAGTCTGAGCAGAGCAGGACCAGCATCACGACTCTTCTGGGAAAATCTGCCACGCATTCCTGTCCTTTGTTCCCTAGCTTTAAACATTTAATTAATCCACTGCAGCTTCTGAATAAGGACAGTAGGAGTGTCTCTCCAGGAATTGGATCAGTCCCATCAGATTGGATTCTGCCCATGTGCCAACTCACCCATGTCTTTGACAGGGTCCAGCAAAAGAGGCCAGAAAGTCTCCAGTGGCAGGATGGCCTCACTCCTGAGGTTCAAACTGCTGCTTTTTGGTGGCTGTCAGGAAGAATTCCCACAAGAGGCTTTCCTGTAGTCCACATCATCCCATGAGAAGATGAGTGTGCCTAATTGTATGAGGTTCAAGCATTAAGTCATAGAATCAGAGAATGGTTTGGGTTGGAAGGGACTTTTAAAAGTCCTCTGCAATGAGCAGGGACACCTACCAGTAGACCAGATTCCTCCAAGCCTGACCCTGAATGTTTCCAGGGATGGGGCATCTACCACCTCTCTGGGCAACCTGTGCCAGTATTTTTTCACCCTTTTTATTGTAAAACATTTCTTCCTTAGAGCTAATCTGAATTGACCCTTTTTGTTTAAAACCATCACCCATTCTCTGATCAAAACAGGCCCTGCTAAAAAGTTTGTCCCCATCTTTTTTCAGTATTGAAAGGACACAACGAGGTCTCCCCAGACCCTTCTCTTCTCACTGATTCCCCAGAGTTCTGCCTGGATGGATTTTCCCTGGGGGAATAATCTCACCTTATCCCACCCAGCCCACCTGCAGGACACATCTCCAATCCTTCTCTCCTCCTCCATCCCGCTGGCACCAGGAGGAGAGAATGTGCAGGATTTTACATCATGGAGAGCTATAAACTGGGCCCAGATCTGTTTCCTGGAAAGAATTACGAGGAGCTGACAAACATCCACGTATCATCTGATAGCTAAAAATAGGGAATGTCCACCAGGAATCACCAAGCCCCACCTTGGCATGCCCATGGAGCACCGGTGGGATGTGTTTGCAGCTACACAATGGGAGATGGGGAATGCTAAATATAGGGAGAGTTGTTCTTTAGCACAGGGGGGTGTGGTGGGACATGCGCTGTGCCAGGAGAGCAGCTTTTGGCCAGCAAATAAGAGATGACAACAGTCAAGGAGGAAGAACAACATTTATTCCTGAATACGTGCTGTCTTGTGCCTCTGTCCTGCCAGGAGTGACCTCAGGGAAACAGGGAGCTCTTCACCACCTCCTGCTCCTCTCCCTCCCTCCTCCTCTTTCTGCTTTGGATTCCTCTGTTTACCATTCTCAGAGCATGCACAGGCACCCTGTAGTGAGCATCTCTCTCATTCGCTGACAAATAAATGTCTCATATCAAACCCACTGCACACTGGAGAGCAAACTCTCTGTGACTAATACACCAGAGGAGGTTTCAGGCTTCCATTTTCTTTCTCACTATTTCCTGTGATTATCCTGTGCTTTTTAATGAAGAATGAGCAGTCCAACCCTGCCTGGTGCCATAGGAGCAGGGGAAGCAGATGAGGCAAACTCAGGGATGTCACATAAAAATAGGAAAAGAGAGATTCCAGGCTGGGCTGGTCACTGCAGTTTGGCTCTGTGGTTCTCACTCATCCGTGGTTCAGTTCTCAAAAAGTAAATCTAAGTTGGGAACCCACTCAGTCAGTTTTGAGGGTGAGGTCACACCTACCATATTTTGGTTTGTTATCTGTAGAAAATGGCCATAATATTTCCTGTTTTCCATGTTTGCCCTCCTGTGTGCAGGACTAAATTCTGTTCTGTAATGCCATCACATGCAGACACGTGAAAGAGAAAAGAAAACAGTTTGAAGAGGACAAACAGGGTCTTTTCGGAGAAAACTTTTTTATTATATAATTCAGTGTGTGAACTACAATGTTAAAACATCAACCTGTTCTTTAATCCAGCATCTTGAAAAGCAACATTAGGAGTCAACATCTGGGTTTGTCATCTACCCTGTGAGTTCAGGAGCTTTGAAGGAGGTGAGGCTCTTCCTGCAGGGAAGATTCTCACGGGACAGCAGTTGTGTTCACCGTCCTTGTTTCAGAGGTCTTTCCACATTATGAAGCAAGAAGTTTGCTTGGATGCAGAGGAAGCCTTATACGTTGACTAACCATGTTCCTAAAGTCTGGGTAGGAATTCATTTTGTTCTCAGGATCTTGGAGACAAAAGAGCTGGGAGTTCTTCCAAGGTTACCTGACTCTTCCCAGTGCTGCAGCTCCCTTATCTCCCTCGTGAGCCCATCCTGCTCCTTCCACCCTGGGTGCTCCAGGGTATCATCAGCGTGGCTGCTGCACATGGATGGGCAACCCTGCCTTCACTGGTCATCTCAATGCTTGAGCCCACCGTCCAGAGGCTTATAAATACAGAAATATTACAGATTTCGCATTCTCCTTGTTGACTCAGGATCCTAAATATTTCCAAGTATGAAGGAAGTTAGTATGGCACTGCCTTCTGGGTCGTGAAGGGGTAACTGTGCCTCATCTCACATTTCCCAGAGAAAAAAGTGAACATCCATGTTAATCTCTCTCTTTTCATCCCACCCAAGGCAATGGAGGAAAACATCTCCATCCTCTCCAGTGACTGGAGAGACCCTAAATGGAGAGACACACTTGAAAAAGTCCAGCTGCTGGTGACCCAGGAGCCATAGGAACTTTACAGTGGCTATGGAGGATTTACTAATTGGGTGTGGATTAAGACTAAGCCTTCCCTCTGATTCAGACCAAGATACATTAGACAGAGACCAAAAGTATAGACAGAGATCAGTGGTATAGATTCCAGTTCCACCCTGCTCTTGGCAGGTTTAGCATCCAGCTCTGATCCTGGAGTAGGTCCATCAGACAAAGCACGGAAAGCACACCCTCTTCATCCCTGATTTGCCAAACCCAAGCCCATAAACCCTTTACCAGAGCCATGGGACCTCTCCAGCATGGTCACTGCTGGTGGTGGGTTGAGGTCTAGCTGTTTGCAAGCCTGTTGGGGAAGGAATTGCAAGTTTTCTCTGAGTGGATTTGCCATTTGCTAGCAGGAAAACCAATCAGGTTCAACCTGGAGAGAGAAGCCTTGTATGATCCTTTTGCATCTTTTGCAGATGTTCTCCTCAGTTCCCCCTCACACACAGGATGCAGCAACATAATGACAACTTCCTCCAGTCCCAGAAATTCAGCAAAGCTCTCCCCACAGCAGGGGCCTTCCCACCATGTTTCTTATGGGAGCAGGTCCAGCCCGGCCCCCTGTCCTTCCCAGAATTTCCTTTTATTGTTAATCTCAGCAGAGTGAAACACAGACCACATCTGGAGTGTTCTCCTGGACACTCCACTTTCCCACCGGCCACCCTGGAGAGAGGAGACCGGGCCACAAACCACAGATTGCTGGGGGTTTATTTATCAATTTTCTTCTTTTTCTCTCCACTCAGGCTTTTAACTCTTCTCTTTCTATTATCTTGGTAGAGTTGCAGTCCTTCACACTGCAGAGCAGGGGTGAGAGGGGGTGTGCATCTGACTGGTGCAAGTGTCAGAGTGCCCTTGCAGATCTCCTTCCTTCAGGATGCTCAGCCTGAGAGCCAAAACTGACGTTTTTAGGACAAAGCAACTCTCCTGCCATCACCTCCTGCATCTGTGAGCTGAATCCCTACTCTTGCAGGTAGCAGAGAGCTGAGGCACGAGGCAGGGCTGTATCTGATGTAAAATGCCAAGGTGGAGGGCTGTGAATGCTGCTAATTGTCCTTCACGAAATGTCAGCTCCCCAGGTACCTCATTAACACCCTCAACACAGCCAACAGGACGTGGCTTTATGCTGTGCTGGGACAGGAATGCTCTCCATGCCTGTTTGCACAGCACTGAGCAAAAGGCAGCTTTTGAATCCATTTGAGCTTTCTTGGATCAATCTGAACCACAAGAATGGACAGTAATATTCCTGAGCTCTAATAAATCCCATCTCATTGCCAGAGTCCCTGGCTGAAAGGAGAATTTCTTTTTACTGGTAGAGGCTGCAGGCATTCTGCCTCCAGGCTGGCTTGATCTCAAGGAGGTGAAGTGTTTGCACAAGGTCTCCTGGCAACAATTTCCCAGTGTCTGGGCAGTAGGTTTGGCTTAAGCCTAATCAACAGTGACTCCACATTTGGGGTGATTTGGGTTAATAACTCCTGCCTAATTATCCTCCATCTGAGTGCCAGAGAAGAAGTTAAAGCCATCACAGATCACCAGTACCCAACTGCAGCAGGGAAACCACCATAAACCTTCTCCAAGGTCAGCACTTTGCTGGGAGTCCCAGCACCAGCAGAGGGGAGATGATGACAGGATCTCACACCTTCCTAGTCCTTCCTTTCCCAGCTGCTTGGAAAGCTCTGATCTGTCTTGGCTTTTCAAACACCATGCAAAAACTGTCATGCTGGGGCTGCTGCTGGTGCAGGCACCTGCACAGAACTGCAGGAATGGTGAGGAACTGGCTGGATGGAGATTTCCCCTGCTACCTCACATCATTTCCCCTTTTCCCCTGGCTATTTATTGCTATTCTTTTGCAGCTGGAGGGGGAGAGAGCTTCAGCTGTCCTCTCCTGAAGAGTACTTTGTCCACAGGTTTTGATGCAAGCAGGAATTCTCCTGTCTCTGTGCTTCTCCAGCAGGGAAATTTAGCTCCATCCTTGTCAGCCTTGCAACCAATGTCCTTCTGTAATTCCCATTACTGCTGATGAGAGTGACGCATTTCCACTAACTGGGTGAATGTCCCTTAAATTAGTCTTCACTGAAACATGGACGCAGGGAAATAAAAGGGAGGCAGTGTTTCAATTAGCTCCCAGTTTGTTTTCAGCCTTGTCTTTGAAGCTCCACATAAAGTGTTTAAAAACCCCTCGCTGTTAAGGAAGAAAAAGCGAAAATGTGTTTATCTGTGCAAAGCTTTAGTTCATGGAAATAATAACATTTATTATTTCCACTGCATGTCCTTTCTGTAAATGTCAAAACCTTCCATAGACCCAGCCCATGACTGTCTTGTTAATCTTGTTGAGATGCAGGATGTAACTTGGAGCTTGTGTTGGGAAACTGAGGAACTGGAAGGGAAAATCACCTTTTAGAAGCTAAACCAACATGATCATAAGAAATGAGACTTAGGAGTGGGGTTCACCTCCTCTAACTGCAAGAAGTGGCTCATCTGGCCTAGCTTGGGTTCCCACTACAGACGTGAATTCCCCTTTCCAAAAGCATTTCTCTCACCTTAATTTACCACAAACAAGGACCAGCATAAGGATTGGGCGTTCTGGGGTGACACAGGATTCACACCAACTCTGCCATGCTGATATCCCAGGGAGGGGTTTTGGGGGTGGAAGGAAGCCATCGGAGGTGATTCATGTCTCAGCAACCCATGGCTTGCACCAGGCATGAAGGAAACTGCTCACGAGGCAGCTGAGAGCACCAGCCCCATAGGACATTGGAGGGGGGAAGAGGAAATAAGGTTTTTGATATTGCTGGAGGGGTCAACCACTACTCTGGGACATGAGGCTTTCATTTGACCCCTTCTTTCCTCTTTAGTTTTTATCCATGTCTAAAACTGCACAAGGGAAAGCAGGAGGACAGCAACTGAAACTCAGCCCAGGACAGGGACAGAGAGACAAACAAACAGGGGTTTGCCCAAGGCTACCTGACTCAACACAACCCAACCCTCTGGCCCTCACTCCCAGCCCTCACTGTCCCCCAGACACCCTCACAAAGCCCCAGCCACATCCTAAATGCTCCATGGAGGGGATCCACATTGACAAACCACAAGCTCCCTCCCATCCCCTTCCCCACTCCTGGCTCCGAGGAATTCCCCTCATCTCTAATAATTCAACGAGCTTTGTTATGACAGGGCAATGCACTTAATGGAGAGTGAAATTGAAGAAGAATGTGTGGAAGTTGCAGCTTTTATCTCTAAAACAAATAGTGAATTCCTCAGGGCTGCTGCAGCCCCAAACAACGATCCGAGCTGCTGGACCTTTGCAGGTTGCCCTGGTGACTTCCAGGCTTTTTTTGGGGGCAGATCCTTGTCAGAGGGAAGAGGTGAGGAGTTGGTGTTTGGAGAGCAGTGTGTGCCCAAGTGGCAGAGGATATTTAGGCTGTGGAGGTGTGCTGCACCCAAGGGTCATCTTGGGAAATTCCCACTGGATCCAGACTGGGATTTCAAGGAGTTTCCCTGTTCCACCTAGAAGGAAGTATTGCCGATACCTTGTCCAGCAAAATGGTGCAATCCATCCCAAATTTCTTTTGGAGGTCTTCCACTGGTCCTTCACAGCCCACAGACCTCTGCAGGAGTTTGTGGGGAGGATGAACACAAGGGATTTTGGAGCAGGAGTCATCCACTCACTGTGGCCTTGGATAAAGAGTTGTCTGTGTTGCTCTCTACACCTTCCTGAGGAGGGGAAGTGGAGAGGGAGGTGCTGAGCTCTACTCTCTGATATCCAGTGGCAGGACGTGTTGGAATGGTTCCAAACTGTGCCAGGAGAGGTTCAGACTGGACATGAGGAAGCATTTCTTTACCAAGAGGGTGGTTAAACACTGCAGCAGGCTCCCTAGCAGGAATGTTGGCAGCCTGCTGAAAATGAGGCTCCTCAGTTTTTCTCTTGGAAAGTTAAACCCAAGAGAATCAGAAATTGCACCTGTTTGAGTGGTCAAGTGCACAGAAAAGGGGAAGAACAGAAATCTTCAAAATAAGATTGCAGCTGAGATCAGGAGGTTATATCAGAACTGAGGGCTGAAGCTGGATTTTATGTCTTTGTCTAATACCAATAGGATTTTTGCCTCTTCACTCACAGAAGTTCAGAAGTCAGCTGGCATTGTGAGCAGTATCCCAGGCTGTTCTTGGCTGCCTCAAGACAATTCCTGCTCCTGAGGCAAGCTGCATCTTGTTTCTTTCTTCTGGGTCAGGTCCAGGCTAAGGAACAGACTCCCACGTGACACTTCTGACTCCCCATCTTCTGAAATACAAATACAAACATCAGCCCGCATGTATTTGTGTCTCTTGATGAAAGGAGGGTAGTTTGGCTTTGGTTTTTTTTTTTTTGCTTTCCTTCCTGAAATAGCCTCTAGTGATCTTCAGCCCAGGAGTCCACAGGCTGTTGCTCACACTGCTACTCACGTCAGAGGTATCAGCCCTTCACCTTCCCCATCTTAACCCCAAATTTGAATTCCAAACATTATTACTTCGTGCCCAGTCGCACAAGGAGATAGGTGACGACATTCAATAAAATCGGATTACTGGCAAGTTAAGTGGTCCCAAGCTGGATCCCAGCCCGAGGATTTTCTAGCTGCACAGGCTTCCCTCGGTCATTTTCTGTGAGAAGAGGTAAACATTGCCAGGCTGCCTGGAGACGTCAGTCAAACGTTGTGACAAATCTGAACGCAGGAATTACAAGGTGCAGAGAAGATAAAACTGTCTTGGGAAATTTATCCCAGCACTGTGAAGAACAAGAGCAACTCCTACTTCATGTTTTCCTCTCCTTTGTCCAGTTTACTTCTAAACTGCAGAAGAAATGGGGTGTCTGTACCCTTTGGGGAATCACAAAAACATTTTTCCCCAACAAGGAAATCTTGTGTCATGTGGAGTCTTCCTCCTCCTGAGAGGGTTTCAGCCCAGCTGACTTGCATACCTTGAAACCACTGACTCCCTGTGCTGTTCTTTCAGAGCCTTACATAAATATTTGGCTGGAACACAAAGACCCAGGTAAATGTGAACTTGTGACATCAATGTCGGAATTAAATAACACACTTGACTCACTTAAGCCCATGAGATTTTAAATAATCATACTGTCAATAATAAATTTTAAAGTAAATTCTTATTTTTGGCTCCCACTTCTCAGGCAGATGCGCAGGCCATTCTCCAAAGGGTTTCCCTTCACCTCTGAGACATTAATGTTTGGAGTTGAAAGCAAAAGCCTCTATATAATTTCCTGGCCCTGTGATTTTGGTATTTAGGAAAACCTCCAGAGCTGTGCTCTGGAGTGATAAAATTCCTAGTTAGCAATGCTGCATGTCTTGGGGTGTCAGAGACTGTTTCTCTGAAATACCAATGCCTTTTTGACACCCTCAGAAAGTGCCCAATTTCCCCAATTAGGTTTTTTTTCCTGACCTTTCCCCAGCTGATGGTTGGGATGTACTTTATCAGACACCCAGCTTTTGAAGCAGCCATGCTAAATATCCCTTTCTTTTTGCCATCAGCTGCTCGTGATTCACAGCCTTGATCTGACACCCTCAGTAATTATCCCCTTTCCAGCAGGGGCAGACTCGGAGCCAGAGCAAGTGGGAAGGCACCTGTACCCTGCAAAGCAGCAGGAATAATGTGAGACCTTCCTGCTGCCCTCCTGAAGAGGAGGCTTAGCTCCATGTTTCTGGTTGAATCCCTTTTTCCAAGAATTGGAAGCTGTGCTGCTGTTTCAGCCACCGTGGTGATTGCCAGCAGCCGAGGTTTGAGGAAACAAAAGAGCAAAACGTCCAAAAAGTCTGTTGAGAACTCACAAAACTCCCCATTAAATGCCAGGGTGCCTTTTGTGATAATTAAGAGAAAACCTACATCCCAATTCAGCAATCTAGAAGGACTTAGATGCTCAGGGGATGAAGCTCCCTCCTCTTTGCCCAAGGCCAAAGGACCAGCACTGCCCAGGTCTGCTGGTGGCACCAACCAGACAGAATTCTTCTCCTAACTCTCATTAGTTACAAACATCACACTATAAAACCAAATCCAGCCTGACTTTTAGATGGATTTCAGACTGTTCTGTTTTCCTTAGGTTGCTGCCAGGGGAGCTCTGTTCTTATCTGTTATTCCCACAGCCCTCAGTTAGAGAGGAGGCCCAACACACCTTGGGGAAACCCCCATCTTCCAGGCAATGAGCCACAGGATATTTTTGCAGTGTTTTATGGGCACTGGTGCCATAAACAGAGAGTTTGAGGAGCTCAGCATCACCCCCCTCCTCTCTATCCCAGGGTCTCTGTTCTACTGAAGCAGCCCAGGTTTTTCCCTGGGCTGTCTTGGCTTGCCAGTCAACACCAAAAATTGGGAGAGTGTGTGTGTGAATGGGATCTGTTATTAAAAATACTCCTCAGGGAGAGAAGGAACTGCCTCTCTGACACTGGCAGGATTAATAATGTGAACCAACACATTCATTCATTTATTGCAACTCAAGTTTCATGGGTTTGGGTGCTGTGTGGTGCACAGTTGTAGCAAGAAGAGCTGAGGCTGGGCTGAGGCGCCTGGAAAGTGTCTCTGCACTGACCCAGAAATTAAATCAGGACAAGAAACCTTTTCTGGGGACAACATGAAAAGCAGGGAGGGCTGAGCCAGCAAACCCAAGCATGTCCTTCGTCTTCTCCTCGCAACAAGAATAAAGTCCACCTTTAACTGAAGGCATCAAGAGAACCACATTTGAAAAGTCCTTTATGGAGTGAAGGTTATCTTTACCACCTCTGGGTCCAGGCTGGGAAGGTTCCTGGTTTAGCTGCATCCAGCAGAGGCAAGAGGAGGATTCAGTGCAAAGCCCTGAGCTTGTTTTCAGTCTCCTCCCAGCTGCAGCGAGCACTCCTTACCTGAACACCACAAAACAACTTTCAGTGCCTCAACACAAAACAATGCCAAGACTTGATCATAATTTTGTCCTTCGTGCTTTGGGTGCATGGTTTCCTTTGAGACATTCTCAAACAGGTGCAAACCTTTCCCAGAGAACACCCAGTGAAAATGTACATCCTCTGGGGGGAAGAGGAGGGGTCAGTGTTTGTGTGGTGTTTATGCAGAAGGTGATCCCAAATTAACCCCACCTCCAGATGAGAATGCCAAATAAAACCCCAGCCCTGCTGAGAATCCCAAAAATGAACCCAATCTGGATGAAAATCCACAAGTAACCCACACCTGGATGTGAATCTGAAATCAAACCCCAAACCCCTATCCAGATGAAAATCCCAAATCCACCCCCAAATGCTTATCCTGATAAAACCCACACATTTTTGCCATGCAGGTAGGAATCCCAAAGAGATCTACATCCAAACAAAAACCTTAAATCCTTGTTCATGTGGGTGGGAACCCAAAATCAATTTACAAACCACCATCCAGATTAAAATTCCCAATCCCCCACAAGTCTTCACCATGACAAAAACCCCAAATCCACCCTCAGCTCCAGTGAAAGCCCCCAATCACTCCTATGTAGGTTGAAATACCAAATCATCCTCCTCTCATTCCCCTAAAAACCTCAAATCCTCCCCAACATCCCAAATCCAATGAAAACCCAAACCCCCCCACATAGATGGGAATGACAAATCCCCCCTCAAACGGCCCACCCTGACAAAAAACGCAAATCTTTCCAAAGTCTTCATCCTGATGAATATTCCAAACTCCCTCTATGCAGGCAGGAATCCCACCACCCCCCAAGCCCTCATCCCAGTGGAAATCCCACATGCACTCCTAAATCAAATATAACCCCCAAATCCCTCCATGCAGTTGAGAACCCCAAATCCCAACCCCACATCCCCATCCCAGTGAAATCCTCAAACTTCCTGATGCAGTTGACAACCCCAAATCCCAATCCAAACAAAACCCCTAAACCCTCTCCAATCTCCCAGCTCCAAAGAAACACCCAAATCCCCCTAAACCCCCTCTCCAGAAAAACCCCTAAACCCCTTTACAACCTCCCAACTGAAACAAAACCCTCAAATCCCTCCATGGAGTTGAGAACCCCAAATACCAATGAAACCCCTAAATCTTCTCCAGCCTTCCAACCCCAACAAAACTCTCAAATCCCTCCATGCAGTTGAGAACCCCAAATCCTCCAATACCCCTATCCTAATGAACCCCTAAGCCCTCTCCAACCTCCCAGTTCCAATGAAACCCCTCAACTCTCTCCAACCTCCCAACCCCATTCCCATTCCCA
>VZSE01008786.1:0-39971 GCA_013398275.1 Promerops cafer
ATTCAAAGGGAAAGGGACTGATTTATGAAAAAAAACTTTACTGTACAGGTATTAGAAACCTTACACTTACCAGAGGAAGTGGCAGTGGTATATGTTAAGGGGCATCAAAAGGGGGTGACTCAAGAAGCACGAGGGAGCAATTTAGCAGATTTAGAAGCTAAAAATGCAGCCGAATCAGGGACAGAAAAATTAATGATGGTGTTAACCTCCAAGAGAGAGGTGCAAGAAGTCCCTGTATTCAGCAAAAGAGAAAAGAAAGAACTCCCTAAAATAGGAGCCAACGAAGGGAAGGATAACGAAGGGGAGATGGGAGGCAAGTGTTAAATAAACCCCTGGCCAAGAAACTGCTGGAAGGCATACATGGTACAACACATTGGGGAGCCCAAGCACTAAGCCATCAATTCCTAAGGGACTGGGGCTGCATAGGAATTTTTGGAATAACTAAGCAGGTAACTGAACGGTGTGTGGTATGTCAACAAGTAAAGAGGAAAGTCATGAGGATAACCTCAAGAGGGGGGTGAGAACTAGCCTTACGGCCTTTTCAAAACATCCAAATAGACTTCACTGAGCTTCCCCAGGTACAACAGTGGAAATTTCTATTAGTGATAGTGGATCACTTGACTCATTGGGTAGAGGCAGTATCCACAGTTAAAGCCAATTGTGAGTAAAACCCTTCTAGAATCAATCATTCCCCGATATGGGATGGTGAACAGGATCGATTCAGACCAAGGAACTCATTTCACGTCCAAAGTACTGCAGAAAGTTGTTCAAGCCCTGGGAGTGAAATGGGAGTTACATACTCCATGGCACCCACAGAGATCTGGTCAAGTAGAAAGGATGAATCAAACTCTTAAAAGAACTCTAGCTAAGCTGATGATTGAAACCCAAATGTCATGGATAAAATGTCTCCCTTTAGCTCTGTTAAGGATTAGAACACAACCCCGGTCAGATCTGGGGATTTCACCCTATGAAATGATGTTTGGGTTACCCTTTTTAACCTTGCCCCAGGAAGTTACCACCTATGAGGAAGGGGAAGCCAATGCCAAGAAATATGTCTATAGCACAGACCTTGGAAGGGCTAAGACATAAAGGGGCAATTCCTCAAACTACCACCCTAGATTTTACCTGGAAGAGGTATCGGGGCAGTTTCCTTAAGAATCACAAGTAAAGTAACACAAGGAATAGAGGGCAAGACCCGGTTGGCCCATGTGTTTGCCACCAAGAAGATCCCATAGCCCTGCTGTGGGTAGCAACCCTGTAGGCATGGTAAGGTGGGGGCAAAAAGGCCATACAGGACCTCTATCATTCCTCAATTGTCCTTTTATAAAACAGGGACTAGAGGGCAAGGCTGAGCTGGCCTCTGAACTGGCCATGAAGATACACCTGCTATGGGTAACAACCCCATAGGTGTGGTAGATGGGGGTAAAAGCCATACTGGACCTCTGAGATGCCCTTTTGTCCATTCCAAATCAGGATATCTGGAGAAAACCTGAGATTTTTTTCTGTTCCCACTGTCCTTGCCCACATCAACCAGATGCTGGTAAGACTCATTCAAGAGAGAAAGAAAATATTTTTTTGAGTTAATTGTTTGAGCCAAATGACTTATAGAAAAGGGGAGTTTGTTATAAATAAGTAATGTGATGGTTGACTCACAATTAAGGAGTGAATATTATGTATATGTTAAGAGAAGTTCTGTAGATGATAGGTATGTTTCCCCTCCCGCATACATTGTTATCACGGGATAGTCCCAGGAGGTGGGGTATTTGGGAGGGTCGGCTTGTTCCTTTGGCAACTCTCGACTTCCAATCAAGCTGTAAGAAAATGATCTCCACCACTGAGCAGCGAAGGAACTGATTGACAAGACTTTAGGAGGCACTGAGGGTGTAGAAGGTAGAGGGTATAAAAAGGTACATCCATTTTGTAGACGAGCACATGGTGGTTGAGTCCTATGCTCCGAGCGCTGTTTGTTTCTCCTTATTCAATCTCCTGTTGTATTTTACTGAGGTTTTAATAAACCTTTTGAAATTAAAAAAAAAAGGTGAGCATAGTTTTCTCACAAACGAGGATACGTGAACAGTGACATAAAATGATCTTAAATCAACCCCAACAAAAAGGCTTAGTGCAGGTTCCCTCTGTGAACTACCTACCTGTCACGGCGCCAAGGAAGAGCGGCGGGACCGTCCTTGCGGTGCGGGGCAGGGGGTGGCCCCTCCTCAGATCCGAGCCCTCCCTTC
This sequence comes from Promerops cafer, assembly GCA_013398275.1. Lineage (NCBI taxonomy): Eukaryota > Metazoa > Chordata > Aves > Passeriformes > Nectariniidae > Promerops > Promerops cafer. The sequence goes on from VZSE01008786.1 coordinate 2,235, forward strand.
GAGTCAGATCCCCCTCGGGTCCCCTCAGGCCAGACCCCGCCTCAGGCCAGACTCCCCCCTCTGTTCCGCCCTCTCAGCCTCAGGTCAGGACGCCGCCCGTCAGGTCCCCACAGGTCAGACCCCTCCACTGAGGACAGCGCCTCCCCTCAGGTCCGCGCCCTTTTCCCCTCAGGTCAGACCCCACCCGGCCTGGGTGTGGCGCCGCGGCCGCCTCCAGGAACGAGGGAAGAGCCCCTGTGTCCTGTGGGAGGGGAAGGGGCGAAGGGAACTGGAAACAGGGAGCTGGGGCATGTTGGAAAGCCGGTGCACGTGTCTTCAGGAGGCTGATGAGGCAGACGGCCCCTTTAATGTAGAAACTGGGGAGGATTTCGGGCCAAAGAGGCAAATTAATGTTCCCCCTTCCTGAGGAGAGAATGTGGCTCAGAGAGGTGTTTCTGGATACTCTGGTGTATCCTGGACCTGGTTGCCTTTTGCTCTGAGCTTTCAGCATTTTAGAGTCACTTCTGTGGCATGACTGGTATGAGTATGTACGTAGGGAAAAATATATTTTACACAGGAGTTTTGGGAGCTCTCTTTTAGTATAGTGGCTTCTGCTTTTGTCCATCTTGCCAGGGAAATGAATACAGTTGCCCTTGCTGCCCCATTTTTGGCATATTAGTACAAACACTCAGCCTTGCCAGCAACTGCCTCAGCAATATTTGAAAATTCTTTCAGGGTCTTTTGTAAGAAGATGCTTATTTTTATTGGTCTGGGATGGCAAGAACCTTGTCCAAACCCTGCCAATTTTGACTGCTGCCCTGAAGTTACCACAGTTTTTGAAGTAATCCCTCTTAATAAACACCAGGAATTTGAAAGAGTTGCCTCTCCAGTTGTGAGAGGTGTCTGAACATAGGTGTCTAGCACCATTTTAGACACTTTTGGCCTTTTAAAGAATCCCCATGTCCAGCCTTTGCATATGTGGTTGAAATCTGCGGGAGACCTGCGGTGTCCAAGAGGCTTTTCTGATGGATCCTACAGTATCTACAGTATCAAAAGTAGTTCTAGGTGCTTACCTTAAGCAGCTGAATCCCATTCCTCATTTGATAACTCAAAATGATGGGTCAAAAAACTTCAAATAAAATGAGTATTTTTCACACCTCTCATTAGTGAATCTATCAAAACTGTTATAAATAACAGATGTAGTTATTGGCTTTTGCATTTATGTATTAACTTTTGTTTTGCAAGTTATTATTGATCACAAAAATCCTAATATAGTACAATTCATAATTACAGCTTTTGATATAGTGTCATCTGTCACTTTATGTATGCACCGTATACCTTTTATAAATAGCGGTGTAATATATACTATCTTAGACCATAGCATAATAGAGACTGTGAAATGTTGAAATGCTTTTTCATGTAACTAACTCAGAAAATGGTGTAAAATAATTAGGTGATTTCCCACATTCGAGGACTACCTTATCTGAAAGACAAGATAACGGAAACAGAAACCAGAGCACCAAAAAAAAAGAATTTATTGACTCTCGTTATCAGGGAGTGAAAATACAACAGGATAGAACCACAAGAAGAAATAAAATACATTGGTTTAATCTACAACATAGCATAAAAACAAGTAAAAAGTTAAAACCAAGCAAGAGAACATCTAAACTCAAAGGAATGTTTGAATATGTATAAACTTCTATGAATATGAATGTACCCCCTGTAATGTAACAGCATATAGAGAACATAGTTTAGGTTAACTCTGTGCTTTTGGCAAACAGCCAAGCACCTCAGCAATAGATTTCATCCCTTTTATCCCTTAATAAACTTTTATAAAAATTTTAAATAGTGATTCATGTTTCTTGTGAAAAACGAGGTTCACTTCTGGTAAAATATAAGAAGTTTAATAAGAATGAAGACAATAGGAGACAAACATAAAGCAAAGGGTTAGTACGGCCGGGTGCCTTGGCATTCAGCCAAGAAGCACACCTTAACTCCGAGAAGCATTCCCTTATATACGTTTTTACTAATTCCCCCCCTCCTTTCATCCTGTAAATCAGCATTTTCTTATCTTCTTCTTTAAGTCTGCATCCTCTCATGGTGCTAGTNTCACAAAAACAGAGGGATGCTGTTCACCTCTAGAGTAATTTGCTTCATAAATAAAACACTGATGCCGTTACAAAGATCAAAAGATTTAAAAAGTGTAATAGGGATCATTTACATAAATCCACTTGTCTATATTGACCTTTGCAGTAAAGTGAATTGTGTTTTTGTTCTTAACTTTTAAATAACATTCATGAAGTAAATGGGAGAGCTAAGAAATGCTGAGAAATACTAACTGCAGGTGGTGAGATTTATACTTGCATTGCATGATATAGTTTAAATACAGTACTCGAAAATTAAATCTTACTCCAGGAGCTTTCTTATCTGTCTGTTGTTGTTTATGTCCTCCAAATTCATGAGTTGCAGGTGAGAAAAGAAAAATTTTTTTTTCAGGGTTTAAGCTTCAAATATGAACCTGAGAGGAATGAATTATGAATAAAATTGTAAGCTTAATGTGGCAATACCAAGAACATTTCCCCATAATAAATTATTATATAATCGAGGAAAGTCTGCTTAGTTTATATTAATATTTGATGCTTTTGCATCCATAATCCTTTTTGCTGCAGTCCTTCTATCTCTAAGTGCAGAAGAGACTTTTGAAATCAGTTGGCTATTGCATGACAGGGCTTAAATGTGATTGATTTTTTTCCCCCCATTCCTTGCAACTGTTTCAGTACTGTCTCTTTTGTATGTCCAAGTATTTTTTTTTTTTCTCTCTCTCTTCTGTGTAGTCACAATATATGCTCCTTCCTTAGGTTTGGGTTTTTTCCCCTCATTCCTTGTTGAGTCTCCCCAGTGCTGGTAGGTAGTGTCAGGTTACTCAAGCTTGAAGCCGTCTATGCCCTTTTTACCTCTAAATCAACTAAAAAATAGCCAAACTGCTTTGGTTGAAATTTTCCAAAATGAAAATTCAGCCCGACAGGTGGACCTCGTACAAATTTTCAGACTGAATGATTTAAGACCTCCAGTCTCTAGCAGAATAGATTCAAATATTGAGCAGCCTTTGCCTTTCAGGAGTTTTAGGAGAGTTTTCTTGTTCTATGTGTATTGTAAACTGCACTTCAGGGTGGTCTAATTTGCTTTGTTAGCAGATTACCAAAACATAACTCATATCCATTTTTAAAATGGCTGCCTTGGTGGAAAATCTTACAAACAGGGGATTATCAATCTGGAAGTGTGTTTTGAGTGTTCTGTGAAGGTGAATAAAGGAGATGTACATTGCATCTATATTTGAGGGTGGATTTACAATAGTGGCCTTTGCTTTCCTTGTTCCTTTTTCCCTTCTCATGTTCAGCCTAAACCTCATGGATTTTTGAGGAGGCTTTGCCATTCCCTTCCCTGGTGTCTGATTTAGGTTCTAAAAGCTCTGTGTCAAACCCGGTTTGCAGGGCTAGGAATGAGCTTGGGTGTCTCTAAGCGGCGTTTTACAGCAGCAAGCTGTCGGTGAAGCCAGGCGCTGCCATTTTGGGAGGAGTTCCAGTTGAGTGCTGCCCTCCCATTTTGTTTCTTACCAACTGGGACTGACAGGCGGCCATTTGCAGCCTCGCTGTGAGCGCCCGTGGAGTCCCGCTGCCTCAAGTGGAGCTCTTCACAGAGCTTTTTCCAGGAGCTCCTTTCGTTGGAGTCTTGATTCAGAAGGTAAGACTGAAGAAGAACAATTTTCCTCTTAGTGGAAGTACTTGAAGCTATAAATGGAACTCTAGCTGCTTAATAAAATAATCACTCCAAAAGTTTAAAAAAGTTGAAATGCTTAGCCAGCTTTCCAAAAAATGAACTTCTAAACATGATTTTTAAAAAAAATTCTGAGTATTAAAAAATATTTCTGAATATTCTAAATATTTTAATCATCATGCTCTTATCACTAAAAGCCGGTAGCTGAAGTTGTGCAGTGTGTTTGCCTATTTTCCAAATATGAGAAGCTATTTCTGAATATTGGAAAAGGAAGAATAAAATGTTGTATGGATGCTATTATTTTAAAAAGTTTAGCTTACCTCCTGGTACTTCGCTGGATGTTGCACCTAATTGAAGGAAGGTTTGTGTAAATGTATGTTTATCACACCTCAATGTGAAAATAATGAGTTACTGCACAATTTTATACCATTTTTTAAAATTTTCAAAATAGAAAAGAATATTTATTATAATAGAGGGCTAAAGGAGGGCTGTTATATTCAGTGTAATATTGTGCATATTTCAAAACCCTTATGTGCACACTTTTCTGGTAGGTAAAATTGAAGATGAGCTGTGGTTCAGACCTAGTGAAGCCCCAGAGAGATCCAACAGCAAAGAATTAGGCCTCGTGACAGGCATTTAGGAAGAAACCATAGTGAATTCTTACTGTTTTCTCCTAGTTCCAGTCCGTTGATCAGTGTTGGGAAATTAATTCGCCTTAGAACAAAGTTTGGTCGTTATTTTTTTCTTTATGGCTGCTTTTCAGCAGATCATTTTGAGTTGAACTGTGGGCAGAGGTCAGAATGGGCTGGAATGTCCTTCGGCTTTATTTCTGAAGCTGTTTCACCAGAAGTGCTCTATCAGCTTTGTAGGGGTTTTCTGCTGAGCCGTGGTGTGATTTGAAACTGGTTGAAAGAGTTGATAAAGGAAATAGGGTGCTGTGCAGCAGTGGGAACCCCACTTGAAGACTTAATCTGCATGTTGGGGTCTGTCCATGTTTGCAGGCATGGCGGGGAGGGATTGTGGCTTCGCTTAAATACTGTTTTCTGTCCCTTTTCATTAGATTGTGCTTTTGTATGTGCTAGGGAGCTGCTTGCCAGCATCCAAAGTGAGGCAGTTTTTAAGAATAATTTCTCTTATTTCCATGGATATCTCAGAGTCAATATGTTTTATGTATANCATACATATATACACACATATATATATATATAAAATATTGGTCACATTTGCTACCCTTAATTTTGGGGTTGTTTTGGGCATGTCTGTAAGCAGTGGGGAAGAAGAATAATATTCTAGAATACTAAAATACTGTTTAGGTCACTGGACAAAACAAATAATGCAAACCTTTATATCAGTTAGAAAACAGTTGCATAAAATGGTACACGATGGTGAAGCATCCTGGGGTAGGCCATGGGTAGGAAACAACCAGATCTGTTGGCAAAATTGGTAGGAGCTCTACAAAGGGAAGAAACCTTGATTTTTTACTTCTTTGCAGTTGAGACACATTTTTAAAGCAAAATAGCAGAGTTTAATATTGTAATTGATAATGGTCAGCAAATAGCAATAAGGGGAAATGGGGAATTGTATTTAAAATAAATAAAATCTGAAACCTTTTAGTAGCACCTCATGGAATTTCTATTGTCTATTATTTTAATGAGTTGAACAATATCCTATTTTTAGTGGAAGGTCAACTTGAACTTTATTTGAACAGGGTCTCTGGTTCTGAACACAGATAGGAACACTTTAAATGTGATAACAAAAGGGAGGGCTTGGAGCCAGACCTCCTTAACCTATCGTTAGGAGCTCAGATAGCCATCCATGTAAGAACTGTGTGCCACTTAAAATAGAGAGGAGTCCTTGTGCTGGGCTCAAACTGCACGCAGTGAAAATAGCACTGAGACTCGTGTGGAAGGATTTTGGGTTTTTGTTTAAGAATTTAAAATAGGTCCAAAAAATTTTAATGATTTTTTTTTAAAATGATATGCTACCATCTGATGTCACACCACTTTCTTTTGTACATTTTTTTTTTAAGTAAATGCTTTTTCAGTTTCCTAAATATTAGAACTCTAGTTTTCAGACCAAAAACTCCAGTACCTGCAAAAATGTACATGGAAGAAATGTTACAAACATTAGATTATTAAAGTATTTCTAGCCTTGGCAGTATTATTTTAATTCTGCTGTCACCCACAATGGTGGATATCCAGTGGAACTCCACTGATGAGTGAAATTATTTAGTTTACTGGTAGTGAGATACTGTCAAGTTCCCAAGTTTCCATGTTACACTTCAGTGGGAAGATTTTTATTGCAGTGGCTGTAGGCTCAGGGCAGTAACACATTTTTTGGATAGCTGTTGGTTGAGAAACAATGCAGAGTGCCAGTACAAAGCCAAAGGCTGTGGAGCTGCTCAGGCTGTAGGATTCACACTTCTGCTGGAACATCTCCTGGAATTTGTTGGTGTCGCAGCTGGCTGAAGTGTGTGCATTCACCAAAGGAAGGATTCTGGTAGGATGCTTAAGGGAGATGATTTCTGACCTTCCTAGGAATAAGCAATACAAGTATCAGGGTAACGTTAACATAGGAGTGTGGAAGAGAGATTGTGCTGGTTTTGCAACCAAAACCACTACGGAGATTATGTTCTATAGATTTATAGTGTAAATTGTTTCTGAAAATGTTTTACTCTCCTCAGCCTGCTTTTTGGCCTCAATTAAAGAAAGTGTGGGTAAGGTGCTTCAGTGTTACGGTTTTATTCTAGTACTCTGCCACTGGCATTCTCTCTGATTTTGAGTAAGTAATTTTTTCTCTGTGATTCTGTTTCCTTATATGATACTGGAACACAATCTCTGCTTGAAACAGTGCTTTGACAGAAAGTATGGTAGGAAAAGCAAACATCACTAAACAAGGAAAAGAGAGCTTGTTCTGAATGTTATAAACCTGGGAAAAATCTTAAATTTTTATCTCACAAGATATAAGAAAGTTTTCATGAGACAAGTTCGTTGAGGTGTGATGCTTTATCCTACCTCAAAAGTTTTTTTTCATAAACCTTAATTAAATGTTTTAATGCCACTAGGTCAATTGTGAACCATTGCTTGCCATGGGGATTCTCCAATACCCGTAAAGAACTAAGCTTACGCTGTTTTCTTGGTAGATTGATTGTAAGGTATGATGTTTTTTATATGTATTATTTATGCTGAGAACTATGTTGAAGAACTTGGCGGGAATCTTATGTTCTTGTGAATTTTAACTGCTCTTTAGATATGGATTGAAAAGTGCTCTAGGGAGATAGTAAACACAGGCAGAATTGAAAGGAAATGCAAAAAGAAGTGCTGTGGTTTTCTGGTTTTAGTTTTTGGGGCTCAGATTAAAAAAGTCTTCCAGTTACTTCGTTGCCAGCCTATACCTAAATGCAAAGCCTTTTTAGGTTAAGTAGCTTTCAGTGAATAAATGTTAGTAATGGGTCTGAATCTTGCCACCTTCTCCAGATCGCCTTTTTGGTGTCTGTGCATTAATAGACATGTTTCTGGTTGCTAGTGGTAAGAAATGATGAAATGTGAGATGGTTAGAGAGTAGCCTCACAGCTTTGTCTGGAAATTTGAATAATTTAGCAGGTGCTTTATAGGTTTTACCTGGTGTTAAATGGGCCAGATCCTTCCCAGGAGTCAGAGATACTCCAGACCGTGCTCCATTCCAGAGCATGATTTGGCCTACAGAGTACTAGAGGTCTTCTCTTTACAGTACAAGAGCATGGACTTTTCTTTGCCTGAACTAGAAGATTTTAGCATCTGGAATATCTTATTTCGTGTGTCAGCTAGAGGATTAAAGGAAAAATGCAGTAATTGTTTTTTGTGGCTTCTGTGAAGTCTGATTTGCACTTGCTGTACTGACTGTAGCAAAAAGGCTAACAAACTTTATTCCCAGAGTGCTGTTGGTAACAATTAATGAAGCTGTGTAGGAAATACTGAAATTAAGAACAAATAGTAAAAAAATTCTATTACGTGTTCTCAGCAATGTTTCATATCTTGGAAATCCTCAAGTGCCCTGTCCATATGTATCTTGGTAGAAAAATACAAATCCTGACTACTATGTTTTAACTTTTCTTCATTTTTCAGAAGGCAGTAGGCCTTTGTATTTTCTGAAATTGCTAGGATAATACATAGTGTGTCATTGTAGAGTACCATACAATAGGAAAAAAAAAAACAACAGAGAAAACAAATTTGGTGCCAAGTTCCTGGGTGAGAGCTTTATGAATCCCTTTGCTGTCCAGTTCAGGAGTCTGAGAGCGAGTCATTGCCTCCAGACTGAAGTTGGCATACAGTCAGAATGCATGGCAAAACAGTTGCTGCACTGGAAATTCCAAGAATAATCACTGGAAGTATAAGTAATTTCATGCTTCATGTCATCTAATTGCTCAAAACCTTTTCAATTCTGAACTTTTTTGCTACGCTTATGCTCTACTGTAGCTTTAAGGATGCCCATCCCCCTGCCACCCCTCCAGCAGCCACTGTGTCCTGTCAGTCATCCTGAAATACACTGGGGAGCTTGTCAGGCAGTCCCTTGCAGATGCCTCAGAAGCCCAATAGTGAGCCAAGGCAGTTGCACTGAAGTTCCTAACACAAGGAAATTACATAGACAGTTGCTTTAGTGCTGAATATGGACCATATGTTTTCTAGGATAGGTGAGTGATACACTACTGGCTTTCTAACAATCTAGCAGGAAACGGATTCTAAAGTAAAGGTTTTCTAATTTATGCAGAATGTCTTTGGCTCTGCTTTCTGACACGTATTAGTATATGTTTGTATACAGTGTACTTAGAGATTCTAAAAAACAGTTGCAGGTGCTGTGTTCACGTTGCATTGCAGATGGATATAGACTTTGGCTGTTTTTCCAGTGTCTTTTTCTTCTTACACCAAAAGACTCAATAGTTATGACATATGATAAAAAGACAAAATTTTCATTATCTTGAGGTTGGTAGCACTTGGTAGGAATGTGCAAGTGGTTGGTTTCTGGCTGTTCTGGGACACAACTGTATCTTGTAACACATGCTTAACATCCTAAGTGTTGTAAGAGCTGCTGGTGTACAGGGCTGAGATTGCCTTCTGTAAAGGTTAATCTAACTGAGTGTGAGGTTATACAGCCTTTTACCAAAATATCTTGCAGTTAAGGCCCGTGCTGTAGCTAGGGGGAGGTTATATTGGATTAGACAAATGCATTTTAAAAAAAAAAAAGGTGGAATGTTGATTTTCATTTTTTACCTGAGGCAAACATCAGATTTTGTCATCTTAATGAATATGATCTGGAAGGACAAAGGTTCACTTATTAAGTGGAAATGCCAGAGAAAATCCCAGTATGATCTTTACTGGCTGTGTATTTTTCTTTCTATCACCTCTTATCCTTGCCTTAACTTTAAAAAAAAAAAAAAAGAAAAAAAGAATCCAATTTATATATTGATTAGCCAATATGGTATATAACAGTAAGGAGAGCCTGGTAAGCTAAAAATATGTAGTCAGATTATCAAAATAATTTAAGATTCTTGTAGTTTTCACTGCATTGGCTTGCAAAACTGTTTATCTCTTTTTAGAAACAAAAGGAAGTTTCAGGTAGCATTAGAATTTTACTTAAAAAATATTGCTGGAATCAGCAAGTGAGCCCTTAAGTGAGTTATTTATATCTTAGAATATAATTGAAATTTTCAGAGACAACAGTTTTTGCAATTGACTTTCAGTTGCTGATTCGTTATGGGCCTGACTCAAGGCTAAAAGCTGTTATTGGCTTAACTGGCTTTTGAACTCAAGGCCCAAGCAAAGAATAAAAATGCTGATGTTAGACAATAAGAATGGTAAGAAACAGACAAACAAGCAAAAACCACAGAACAACCCAGGGTAGAGAAAGTCATGACACATGGATTCACATTTTTTCTGACCTGCAAAAATGGGGTTTGATTTATAATACTTTCCAAGTTTGAGAGTGCTCCGTGGTGGGATTCTGGAGGACAGTGATCATCTAGTAGCAGAATTGACTTTAATTACAACTACATATTTATCTGCCAAAATTTAGAAAAGACCTGATTATTGCAGATAGCGTGTAGCAGAGGAGATTGTGCTGTAAGAATGGAGAGCAAGCAGCAAGAAGGTTTAATTTCTCTGCTTTGAGTAAAGCAGGTGCTGACACCCTTCTATCAAGGAATTGTGGGGAAGCCACTGCAAGGTTAAAGCATGAGTACATCTGCAAAAAAATAACCCGAGTCAGCTAGTGGTTTCTTTAGGTCTCAGTAGAAGCAGGAAGTGCTGTCTCCATCCAGTTTACCTGTCCCCCTGTAACTGATGTATGTTTGACCAGAAAAAAATTCACAATTCACAGCACAGTCGATACCATGTGTTTGCAACTGTTGTGATGGATTTCAAGAAGTGCCCATATTTTGGGAGACTTGTGAAAATATCAAAGATAAGGGTTGGTAACCAGCACCATCATAAAGATTTATGTTTTTTCTAATGTGAGTAAAAAGCAGATTCATTGAAATATTGGCCAAAGATTTAGAAGACGAGTGAATTACAGATGGCAGAAAAGGATCTATCTTTTCCAGAGTGCGTAATGATGTGGTTTGATGCAATCCCAGTGAAGCTGGAGGACAGTATCTTGTTGAATTAAAGGCTTTTTGAATAAGGGGTGGGCACAAGAAGAGCAGCTCAGCAGCTTCTCTGCCGTGTGTTCAGAGACTGCAGCACCAGGCACAGCCCCGAGCACTGCAGGGCAGCCAGAGGCGTGGGGAGGGGGAGGCAGTAAAACAGCAGCGCACTGAGGACAGCAGGTGTGGCCATGACAGACCTTAGTGGCATTCGGAGCGACTTGTTAGTATTGGACAGAAAGAGAACTGCGGGCAATTCCAATTTTGGGAGTCTCAAATTTTAGTTCCTTGGTGCTTGTTAAAAGTATCTAAATGTTAAATGTGTAAAATATGGGCAGATAATTTGCTTCGCCATTTCTAGAGTTCTCTTTCCATTCATATCTGTGGAAGGAAAAGTGTTTTTTTTTCTGGTCAGTCTGATCTCAGGTTTCTTTTTTATTTGTCTTTTGGCTTGAAATTAAAACTGAAAAATCATTTCATTCCATATACTGCAACTGGCTGGATGCAGCTGAATTTGTGGGAGCTTAGGTCTACCACTAGTATAGTTTGTAATAAAAGAAAGACTTGGCACTTGTGTAACCTTTAATAAGAATGGCAAAACCCTAAATTGCTTTATACCTTAATTCTTTAATTATTGTTCATATTATCTTTGCCTGTAAGTGAAATGTGGATAACTCTACAGATCCATTTCTACACCACTTGCTATAGAAACCCTAAGCCTACTGTGTTGTATTAAATCAGTGCTAGGTTCACTGGAAGGTGACAATATATCTCTTCAGCCTGCACAATTGCAGTACCTTATTACTTTATTATACAGCAGCAGTGGTTGTAATAAGTCTTGCTTAAAAAGGACAGATATCCATTATTTGTGTATTTGAGGTCTTTATTGGCTAAAAGGGCTTTGCCAAGCTGTGTTTTATGGGAAGTTAAGTTACTGCAAAATTTAAAGTGTCTTTTGTTTTGGGACAATAATAGGTTGCAATCCAACTAAAGCAGTTATAATTCTTTGTTGACACACACACATTTCAGGCTAATGGCCTGAGCCATGGCCCAGTGAACTTGGTGAAAACTGTTAATTTCCATCAGTAAATTCTGCACCGAGTTCCTAATGAATGATTTATTCACTTTAAAGACCTTACTTAGCTTTACTTCCATGTTATTGACTTCAGTAATAGGCTTTCTCAACTTAATATACCTTGACACTTAAAAAAAGTTTGTTATGGCAGGGTATAAAATAACAGAATGTTTCACTTTTTCTGCTGTTAATTTCCAGAAATTTTAAGGGCTGTTGTATATGCTTTTTGTTCTCAAGATGCTTATTATATAACCCCTGTAATTTGGCACATGGAATAAGATACAGATACTGTGTACACAGCATTAATGTTTTTGTTTTGTGATAAATTCAGTAACGGAATTTAATATTTTTGCTTTAAAGCTCCTTTTTAGACTAATAGAGGACTTTTATTCAATGGTATTCTAATTCAATTATCCTTGTATTTTTTTAACATGTGGTCAATGTAGAAATCTGTGAGTGAACATAAGGAGTTATATGTACTTTATGATTTTACAGTTTATGTAAGTATCAGCATATTTTTTCACAATTTAGAAACGGGGAATTAGAAAAGTTAATTGTATTTCTTGAAATCCTAAGCCTGTTATGAAACAAGTTCATAGTCACATAGGCATAGTCTGGGCTCTGACAGAAGGCAGTGAGGCTTGTAGTCATGGTTAATATTGGCTTATTGCACTTCTCTTGTTTTGTATCCAGGTGAAATGTCAACAAAAGTGCCAAACATTAAACTGAAAATTGATCCTCGGAATCTGCAGATCCAGACATATACAGTGGAGAAATTACTGGAACCACTGATAATTCAGGTATTTTAGAGTTGCAGAAAGTAAGCTGGGTAACCATAGAGGGAAGGGAATAAGGCTGAAGAGCTTTTGTCTAAGGACATTATTCTGAAAGTCACACCCACAGCTCTTCTGCACTTTCACTTTACTCTGGATCAGGAGCTCTCCAGGGGTCTGCCTTCCAGATTTGGTCATTCATTTGGTCACTTCCAAATTTGCCACCCAGTCTGTCATAGTAAATGCTGCATGTTCTAGCTGGTCTCTTGCACAGTGTTATCTAGGAGATGCTTAAATGTAGAATACACTGCAAATGGATTTCCAATGCATGAAATAAGTAATTATTTAAAAACAAAGTTGTATTTTCCCCATTTGAAGCTTTGTCTCTCCCTAACTCATCAAATTTCTTTTATTAATTATTCATTGTCATATTTGATTTTTTTTTTTTTTTTGTCTTTTCCTCCCTTACTAATTTTTCCCTTTTGGAAGGTTACTTTCCTTAGAAAGTAACCTTTTCTTTTCTATCATGACTTCATTTCCAGCTACTATTAACTGCGCTGTCTCTTTCTCATTTTGTCTGCCTTTGTTTATTTTTTTTTACCCGGATGTGATTGATGGTGTAAAAACCCTCAGTTAACAGGTCAGTGGTTTGTGGAAGTTGTCAAGGATATGTGGATGGGTTATAAAATTAGTTTCAAGGTAGTAAGAATAAATGTCTTGATAGACTGAATTAAAAAACCTCTTACAGACCAGTAGGTCAGACTGTGCTCAGGCAGCTGCAACACTGTGGATGTTTTTAGGGGAGGTAAAGAAAAGTAAATTTTGGTTTGAGTTTTGCAGGATCAAAGAAACCTGACAAAACAAAGAAAGTACAGTTCCAGAATAAAACAAAGAAACCATCTAAGTTTTGGGGCTTTTTTCCTCCCAGCTCTTCTCAACCGTTGGAAAGCTTGAGGCCGTTCAAACTGGAAATGCTTTGGTTTGGCTAAGAGAATATTTTGACTGTCTTTTCCCTCTCTTAAGCTTAATGCTTTACGTGTTTCAGACCTGTGGACGGAAAACCTACATCTTCAGTGGATCCTTCAAAAGAAAAGGTTGAAAATATAAAAATAGGGATTAAAGCTCATACTCAATGAAGGGTGATTGAGAGGCTAGAAAGGTAATAAATGAAATTGAATCTGTGATTAGAAAGAGAATCAGACCAGTCACAGATAAAAATTATGTTCTTGCCAGATTCACTTTAGCCACTGCTGCTTGGAACACGGTTCAACTTTATTTTGAGATTTCTGTTGTAATTTATTTATTTAATAGCCTTGTAATGCTGTGGCAGGAAAGAAACAATGCAAGTACTTGAGGTTCTCTGAAGTCTGTCCTAGCCAGTTACGCTAAGTGTTAGGGCAGTCATTAGATTAACAGCATCAGTACAGGAAAAAATCGAGGCAAAACCAGCCTGGGAAGTAGCTAGGAAGCAGTTGTGGAAATAGCTGCAAATCACTTGCTGAATTGACTCTCTTCCCTGCAATGTGCAATTGGCAGTGGTGATTACCATGAAGCTCTGAAAATAGTATAGCAACTGTTTTGTGTAACTCCCTCTCTGAGTTGACAACTTCTCTACCCTTGGAATAAAATAATGTCCCTAAATTGCCCTGGGGGTTTCCCTCTGTGGCCTTTATTTTATTCCAGGTGTTTCAAGGATGTTAGTTTTGAAAGGAAGGCTTCTCAGTCTAGTTCTTAATCAGTGCATCTGGCATATTGAAAAAGGTAGTTGTCAAAGTTAGCATGGTTGAACTGACACGATGTGTAGAAAAATCCCTGCATTTTGGAGTCCCTTGGATCACTGATGAAAAACAGGCAAGTTGAAAGGCTTGTATTCCCACCTGTCATCCACATCACAGATGTTTGCTTACATGGAAAACATGCACTGTTGGTTTTAGTTCCACATATGGTGACTTTACCTCCTGCTCGCTGGGTGGGATTAGCCAGTGTTTATTTGTATGGACAATACTTTGGATTTGAAACAGTGGGCAGGGGTTCTGCTGTTGTTATTGGATCACTGATTTCATGTCTTGTTTTTCTTAAATGTCTAGGGATTGACATCTAGTTACATTGAACTACATTGTTAACAAAAAAAAAAGTTTTGTGATTGATGCTTAAAAATACTTTTTATATTAGGATAAAGGTGAACCAAATACTATGATACTCAAGGTATCAAGACATTGCTTCCTGAACTACTGCAGTATTAAGAGATTGTCTCAAAGTGCTGCCAGTAACTGAATATAGCATTGGAAGAACTCCTTCGGAGTTTCCTAGAAACTTAGTATTTGGCATAACCATGACCCCAAAAGAAACCCCACCCCTTCAGCCTAATAGGTAATGGCAATAACAGGCACCAGTGGCACGATTCAGCTTTGTAAATGTGGTGGCATGTGGCCTAGAAAATGTTTTAGAAACTCCTTGTGCCTTTAGCAGAGCTGTGTTGCTCCTACCAGAGCTAGGCTGGGGGACCTGCTGTGCATGGCAACAAGAAGGTGTTCATAACTGGGAAATCCATGAGCAGGATTAATGGGGATATGTTTTTCTTTTCTCTCATAATGATACCAGTGGCTCTGTATTCTGCCACTGTACAAGCTCTGTTGACAATGGCACCCTGTATTAGTCTGTGGTTCAGTTCTTTCTGAGTAGGATTGTACAAAGTTTTTACATTCCTCATTGGGGTTCTGTGTTAGAGAATTCAGAGTAGTTTTTCTGTTTTCCATAATCTCCATGAGCAAAGAGCTATCTAACGAATTTTGACTTGTATTTGAGATCAGCTGCTGCCTCCAGTATTTCCTGACAGTGATGCTGAAGATACAGGGTCTTACAGTCAAGAGTTTTCACCTGCAGGAATGATTTTTTTTTTATACTTTTTCATTTGTTTTGTTTCCTTTCCTCCTCAATGAACAGTCCTCCTCAATGAACCTCCTTCATATCAATGAACAGTATATAGAATGATATTTTACATTTAAAAAAACTGCAATAAAAATCTGCAAAGCAAAGTACATTATTTTCTAGTGAAATAGTGATTAAATACTTAAAATTAAAAAAAACCCCTTTTATTTGATAGATTTTTTTGGGCCACTTCTAATTTTTGATGGTGTTTTATGCCTTTCTTACTGGAAGTATTAGCCTGTAATCTGTAACTAATTCTTAAAGATATAGTCAATGAAACTGTCTTAAATGTTCTAAAACTGACATTGGAGGGTTTGTAAAAATAAAAGTTAAAGATTTTTATTCCCAGTGCCTTCTCTACCAGCTGGCTGATTTATGTGCAATAAATAATTCCATTTTCTTCTTTTGAGCCTCAGTCAGAAAAATACCCAAGCCTTCTTTAACAAGCCAGAGTCATTTATGTTGCTCTCTCCCTTGTGACATGCCAAAGCAGTTGCTGTCAAGTGGATGGTTCTTTTCCCCCTGCCAAATTGCATGAATGGTACAGGGGTCAGGGCTTTTATGTTTATAGATGTGTTTATAGAAATGTTACCCGGAGGATATTCATCAGTTACGTTTAGAGGTAGTGATTCATGAAAAGCACTCAAGTGCACGAATTCATGGACAAGATGTGAAGGTGAGCTAAGGCACATTTAGCACTGTACTACCCATGTTCTGGCAGAGGGAACAGGAGGATTAAAAAGCATCAGTGAACGTCATGAAAATAAGGTGTGCTTTAAAATATCTGTACAACACTTAAGAAAAATGTTTTAGGAGTCTTTCCTTAGTGTTACAGCTCAATGCCTTAGAGAATAGTCTTTCAGAAACATTCTGTTGGAGTGTGGAGGCTGTACTCAGCTGATGAGGAATGTGGAGTGGGATGGTCTATAAAAATAAGTTCTTTATGGATGTTGAAGTTCATTGGTGAAAATACAATTTGGTCTAAGCTACCCTAAATCTAAATTCTGGGCAAATTGGTGTACAATTTTAATGTTGAGAGTACGCTGAAGAATTTGGAGGTGTTGAGCTTTGGCCACTGGGATGCCCCTTTGGTAAGAAGAGAAAGCATTCTGAAAGGTATTTGTACTCATTTTGGGTATTTGTTCTGGGATACCTTGCAAGTCTTACGCTGGAAGTATGGGAAGACCCAGCATTACTGGGGGAGAAAGAACCTGTGGGTGCTGGCTGATAGCAGCTGAACATGAGTCAGCGTGTGCCCAGGTGGCCAAGAAGGCCAGTGGGAGCCTGGCTTGTATATGAAATGGTGTGGCCAGCAGGACCAGGGCAGTGATTGTGCAATAGTGAGGCCACAGGTCGAGTCTTGTGTTCAGTTTTGAGCCTCTCATGACAGGAAGGACATCGAGGTGCTGGAACTTGTCCAGGGAAGGGCAGAGGAGTTGGAGAAAGGGCTGGAGCACAAGTCTTTTGAGGACGAGCTGAGAGAGCTCACCCTGGCGAAGAAGAGGCTCAGGGGTACTTCCTTGCTTTTTACAACTCCCTTACAGGAGACTGTGGAAGCCTTTGAGCCTGTTAGGGGAACTTGTGGGGTAATGGTCTGGAAGAATCTACCACAGGTTTAGAGAACGCCTCACGGCTTAGGGTGAGATAAAGGGGCTTCCCCCCCGGTGCTCTGCAGCACTATGTTAATCTACCTCAGTTCCCTATAGGCCATTGCCCTTTGCCCTGCCCTTGTACCACCCCTGTGCCCACAGACCATTGGCCCCTGACCCCATACTTAACCCTGGGCACTGCATTGTTTTCTTGTCTTCTGTCCCTGGACTCCTTCAGCGTGACGCTACAATAAACCTCGCTGGAAGTCTAAACAGGAGACCCTTCCCATCTTTCTTCGCTGACCTATCTGTGGTGTGAGTGTGGATTCAGTGACTGTCCCTGCCTGCTCACACAGCTTCCTCAGAAGATGCTTTTGAGGAGGTAGCAGCAAACACCATCCATTTCCACACTGCTACAGGAGGTAGTGGCCGGGTGGGGTTGGTCTCTTCTCCCAAGTAACGCGTGCTAGGAGAAGAGGAAATGGCCACAAGTTGCACCAGGGAAAGTTCAGGTTGGATTTTAAGAAGCATTCTTTCCCTGAAAGGAGTGTCCAGCATTGGAGCAGGCTACCAAGGGGCATGGTGGAGTCACCCTCCCTGGAAGTATTCAGAAAGCACACTGATGTGGTGTTTTTTGGGACATGGTTTAGTGGTGCACTTTGCAGTGTTAGCTTGACTGTTGGACTTGGTAATTTTGGAGGTCTTTTCCTACCTTAATGGTTCCACAATTCCTGCTTTGCTGAAGCCTCCTCAGATAGCACTGGTATTTTTTTATTTTATTATGAGCAGATTTTAAAATGAGCAGTGTCAGGAGTTGGCATCAGGGTTAATAGAACAGTGACATTTCTGTTAAATTAGCTTTGATCTTCCAGAAGGAGGAACACAAAGATGATACATATTGGGTAAAATTGCATCAGATTGAATTCAGTGCTTTTGCTCATTCTTAGTATTTAAGGCTGAGCTTGCCTGTTTGTCTCTAAAGTAGAGGGAATCTCTTTGCTTATTCGTAATTATATTTTTTTATTTTAATAACAATATAAATTCACTTGTAGAACTTAAACCATTATTGTCTCTTTTGTTTCTTTTAAATGTAGGTTACAACATTAGTGAACTGTCCACAGAATCCTTCTAGTAAGAAAAAGGGCCGTTCCAAAAGAGCTCGTGTCTTGCTTGCTTCTGTGGAAGAAGCCACTTGGAATCTGTTGGACAAGGGAGAAAAAATTGCCAAGGAAGCAGTTGTGTTTAAAGAGGAACTTCACACAGCTCTCGCTGATGTGCAGAAAGAGAGTAAGTACATGGCAAACAATTCAGGCACCACAAGGAATTGGTTTAACCATGCCTGGTGTCAAAGTGAGGCTGGGATATCTGTGGGAAACGTGGTGTGATGTGCAAATGTCTGAACTTGGAGTTGTCTAATTGTATATTCTGGGATACCACCTATAAGAAGGTAAAGTGTGCAAGCTGGGCCCATTGGGAAAAAATATGTATATCAGTGGAAGTTTCATTGTTTGGAATGTGTTTTTTCTTTTCATGAGGACAGGATGCCTTTTGATCCTTTTAGTGGCTGTTAAGCACGACTGAAAGTTAATGTATATTTTAACTTCTTGAAAAGAACTGTTTACCTGAATCTTGGATTAAGGCCTTTTAAATCTTCCCTCTTTTGTGCTTTAGTAAGGATTTCATTTGGGAAGGTATAATAGTCCAGTGTGGAGGTATGTTTTGAGAGTAGGAGGAAGATGGATCCTTTAACCTACCATAAGAGTCATCCCCTCCTGATAGCAGAGCTCCTCTCAGTTGAGTTGTGTCATGTTCTGTGTCCTCCTGACTTAATCTCTCCATTTTGAACTTGATTCCCAGAACTAGGCTAGTTTTTGTGATCTGCAGAGAATATTATCGTCATTTTCTTTCAGGCTCTTCCTTGTTTTCTTGAGTTTTACTTTTAACCCCATGGAAACTGGGACTATTTGGGTGAGCACGAAGGCCATGAGTTGCATGGCCAACATCCTAAATGTGTTCCTGCAGAAATCACAAGTTAAAGTTCATGTATGTTTTAATTACATCATCCTGCCCTTACTGAAGATGGAACTTACTCAGGTTTTTCTTTAAGTTTATTTTATTTGTTCATTTTGCAGATGCAGCTGGGGTGGTTTCTGAGTCTCTGCTGTTGTTCAGGGCAGTGATTACTTGCTTTTGGCTTCCTCTGAATCCAGAGATGTCTGTGGTTTAGAGTTTGATCTATGCATATGGTGTCTGAGATACCTTAAGGTCTTTTGTGATTAAAGGTGTTATGACCAGCAAGTATCACTGTTATCTGTCACACTGAGCAGCTTAGGCTCTTGCAAAATCATTCATTTTGGAGTACTCTTAAAATGTTAGCCCATCCATTACAGGCTGATAACACAAGGTAAGAATAAAATATATAGTTTTATATTGATTTTTATACATAGAGAAATTGAAAATGTGAAATATTTTTATATTACTTATTGATTCTCAGCCAAGACCAGAGGTAACTACAAAAATAAATAATACATGAAATAGATTATATATACCTCATACATTTTAAAAGAAAGTTAAGTCTGTGTTATCACCTATCATTATGCAATGATGAAGTGAGTGGTTGCAGCCCATCTCCCTTCAAGGATTTGCCAAACCGCACAGGTTAGTTTTAAGAAATTGTTGAAACAATTGTAAAAAAGTAGCAGTTTCTTAATTTTGCAGATATTTGTAACCTTTGAAGCTGTGTGCTATTTTTAATTTGTGGTATGCCACATCATATGTAACTTTATTGGCTGTTATTCAGGCAATTCTGCTGCTGTTAAATGTCTCATGCTATTTACTGCAAGCTCTTAAAAGGGATGTGGGTCATCAGCTGCGGTTGCGTTTGGTCACCTGCCATGCATGTCATTGCCTACAGTATTTAATTTTGTGTGGGCATAGTTTTCTGTGGTGACTGGCAGGTACTTTTATTAATACAATCTTAAATTAATTAGGAAGTTTTGCACGTGAGTACAGCTTGGATTTCCTGGATAATGGAATTTTGAAGAAATGCTTTAGATAATTTCACTCACATCAGCCAAACTCAGATTTGCACACTGAGATCTGGAAAGAATAAATATTGTCTCACCTTCTCTTGTGTTTTACCTTGTGTCACGTGCTGAACTTGTAAAGTTGGGGATGCAGCATGAGCATTAAACACTTATTCCTTTTGAATGTCAATTGCCAGTGTGAAAACACTCCTTCGTTACTTTTGGAGCTCATTAATTTGGGGCTCCTTTTAAAGGAGTGATAGACTTTTTTCAATCTCCTTCTGATAATCCTATTCATAATAATGCTTTGGAGAATAAAGGAGCAAATGAATGGGATAAAAATGAAGAGTGGGGGTAATGCTTGGTGTATTTAATTAATCTGCGTGTGATTCATGGCCTTCAGAAATCATGACATGGGTATGGCTTCACTGACTACAGCTTGCTCTTGGCACTGTCAGTAGATGAGATTGTGGAGTCTCAGATTCAGTTGAATTCTGTTAGTGACCTCTGAAAGAAGGTGTTGCTATAATGGATGACAGACATGTTGCCTGGATAAATACAGTATCTGCTTCCTTTGACATCTGCAAAGTTTTACCAAAGATTATAGGCTTGGAGCCAATAATTTTAATAGAGGTTCTCTGCATTTTTCTTTGTTTCCTCTCAAGAAAGGACTTTTTAAGGCCTACCCACTTCTTGATAACATCTTCTGGAACTCTGCTAAATGGGTCAGCAGGAAGTTGTGTGGGTAGTGCATCTTCCAGAAATCCCCTGGCCTAGTAACTGAAGAACTGCCATGATTTCCTGTTGATCTGGATTTGGTGAAGCTTTATTGGAAGCTCCTTATGTCCACAGTTTTATTCTAAAATAGTGTAATAGACCCCAAAATAAGTGTATTGAAAAACCTCTCACTGAGAGGTGCATGTGCATGCAGCATTTCAAAATTCAATGTTCTAATTTCTAATTCAGTGTTCTGTGGAATAGCTGAGCCCTATGCAAAATGTGTAAGGAGCATTGTTCAATCCTGAATGCTTTTGACACTAAATATCAGCCTTGAATTTATGTCCTGATTCTGAAATTTAATCAATTTTAAGGCAAAACAGTGATGCTGTTCATGTGGTGAAATATTGCTTTAGAAATCTGAATTGAAGTGTAGCGTTATCCTTAGGATGATGACTTTTTGCACTTATGTGAAGGTGTGATGGCTTACAGTTCTCAAACAGTTGCATGGGCATAACTGAAATGTTTGGTATTTACTGCCATTGCTGACTGACTATATATAGTCAGAAACACAACAGTTGTTGTCTGCCTTGTTTCTATCTATTGCAGTGTCAGTGTTTCTTGTGTTTAGCTGTTATCATGCTCAAGTGTGTTCCCAGATAAACCTGTCATCACACAGAGCAGTGAATTGAAAGCAAGTTACTTGCTGGAGTTACATTTTGAGCCTTAAGTTACTCTTTTAAAGGAAATTCTAACAAATACTTTGATGTTTTGAATGGCTGTATTTAATGTCTTTTGATATTAAACAGGGGAGGCAAGAGTTTGGTGGCAATACCATTCACTGGCAAGAAATGGGGAGCTTACTTAAAAGGGCATTTACTAGAGGAAGGGTATAGGTATCTTTTGTATTATACTATGTTCTTGTTTGTCCCTCCTCTCATCTTAAAAGTAAACTTAGCTTTCTCATTCTACATGAAGAGCTACATGAGTGTATTCTGCATCTAAGGGACTTCCGTTCTGGGAGGCAGAACTTAAATGGCTTAAAATAATCTGTGCTGTACACTCCTTTAATCAAACCAAGAACAGATCCCCTGCAGAATAGCTTTTGACATCAGCATCACTGGATCAGGTGCTCTGAGTGGGAAAGGGAGAATGAAGAGGTGGGCGTAAGGTATGATGGGGATGTGTGGTGGCTCTGATTACACACTAGGAAGAACTGGATGAGATGTGGAAGTGGAACTTCCTGGTATGCAGTGGTGAAATAATTGCTATGCAACAGGATCCAGTGGTATCTGAGTGGGATAAGAGACTGTGTGGCAGGAGGGAGATGTCCTGTAACTTCAGAAAGCTATTGTGAGAATCTGAGTTATCACAGTGTTGAATATTAGGAACATGCAGGAGGTATCGATCTGCTGTGCCCTGACACTGATAGTGTCACTTCAGCTGGCTGGCTGAAGCAGAATCCTTTTATTTGCTGTGGCAGATGGAGATGGTATTTGTAGGAATAGAACAGGTGATTGTACTGGTGACTTGTATTGTTTAATCTTGTGTTTTTAGAAAGGGTAGGTTGTTCTGTGCTGTGATGTGACCTTGACTCCCAACCCTCTCTGGTCCTTATTCTGCTTAATGTGTTAGTTCATGCCTGCAGAATTTGAGGCTGCACCTACTAGTGTAAGTAAGAGCTAATAAGTGTTCTGTTATTGGTGAGACCCCATGTGGAATACTGTATTCAGCTCTGGGGCCCTCAACATAAGAAGGACATGGACCTGTTGGAGCCAGTCCAGAGGAGGCCGCAAAGATGATCAGCGGAATTGAGCATCTCTCTGGTTAAGACAGGTTGAGAGAGCTGGGCTTGTTCAGCCTGAGAAGAAGGCTCTGGGGAGGCATTACTGGAGCCTCTCCGAACCCAAGGGGGACCTACAGGAGATCTGGAGAGGGACTTNTACTAGTGTAAGTAAGAGCTAATAAGTGTTCTGTTATTGGTGAGACCCCATGTGGAATACTGTATTCAGCTCTGGGGCCCTCAACATAAGAAGGACATGGACCTGTTGGAGCCAGTCCAGAGGAGGCCGCAAAGATGATCAGCGGAATTGAGCATCTCTCTGGTTAAGACAGGTTGAGAGAGCTGGGCTTGTTCAGCCTGAGAAGAAGGCTCTGGGGAGGCATTACTGGAGCCTCTCCGAACCCAAGGGGGACCTACAGGAGATCTGGAGAGGGACTTTCTACAAGTGGGAAAGGCTTTAAACTGACAGAGGGCGTTTTATATTAGATACTAGGAAGAAATTCTTCATGGTGAAAATGCTGAGGCCCTGGCACAGGAGGCCCAGAGGAGCTGTGGCTGCCCCATCCCTGGGAGTGTCCAAGGCCAGGTTGGATGGGGCTTGCAGCAGCCTGGGCTAGTGGAAGGTGTCCCTGCCCATGGCAGGGGCATTGGAACTAGATGATCTTTGAGGTCCCTTCCAACCCAAAGCATTCTAGGATTCTATATTATAAACCATTGTGGGTTTTTTCTTGTTTTTTTATATTTCTGTTCTCTCAAGTTTGAGACTGAAATGTTGGAAATTCTTTCTACTTTAGTGTGTCTGTCCCCCCCTTAGTAAATGAGCTCCTATTGTCAACTGTGTTTCTCTGGAACTGTAAAGCCATCAGCCTCTAATAGTGCAGTTCAGGAGTGGGTGGCAGGACTTTCTTGGCAACAGGACCTCCTTGTGGGAGGACACAAGAATGGCATAAAATTTACTGCATTCCATCTGCATTTCACACCGCTGCAGTTAAAATTAAAAAATTAGATGAGAAAGGCAGTTGTAAATACAAATAGAAGACAGAAAAATGTGATACTTGAATGGAATTTCGAAAGGAGAAAGAAAATCTATTCAAAGAAATAAAAGAAGAAAGCATAATTTTGTTGATCTTTCCTAAACCAATGAAGAGCACTTGGCAGTTGTCAGTGTGATGCTGAGCACTCTCTCTGAGGGGTGCTCACTACCTGCAGTTGGTGGCGTTGTTGTAGTCTCTGTACAGACACAGCCTGGCACGAGCTGTCAGCTAATTGCCAACAGGCTCACAGTTCACTTGCTTTTAAAGGAATTTTCGTGTAGGTTTTTGGATAGTTTTGGTGCTGGGTAAAGTGTGTGAATCCTCTAACTTTTTAAAAAATTACCTGCAGCTGAACAGTGTTTTTACATTTCCCTGTGCCTGAGCAGATTTTTGTAGGCATGTGTAAGTAACAGCCATTTGACTCAGCAGTAGCTGTCAGGAGCTGATCACCTGATGCTAGAGCAACATTTACATTGGGAGTCATCTATCTGGGTATGTTGAACAGAGTCTTGGAAATATCTGCCTGACAGTAATAGTGTAGTAATGATAGATCTTGGCTTTGGTGCTTTGAATTGCTTTTTGTTTGATTGTCTAAAGTAATTGAAATACTGTGAGTGCTGCTGTCTGTCTGAATTCCTATTTGTGCCACTAAAAGGACATTTTTTGTGTTTCATTGTTTGTGACAAATGTAATTGTGGGAAAATATCCACTTGATGGGAATTAAAATAAAAACAGATTAAATTGCATCCGATTGTCATGCTGTCTACTGCAATTTAAGAAAGTTTCAACATCATGTTGTTGTTGGAGCTGTCATTTTCTGCTGTTCGTACTTGTAGCTCCTATCTGTCTAGCCTGCATCTCATGGCTCTATTTTAGGGTTATGATTTTATGTGTTCATCTGGCCATCCCAGCTTATGTCACGCTCATTTCTAAGGGCTTGGTCATATTCAGATTCTTCTGATTTGTGTTTGCTCACAGAATTGCAGAATGTGGAGGGGTGGAAGGGACCGCTGAGGGTTGTCTTGTCCAATGCCCCAGGTCAGGCAGGGCCAGCAGTCTGCCCAGGACCATGTCCAGTCAGGTTTTTAACATCTCCCAGGATGGAGACTCCACAGCCTTCCCGGTTGGCCTGTGCCACTGCTGAGTCACTCTCACAGTGAAAAAGCATTTTCTGATGCTTACATGGAATCCCCTGTGTGTCAGTTTGTGCCCATTGCTTCTCCCCCTGTTGCTGGGCACCACTGAGAACAGTCTGACTCCATCTCCTTTTCACCTCCCTTCAGATATTTATGGTGTTTGTCACTGTTGTTCGTATTGTTGAATTTCATTTACCAAACTTCAAACTGGAGAGCAGTATATTGTTATCTACTGGCAGTCACTAGCTCCATGGCACAGATTTCACTTTATGTCAGTCAGATGTTTGAGTGTATGAGGTTTTCATTCCATTAAGTTATATTTGAGAATGAGAAGAGCAATATTTGATTCCCTTCTGTTACCAGGAATTATTTAATAGCAAGGCCACCAAAGTACATAGTAATATAACAAATAGTGACTAGAAAAGTTTAGCAAAGCTGCTGGCTTTGTTGTGTACAGTTAAGAGAAATAGTGTGAAGGCCAAGGGAATTATTTCAGAATTAAATGGTGCTGTAGAACAGAAAGGGAACATCATGGAAGATGTGGAACATTAACCTGCACTATCTGTAATAATTGACCTTCCTTTCAAGGCATTAGGGCAAGAAAGAGACACCAGATTTATTGGCAGTACTTGTGACGTGCCAAATAACTGACGGAGCTTCGGTGACTTCCTTTCCTTTGGGTGCTGTGATCCAGCCTAAGGAAATTGGTTTTCCTTTTGCAGGTCAGGCCTTGCAGGTGTCAGCAGAGGCGTTCACCAGCGATCCCTGCTCCCTGCCCAGGCGGCAGGCTGTTGTCCCGGCGGCTCGCTCCCTGCTGGCCGCTGTCACCAGGCTCCTCGTTCTGGCCGACATGGTGGACGTGGCCTATCTGCTGCAGCACCTGACTGTGGTGAGTAATGCTCTGCTTGCCTCAGGCTCCTGTTAGCCACAGGTGTGTCTGCCCAGGGCTCTCCTGGCATGGAAAACTCTTTATGTACTTGAGCGTTGCAGGTCTCATGCTCATAACACCTGGGCAGCTGGGGCAAGTGTAAATTCTAGATGAGATTTGTAAATGGACCAAAAAAACTCATCTGCTTTCAGCTTAGCATATTTGATCTATTTTTGGTTCCTTTTTTTCCCTAATGCTTTCAGTAATTTATAAGAGACTGATAAAAACATAAATTTCTAATTTTCCTAATATTTCAAGGCAGAGGTGAATAATCAGTGCCACCTCTCATAATGCCTCATGCCACAAGAGAACATGGTGACCTTAAGACCATGTTGAAGCAATTTCAGTTTGGTGAGAATGAGAGAATGAAAATTTGGCTCCAAGTCAGAGTAGGAAAAGTATTTTATAATAAAACAATGTTGTATGGGTTTCAGTACTGGGCTTGAAAGATCTGCCACTGACAACTGCTACAGATGCACCACAGGCTAAATCAACACTGACTTGCAGAAGCTTCTGTGTTGTTCCATATGTTTAGATTTGTCAATTGTAATAGGAATGGCCTATGTCTTTTGTACTGTTTGTGGAAAATGTTCTTAAATTATGATTTTCTCATGGTAGTCTATTACATTTTTAATATTTATTTTCATAATCCTACATGATCTCTTCTGAGATGTATTGAGTATGTTTTGCATGAAAGAACTAAAATTAGGTGGTTTTCCTTACCAGAGTATTTCTAAACAGCTGTCTAATTCACTTCATGTTTTCCATCTGAAAATGAAAACAAAAAATAACTGAAAAGGGTGAAAGTATGCAGAGTATCATTCAGGAAAAACTCCAGCACTGCAAAGAGTGCCATTAAATTGTCATCTTCTTCCATACTTCCTCTTAATAGGAGGGAAAACTGAAATTGTAAATGAATTTTTAGAATAAATTAGTGTGGTGTAACACTCTCAGTAATGCCTGTGCAAAAAGACTCACCCTAGTTGTTAGAGGAGAGCGTTACATTTTGCATATCTGTGTAGTCTCTGCTCTGGCTGTTGAACTTGCCAACAGTGGTATTAGCTGTAATGGTGTCTTTTTATGTTGACATCTAATTAGGAAATTGACTTAATGTAATTTCAACATATGGTGTTGAACATCCCTCCGTTTCTAACAACTTTTGGTCACAGCTAACTGAGCCAGATTTAAATGCAATTAAATATTTTAATGAATTTCAACTTGGCTCTATTTTAAGTGTTTAACTGAAATCATTATACTTTAAAACTCCCTTAGGAATTCAATTTTTCTTCAACATGTACTTGCTCCCACAAAAAGACATTGTATTCACACAGTGTCAAAGTAGACCTTGTCTTTGCTGTATCAGCTCTAATATTCTTGGGTTTTGCAAGTTCATATGCCTTGAAAATCAACTCTTTAAAAGTAATTAGCTGTTTTTCTTTGCACTTGTTCTAAAACCTTAATACTTCTACCATATTAGCCTCTTCTTCAGACATGGGTGTTACAGCTGTTATCATTTAAGAGATGGGAAATTTCATTGCTCTTTATTTCCATGTCTCTCTCTGAGTGCTATAATTTTCATGGGGTAGAATAAAGACATTAGAAAGGACTAAGCCAAAATTAATTTGAAAAATTAAAAAAAAACATAATAGGGGTAATAGTAGAATAAAAGACATAAAAATTCTAATCAAGGACCTTTTCTTTATTTGCATATATAAAATGAAAGGAGTTGGTTCAGTATCATCAAAGAACTCTGTACAGTATTACTGAGGTCTTGCTCAATATGAAAGTATTTAATGAGGAATTACCTATTTAAGTATCTCATATTTTTCAAACCCATTTATCAAAGAGTGCTGAAAGTTTTTAGTCTTGCTCACTCACTGAAATTAGTTAATTCCAACACTGATGTTTAAAACTGTACCTTTTTCTACTGACAGAATACACTCTGGATCATTAAACTTTAATTTCCTCAGTAACCTGGGAATAAAAATAGAAAGAAAACAAAGACAATGTGACTGGCTAAAGCCTCATATACTGTTACCTGTCACATCTGCTTGTTGATGTATATCTAGGAAAACAGGATGAACCTCAGCTATCTCCTTCCAGTTTATGTAGTCTCTAACAATGTTGTTTTCTGTACATTTTGCTTAGACTTAGGAGTGTTTTTGAATTCTGTGTAATGAAGTCTTCATATTAAACAGTGTGTAATGCTGAAAATACTGAATATTTTTTGTCACAAAAATACAGAAATGTGACTTTTCAAAACTAGAAATAACAGGTAAGTGAGTTTGAAAGGATTTGATAATACTGGCAGGAATTTCAAACCAAACGCTCAAAAACCTAGCTTTGTGAACAGGAAACTAGCTTTTTTAGAAGTTTTGCTAATAAAGTGGAGGGAATTTTGGCTGTTTAATGAATGCTATCAGATCTTCACCAAGCAAAGAGCAAATGTGTATGTAAATAATGCATACTAGATGCCAGTACAAACTCTAAGTGACTGATCACATTCTGGCACAGAACAGTTCTGGCCATTGCGGAATCCGCAGTCCCTGTAAGACCATGAGGTGCAAACAGGAAGATCCTTTTAGAGTTCACAGAAAAAATGAAGTACATCACACCAAAAAGAAAGGTTTTCCTTCTTTAAACAATTTTTTTTTAAACAGGAAAGAGTTTAAATAAATAGCTATCTCTGTCTGAGTTTCTGTGCTTAAATAGTTTGAAGTCTCTAAAGAAACAAGTGGCTTCTGAAAATGTGGTCAGACAAAGGGCTGTCTTGTGTATTGCACTCTCTGATCCAGAGCTGTGTTAGCAGCTCATCCATTATGGTTAGTAATGCTCGATATTATTTAATTAAGTGAATTAACAGACTAATGGAATTGCTTAAATTTATTGATCAGAAGAGAACAGCAGGAAAGTAACAAGTTTGGAGAATTTCATTCAAAGAGCATTGGCAGTCTGTCTTTCTCTAATCAGTTTCAGATCATGCTGAGCTAACATGTTTTATCTGCCTTTTTCCCCTCCATGTCATGCTTGTAGATTTACTGTGTAAGTCTTCGTATTTTTCATGAATGCCTCAGACAGCATGATCTTTACAAAAAGCTTGCTTAGAGTTACTTAAAACTCCTGCCAGGGAAAAAAAAGAGAATGGCTAGAGATAAGAAGCAAATTGTGAAGTTGGGCCCTGTGAGCGTAGTGCTGTCTGTTCCTCCCTTTCCTGCAGAATATTCATCAGCATTAAAAATGTTCTGAGCAAGAACTCGGCAGGGTTATGTGGAATGAAAGAGGAAAGTCATCTTGGGCTGCCCTGTGCTTCAGGTTTAGGAGCTTGGTTCTGCTCCCAGAACTTTGCTTAATTGATCCAGATCCCTGTGTGGAGCCTTCCTACCCTCCAGCAGAACACTTTGGCATGTGGACTTGTGTGAGTCTTAGATGGTGTAGCCGGTCACTAAACATTTCATTTTGGACTGGGGGGGATTCGTTCTGCTCCCCATCCCTGTGCTCAACTTCAGGGGGTTGGGTACCTGGAAAACAACTGGTCCTTCTACTAAAGACTGAGACAGAGAAGTACCTCAGACTTTTCCTCTTTGTTTGTCACTGTGTTTCCCCCTGCATCCAGTAAAGGATGGAGATTGTCCTTAGATTGTCCTCCATCTATTCCCCATGTGTTTGTAGAAACCTTGTTTTTTACAGAAGTAGCCACATTAAATTCTAACTTCTTGCCACCTTCCTTTGTTGGGCGTGGGTCACTCCCACGGCAGGGGATCTTTTGGAGCATAAGGAGTATTAAGAAGGTGAAAGGAGTCTTTGAGAGAAGATTTGGCTTCTCCTTTGGTTCATACTCCTATTTATTTTCTCATCAAACAGAGATTCCTTCTACCAATCACGGGTCCGTCTGTGGTATGTGGGATGCAGTTGTTTGGAATCAGGGCTACAGTGTTTATCATCACACTCTGCAAATTCTGTGTCACTCTGTGATGTGCAGTAAATAACAGAGGAAAAGCAGCTTCCAAAGGAGGCTGCTTTTAGGAGCTGGCTTTTTCAAAGTGAGCATCCTTTTGAGTGCAGCAGGAATCTGGATCCACTTCTGTGCTTGGTATAGGAGCCTCTTGATTGCTCCTTTGTAACTTGTAAAAATAAATAATTGTTAAGTTGTGGGATGATGAATTCTGACTGGAATGTTAAGCTGTAAACATAAAGCTTGGGGAGATCTGTAACATAAAGGTGGTTTGTAGCAGAGGTTAATACAATGCCTGAAGTCATCAGAAGTACAAGTGAGCGTGAGAAATCCATATTGTGTCTGGTGATGAAGTTGGAAGGTGGGATATTAGAACAGCAGAGGCCTATTTGCAATAATTGTTTGGACTGTGCAGAGGCCTGCATGCTCTAGTCAGTGACCAGCACTCCATTGCAGTTGACTCTCCTTGAACCTGTCAGGGAAAGAGCATTGCTAAAGGCTTCCCTTCAGTGTCTGTTACTGTGTTTGGCCTCTACAGCAGCACGCACTTACCACTGAAGGGCTGCTTGTAAGAGAATAATATGGAAGTGATGTTCTGAAATTTCCTTCTCTAGAGTGCTAATATGGGAAGGCAAATTCTAGGCTGGGAAAATAACCTTGGGAAATTATCTTCTCCTGGCACATTATTTATTGGTAGTATAGTAACGAAGTTGGTGTAATGTAGAATGGCTTGTCTGATCAACAATCCAAGCATGCAGAAATCATTCTGATCTAGAGAAATGTATTTTATAACTCATTTGTGCTTTGAGAGGCAGAAATGAGGAAGTGCATGCAAAACAAACAGTATCTGCTTTATCATCAGAGTATATGTCTTCATACCTTCTTAAAATGACAGAAAAATCATTTGATATTTTCTAAATGGAAAAAGCTGTGTGCTGCTCTCCATAAACCTCTCCAAAGGAGGCACATTGCCCTTTCCATTACAGCAAAATGGGAGAAGAGCAGCTTTTTTCTCCTAAGTATATGTGTTCATCAGTTGGAATTTAAGAGAGTCTGTGAATGGTTTTTTTCTCAACGCATATCTCTGGGTAATTTAAATAGTACAGGTAGTTATAATTTAGTCTTTTAAAGAACCAGTACCTTATCAAAACAGGAAGGTATATTTTTTCAATGGACAGCTTCCTTTTGTCAAAATGGAAGTAAAATTTGCTTCTTGGCTTTAATTCAATTCATATTAATCCATATGAAAATAAAGAGAAATATTTTTCCAATGGAAAAAATAGTTCAGTGCTACTGTGCTGCCCTGTGCAGTGGAAGATGGTAATATCAATACTCTGAAATACAAATACTCTTTGACTTGTGCAGCTCTAGATGAACAAAAAAGAGCCATTTCTCCTAATTCATGAATAAGAGTGGCTTTCTGCAGCACTGGCCCTAAATGTAAACCAGCTGTGTAGAAGGAAACTACGTAAAGGAAGCAGGCCTTTGGATTATGTCATCTTTATAAAGCTAGACTCCCAGGCAAGTGACATTAAAGGTGCAGTAGCATCATGCACAAACTGGGGAAGCAGGATCTGCTGCCACCATCCCTCTTCCTGTTTATATGGAGATTGTAAGGTGGTTACCAGGAATATGGTGTTGTACTCTATATTTAATGATGTCACTTCCCACATTTCTGAATTATACGCAATGAAGCACTTTGCACTGCATGTTTATGATCTCATAATTCTGTGTCCTGGCCTCCTGTTTAGCTGGTAAGCCATTAATTTTCACGGCTCATGTTGAAGATGAAACGTAGTAAATTTTGGCTTAAGCAGTATCAAAATTTTAGTATGATTAGTTAGTTTAATATGATTTCCTTTTGAAATGTGCAGCCACTCTGTCTCAGCCTCTTTTCTTTGATCTCATTGCCTCATTTTCATTACATATGACCGCAGAGCAGAAGTTCCAAGGCTCCTGAATGTAGGTAGAAGGATAGTGGAGAAAACCATCAAAAATGCTACATCAGGAGCTCATAAAGACAGCAGAGGATTCTCAGCTGTTAATCCGCTTTACTGCAGGAGAAGCTTCAGTCAGAGCTCACCTCTCATCTTTGACATTGCAGTGTATAAGATGTGAGACCATAGGACTTTCAGCCCTGATGCTTACAGTCATACTTACTGATTAGATAAACCATGGTCAGTGTCTGAGAGGAGGCTGCAGGACTTCACCTTGCACTAATCAGGAGCATCATACTTCCAAGGAGGCTGTGTTGTAACACTCTTCTGGCCCATCCACATTTGTGATGCTCGTCACTTTCCGAGTTCTGATGGTGTTTGTTGCTTTGTGATACCTAAAATGGGACAGTGAGAGTTGCTTCGCTTAGTTGAAGCATTCACTGTGTGTTAGTTTCCAGTCACATGAGCACAGAGCCTTCATTCAGCCATGTCTTGATGGTGCCTGCTCAGGACATTGGGGCTGCTGTGGTACCCACCCTGCGTTATAGGGCCAGGGTGCTGGGCTCTGGTTCTGCATTTGGTAGGTTTGGGGTTTCCTGTGAAAGGAATGCTGTGATATTAGTGAATATAAAGTCATGCTCTCCTCTTTAAGATATGAAGTTGTCTATGCACTATCTGTGCTGAGAAGTTATGAAGTTTACAGTTTGGTAACTTGACAAACAGAAGCAGCGCTGATAAAATTATAGAGATATGATTTTATCACAGAGAGAAAATTAGTCCAGGTAGCTACCTAGTAGTGCCACCGAGAGCAAAAGTAGTAAAGGAAGGCTACTTCTCAGCTTCCAGAAACTGTTCAGAGCACTTTGAAAACGTAACAGGCAGAAAAGAGCTTCTGTGAATCTCTTATGATTATTTATATTTGGTTATCGGTAAGAGCAAAAAAAGTCAGGAATTCTAATATTTCTTTTCACCTCTAGACAGGAGAGGTGAGAGAGGTTTTTTTTACCATTCACCCCAAAGTGCTGGTATAGAAGTATGATGCAGAAAGATCCAGATGTAGTTTTAAGTTTAACACATGCCAATAACCTTTGTATGCACAGTTTTCTGATTTCCTGCTGATGACAGTGGAAAGAGCATATCTATGTTTTCTTAAAATTGCTTGGTTGGTTTTTTATTTACTTTTGAGTTAAATTTTTAAAAAGTGTTTCTTCCTTGCATCTAAAGACAGATGTGGATGTTCTGGAAGTTAGTAATCAATTTTATTGAAGCAGTTGCCCTTACAGTTATACATTCAGTTTGTGTTTGCTCATGCTCTCATGCTGCTTCTTATATCTCTTTCCAGAGAGGCAAATGAATTATTAATGTTTAGGTTGCTGCAGGACATATGGAAGTGAGTGATCTTGCTAGCAGAGCTCCTGCTAATGAAGAATTGAAGCTGTGGGATAACGTACATCCTTAAAAGGATGATGATGATTCTACAACTATATTGTAGTCTAACATGTTGATGATTATCTGAAAAAAAAGGCACCTCAAGAAAAGACTGTACCTTATGTTTGTTTAGTGAGTTCGGGAATCGTTGGAGACCTTATCCCTGTGTTATTCAATCCCACAGCAGGGTGCAACAGCTTTGGGCTAAGTTCTGGAGAAATATGTCATGGCTTGAAGCAAAAGGTGCATGATGAACTTGCCAGAGACATTATGAGCAGTTTCTTACACACCTGAAAAAAAGCAAGGGCTATGGAGTGCTTTTGGTCACCTTTAACTGAACTCAGGTCTTGTTTGCAAATGTTGCAATTAAGTTGCTTCCAGCTAAGGGGTTAGCCAGGAGTGGGAATTGATGAAAGCAAACATTGCAAATGCAAGGCTTTCAGATTAGCTCTGGAGCAGAGATAAAATCTGAAAACAACAAATCATACAAAAATTGGAAGATAATGAAGTCAAACAGAAAAGAATAGAGAGTATTGCAGTTTTGTCTTAGCATGTGTGTTCTGTCAGCCATGTCAGTACAGAATTCAGGAACATATATTTCAGGTGAGAAATTTTTATTTTATTTTTTCGTGGCAAACACTTTAAATGCAACTAGAAAGTCTCCAGTTAACTTCTGGTAGTGCTGAATGAGGTAGAGTAAGATAAATTACAAATAGATAAAAACACTGCCTTAGCTTGCCTTTTGGTTATGAGTGCAGTGAGACTGAAATAAAGGCTGCAGAGTGGCAAACAAGATGTGCTAACTTGCTTGAAGGCTCTAGGCAAGTTGTTGTAAATTGTCAGTGGTAATCCACTGCAGCTGCTTATTATCCCCAAGGAGAAGTACCTGGGGGCTGTTCAGCATCAGGTTGGGCTTGAGCTGAGTCACATGCTCAGGAATGAGGGGCTCTGGAGCACTCCACATCCATGATCAGCATTGGCTGTCAGTTGTGTTGTCAGCCTCTTAAAGAGGGACAGAAGATGAGTGGAGATTTGGCTTTGTTGATTTTTTTTTCCTTCTACTCCTGTGGTTCGTTATTCCAATTCAGTGGCTGTAGTTTAAGCAAAAGTATAGAGAAATGTGGGCTGTAGTTACTACAGAAGTGCTTGGTTTTCCAGCAGTCCATTGCCTCATTCCCTGGCCACTGGTACCACAGGTGAGCTTCACCTACAGGCCCTGGAACTGCAGTAGGCTCAGTCAATATTTTGGAAGGATTTACAAGCATGTAGTTCTTCCTGATTATATCAGTGTAAATACATGTTTATAGACTTGTTTCTGATGGTAATCACAGTGATAACAAAATATTACTGAGCTACCTGCAGCTTTGCAGCTGTCACATGCTTGTGAGGTGAAGAAGGGCACTTAGAGCTGGGAAAACAGCAAGTCAGAGGAGAAGGCTCATGATTTCCTGAAGGTAGCAAGGAAGCTGGACCTCCAATTCTCCACTGACACAAATCTTAACCTTTCTGTCACAGTTTCTACAGCTGGCATTGTGAGTCTCTGAAAAATACCAGTCCTGTTTTTAATAATAGTGTGTGCATGAAGGAAGTTTCAAATTTAAAAATAAGGTTTATACTGAAGTGTAATTGGCATTGTCACAGTTTCCATGCAGAATGTGGGCACACTGCCCAAGGTGATTATCCGGTCTTAAATTACTCTTAAATAAATTAACTTGATAAGAAGCACCCTGTGATTTTTAAGTTCTACTGTTATGCTTGATAGAATGAGTTCATGGCCTGTGTAAAGTTGCATACACTTTTCTTAGTTGAAAAGAAAGTATTTAAATCTCTGTGAATATATTACTTCCTAGAACTTGGCATAATAAAAGAGCTCACCTTTAGAGATTGATTGCTTGTGTTTAGTCTGACCTATGAAGTTAGAGGACTTCATTTAATTGGGGAGGGCATATGTACAGTGCTTTGAATTCTGTGATTGGTTTCAAAACAAAACTCTAGGGATATGTGGAAGGTTAGAGGTGACAAAGCTCAATAGCCTTAGCATTTAGTAGAAAATAATTGTAATACAGAGTGAAACACAGCAACTGTATGAATGATAATTTTTTGTTGGTTTGGTTTTGTTTTTTTATTTTCCCTCACAGTTTCAAAGAACATTTGAATCTTTAAGAAATGTATCCAGTAAATCTGATCTACAGAAAACCTACCAAAAGTTTCAAAAAGATCTGGAAAATCTTGATTACTTGGCATACAAACGTCAGCAGGTAAGACCATAGAAGCTTGTAAGAAGACAGAATGCTGGGCATAAACAGGGTGGGTGGTAAAACTGCTGTGTTTGATGGAGTTACTGTTCTGTCAGTTGGATTTTGTGCTTTGTGCAGTGTCAGGTAAGGCAGCAGGAGGGGGGGGCCAAGTCTACTTAATGCATATGGTGCTGGACTGCCTGGGTTTTGGTTTTTCAGCAGAGAGAAGCACAGGAAAAACGAGTAAGTGAGACTTAGCAGACATTAAAAGTTGCATTAACATGTAATTTTCTAAATGAAAGTGTATAGAAGTACTATTTGCGATCTTTTACTTGAAAAATTAACCAAATTCACCTAAGTTAATTGAATCTGATACTTTGTGTGCGTGCAAACCACTGATTTTTTCTTCTTTAAAAATGAATTTATGAGGTTAGTGTGCATCAAACTTTGAAGTGCACATGGTCTTTGACTTGTGTTTGCAAGATCAAAGTTAAATTGAATTGTTAACATGTGTTTAATGTTGGATAATCTGTCACTTAGCTTATGTGAAAATATCAGTTCTCATTATGGGTATTCACTAATATTTTTTCTCTTGATGATAAAATAAGACTTTACCTCTTCCAGAGCATGAGGGTAAAAGCTGTAACATTTCTATGTGGGGGTCGTGGTGGTTTGTGTTTTCCAGAATTCTGTCACTTGGTGTCAGTGTTGTCAAACACTTCATGTGCTTGGGGCAGATCACTTGCAGCTATTTATGTCAGGTAATTTATTAGATTACCCGTGTCTTAGTTAATTTGCATTGTTTATCTGAGCAGTAGTTACGTGGGTATGGTGAGGAGTGTTTTACCTGCTTGGTGATAGCAAGACTTTCATTTCAGTAGAACTTGCTGGAGAATCTGCAGTGAGGGATTTGAAAAGTTCATGTATGTATGTATGTATTTAGTGTAGAAGGTGCTTTGAATTTTTTCCTGCTTTGAAAAGAAAGTAATCTTTTTGTGACAAGATGGAAAATTGATTGCGTTACTGTGCAAAAATTACTGACCTGGTTTGGGACTGAAGCTATTGTGAGTTTGGGACATGTTTGTGGAGTGTGCATGTTTAATTGATCACAGTGTATATGCACTTGTATTAGGTTAAGGGTATATTCATAGTCCCTCTGGCAAAATGCTGAGTTACTGCATCTGTTTGGAGACAAATGATTGTATATTATCTGAGTGTGAATCCACTGGTGGTAAAATAAGTGGTTTATATGCTGAAAGCACTGAATGTTGCTTTTGAAAGAAGTACAGTTATCTGCTCTGTACCTTTTCTTCAGACATGAGCCATGAAGTGCAATATAGCAATATACTTATTCAGTGGGAAAGTTTACAGGACAGATGGGAAATCAAAGCTGTGCTTTTAAAAGGATGTTCAAAATGTCCCACATCTACTTCGATTAATAAATATAGACCAAACTTCTGAGTGGCAGCAGTATACAAGTGGCAGTCTTGTTTGGGGTGATGATTGGGCTGCATCCACCAGAGAAATTGCTTTGGGTTGAGAATATCTGTTTATAGCCAGGCTGCCATTTTGAAATGGCAGGAGATACCTGTCTGAGAAATGTAGGTTTTCTTTCTTGTCCAGGAGATAGTCTGTCAATTCCTTTGAATTAAAACAAACTTTTAATTTCCTTGATACTGTGTCATTTCTGAAATTTGACTGAAAAGAATAGCTACATGCCACAATGAGTACCAAAACTTGTCCTCTTGCTCCGTGTCTTCGTGGAGTATTTCCAGTAAAAGCTAAGTAAAGCTTACATTGGTTTATATCAACTTAAATATGACCACCTTTGCAATGTGAATGTTTTCAGGGAAAATGAGAGGACAGAATGTGAAAGCACTTGGGGATAAGATGGGAGTTAGTGATAGATCCCAGCTCTGCCCTTGGGATGCTTCTTTTCTCTTATGTGGGTCTTTGTTGCTATTGAAGGGAAGTTTTCCATATATCATTGACCTGGAATGGCACTGGTTTAAGTCTGTTTATTATAATTATCTTACTGTAGGGTCATTTAAGGAGAGTTCGGCAATAGCTGCAGTAAAAATGGACTTACAGTGAAGTTCAGTGGTATTTAGCACCTGTCAAACTGAAAAATTGCCACTGTTGCTGCTGTTCTTGGTGCTAACAGTGCCTTTAGGATGCCTGTAGCAGTGCTGGCAGTAACCCAAAGACACTCCATTTTTGACTAGAAGCCTCCATCAATGTAGTTATTTTATAGTTGACAACAGGACTTTAGCATGTGCACACACACAAAAGCAGTGTCCTGTTGTAAAGTATTCTAAATTAAGGTTTGCTTGTTGGATGTTGGTTGTATGCCCTCAAGGAAATTGTGTGTTAAAAGACTGAATCTATGGGAAATAATTTTGGTTAATCCTTTAAAAAAATCTTTTTAGGATTTCTTTCTGATGGTTGTTATATTTAGAAATGTTTTAAAAAGTTGTGTTGGAAACTGAAGGAGATAAGAGCTGTGTCAAAGATATTTGTGGGGCACACAGTGATTTACTTTGCTCATGGGAAATAGTGCTTCCAGAAGATGGAGCATTCCGTGTTCTCTTCCACACAGTCCCTTGTTGCCAGTACTGCTGCTGGCTTCATGACCATACAGGTCAAATTTGCATTTTGAAAGTTTAAATTTTGAATGAAGACTGGCTTCTTCAGTCAAATGGTACTTCTTTTTGTTAAAATGGATTAAATGCACTCTTATTCTTCACCTTTGATTGTTCATTTTGGTGGGAGAGAATCAGAAGAGTGAAAGTGAGAACTTGTGGGTTGATAAAGTCATTTTATCA
>VZSE01008791.1:0-12357 GCA_013398275.1 Promerops cafer
TCTTTTCAAACCAAGACACCTTCCCACTTATTAGTGGCTAGATCCCGTACCCAGACTTTCACTCGAGGCAGGCGCATCTCACCTGATGATTGCAACAAAAGCAAGTGGTTCAAAATGACAGGATTATCTGAATTTTGTGGCACCGTAAGGTGATTCGTTTTATACAGAGCTTTTTCCAATCAACTGTGTGGGGTTTCTCCAGACAATCCCCCTTTTTGTTTTTCCAGAACATGCTTTAAGTGTCACGAGCACATTCAACAATGGCTTGACCAGTTGGAGCACGCGGAATGCCAAGTTTCTGTGACAATCCCGAAAGATGTAAAAACTGCCATGTCTTCTAGGAGACATAGGTGGGACCATTATCAGTTTTCACAGCAGAAGGTATGCCTAAGACTGCAAAAGCCAGCCTCCAATAGGCAATGACATCGCAACCCTTTTCTCCAGTATGAGAAGATGCAAACATAGCAGAGGAGAAAGTGTCAATAGACATGTGCACATACTTAAGTCAGCCAAATTCGGCAATATGAGTGACATCTGTTTGCCACAGCTGCAAAGCTTTTAGGTCTTTGGGGTTTACCCCCGGTGCTAAAGGTGCAGGAAGACCATGACAGTCAGCGCAAGAGCTGACAATGTCACGAGCTTCAGTTGGTGTTAATCCAAACTGCTTCTGCAGAGTATGTGAACTTTGATGGACAAATTCATGCGACACTTTGGCTTGCGCAATTTTATCAGGCTGAGGTGCTACCTATGCAGGGTTAACTAACCTATCAGCCCTGGCATTACCTTCTGTTATGAAACCTGGTAAAAGTCTCCATTTCCCAGATTTTTTCTTAATTACAAAGACAGGAGTATTCTAGGGACTAATAGAAAACTCAATGTGTCCCTGTCCATACCCCCCAGGCTGTCAATATATCCCACCCCCAGAGGTTCAGTGGAGCTGCAGTGACATAAGGCTGAACTATAGCTGTTTGTCCCTCATCGTTTTTGACAAACACAGGATGTTGGCTTATAATGCTCTGTGTTGTTCCCCCCAACGCTGCGATGGCCAAACCTATAGAAGCCAAAGGCCATGCAGGAGGCCACACGGAGAAGGAGATGATTGTCACGTCAGCCCCTGTGTCTAGCAAACCTCAAAGCTGGATCTGAGGCGGGCTGGCATCTGGTAGAATCAGGGTACATGTCATCTGTGGCTGCTGCTTACAGACGTTTGCAGTCCAGAAAATTTGTGGCAACCCTGTAGATCTGAAGCTGCCATCCCCACAACTCTGCTGGTCAGTCCTGGGGACACATGACGTAAAAGGCACAAGTTGAGCAATGCGAGTCTTTCCAGGGATAGTAACAGGGGGGTGGATGTAGAAACCACAGCACAAATCTGACCTGTAAAGTCAGCATCAATGACTCCTGGATGCACAAAGATCCCTTGAAGGGTTGCACTAGATCTTCCCACAAGCAGTGCACTTAGTCCCTGACCCAAAGGTCCAAATGCATCCAGGGGAACCTTATATACCTGAGAAGATTCTAAGATGACTGTTGCTGTGGTGTGTACATCCACCCCGATTGCTCTCTTTTTTTTTTTTGGCTACTTTATCTTGTAAATCCTGTATGATTTTTCCATGCCATGACATCATGCTTGTCAGCTTGTCCTGAATTTGGAACGGCCTTAAACACAGGGAAGACTTGGACACTGCCTTGTGGGGCTGCACTGACTTCCCGATCCATCTGCATACCTTCCTCAGAAGCTGGAACAATCGCTTGATTTTCCCCTGTTTCTCCCCCGGCTGCTGCTTTTCCCCTTGCATCTATGGTGCCGATAATTCCACTCCCGGTCATCCCCATCATCTCTAATAAATCCCATCTCCCCATTTCCAGAGCTCGCATTTTTACCAATTCCCAAAAGCGTCCCAGATGCTTTGGCCGCACAGTCACCTGACACAGTGGTAGTGCCCAGAGCTGACTCTGTGGTGATCTCAGAACACATCCGGGCTGGCACTCAGCTGTGAGCTCGTCCAACCACTGCTGTGCAAGCCTGTCGCTTTAGTCTTGGTCATTGTCACTGTCTGCGTCCTGGGGCAAGTGCAAACGTGGCGGCTTGAAGGAAGTGGAGGAGGGTGGGCGAGTTGGGGGCGCCAAAACGGGGGGCCAGCAATGGCGGGTGCCGCAGGTGGTCACACTGAGATGACAGGAGACGTGGTGCCAGTGTCTCCACAAACTGCATAGAGAGGATGCACAGATTGTGCAGCGTCTACACAACCTGCATGGAGAGCAGGTACAGATTGCGCAGAGGGAGGCGGTGCAGATGGAAGCAGAGGGGCTGAAGGGACCGTGCCTTCGACCACACTGACTGCCTGTGGCAGGGGCAGCTCTGGGGCCACTTGCGATGGAGAAAGAAGAAGAATGGGGGGGTCAGGAAGGGGGCTGCTCAACAAGTTTTGGCTGCCGCTCGGTCAGTGAAGCTTCTGTGCGCTGTTTCACAAGGGGACATTACAAATTTGCGAGGAGAAGGATACTTAGGAGGAACGTAATCTCGCGGCAAGGGATAGATTTTACGAACAGTTCCCGGATCCCTTAGAGATGCAGGCAAAGCCGCAGGGGCGCCGCTTGCATCTTCCTCAGGCACCCCGGTTTCTGGTAACTCAGTGTCCATAGACAAATCATCCTCCTCAGCGTCTAACTCTGCCCCATCCGTTTCGCTCTCCCTCACTTTCCATTTTATTAACTCTTTTAAAAGAGTCCCCCATGAGACTGCTAGATCAAAAGCTTCTCTATCTCCATTCATTATTTCAAACCATAACCGATCTCTGAGCTGTTGCCAAGCGACCAGACTAAAAGTCGTGCCGGTATCTATTGAAAAGTCATAAGCCATAGCCCATTAAAGCAAACTGCGCAGGGAATGGTCTGACATAGAGACCCACATGCATGGTAAGACATCTTTCCATACAGAAAGCACTATTTTTTCCTCTGTAGAGGGTTGGTTTCCCATATCAAAACAGTTTTCCCAGCGGCCCACCTAGGCAGAGGTGTGTTCCGGAATCAGACTCTAACTTCACTGGGATGCTGCCTGGACCAGCTCTTTGGCTGGTTCACTACACGTAATCATTACCTCTTTATTCTGCTTTCAAAAATTCTGTGCAGGACAGCGGTTGTTCCACGGTTCGCGGTGCCGGCTGCAATGAACGTCGGTGGTCACCTGCACTGCATGTACAGGGTCACCAGATGTCGCTATTGCACTACAGGCAGCTAAAGAACACGACATGAAGACTCCAGTATTCAGAAGGCATAAAGCGATTTATTAAGAAAAGCACAACCTTTTATAGAGGGTTATGAGCAATTGGACATGATTGGTCCTTCTAATTAACACCCATCACCTTCATTGGCTAATTAGGAAACCACCCAAGTGTAAACAATTTTCAAGTCAACAACAAGTGAAAAACACCAGCTGAGCGTTTGTTTATCATACTTTGTCTAAACTTTCTCTCAGCTTCTCTGGGAATGTTTCACAGGTGGTAGCTGCAGTCTACAGCCCGGAAACACTCCTCTGACCAAGCTGTTAGCATCCACACAAGTTTACCTAAGAGAAGCTGAATTCAGGTGAAAAAAAGAAGGCTCTACTAGATAACAGAACATGGAATTCGTCTCAGCAATGTATTCTGTTTCCACGACACAAATTCATTGAGAAAAGGAGCTCTTGGACTTAGTGTTGAAATCAGGGTCTCACATTACAGGAACACCTAAAACCAATATTGACAGTGCTGCTTGCACAAACTGGGAACATCTTCTTGGTGACCAACAACTTGGCTCCAGCTGCAACCTTTGGCATGAAACATTGCCAAGAAAGAACATCTATCCAGGGCATAGTTTTGCTAGAGATCAGTCCGAAATTGGAACAAAAGACCAGTCCTGCCCTTTTCAAAAGGGCTGAAAATACATTTATCTAAAAGGACAGAAAAGAAGAACTAATAAAACCCAAAACCTGACAAGACAGGAATTAGTTACAATGAAGGTGAAACAACCTAGGTGTAACATTTGACACAAATCCCTCCCTG
The DNA here is from genome assembly GCA_013398275.1 of Promerops cafer. Taxonomy (NCBI): domain Eukaryota; kingdom Metazoa; phylum Chordata; class Aves; order Passeriformes; family Nectariniidae; genus Promerops; species Promerops cafer. Next base: position 4,044 of record VZSE01008791.1, read on the forward strand.
TCTCAGCATCCTTCTCTTTGTAGTGCAGTTTTCAGGCTCATGTTGGAAGCATCAAGTGTAAGATATTGTAAGGAGAAGGCAAGGTCATAAACTTAGACCACTAGCATTATCTTCTTCAAATGGTACATTCCATGAGGAACTTTAGAGCTACCACAATTTTTTTTTTACCACTTATTACCATCTCATCAACGTAAGTACATAAGTTTCCAAGTTCAACCCTATATATACAGAGGAAAAGAACTACTATGAATTCACCTTAAAAACTATAGTTAGATTGTCTTATTTCCCCTTATAAATTCTATGACTTAATTTACATTATATTTAATAGTTTTTGTGTCAAATATTTTAATATCCCCTTTTACTGCCTTCTCTTAGCATTTACCAGCAATTGAGCACTAAAGAACTTCTGTTTGCCTGTAGACACCCAGGTTTTTTTTTTTCCCCTGGTTATTACTGACTCCAGACTCACTTGTGCTGACAGATAATTTGCTATTAATCGTGCACTTTGAGTATCCTCTGAGCTCAGCTGTCTCCCGGAGATCAAGTTAGGGAGAAAATAATGATTTGAACAAACTGAAAAGGACAGCATAACGAAATAAAAAAGCTAGCCAAATAGGCCCTACTGTCATTTTCTCTAAAAGGTGAAGGAAAATACTCGGGATTAGCAAGATGATGGGCATGAAGCAAACATGGTAAGGGTAGGAAGGGAAAAAGTTCTAAAACTGACTATCTTCTCAGTGTTCAAGTAATCTGTGTCTATGGTGATAACAGGAAACATTAATTTTACAACAATTCTTATTTTTTTAGCTTATATTTTCTTGCTATAATATTGCAACCTTCTCGGGAAGCATGCCAATAAACCCATGATTGTGTAAGATACTATTTTCAAAAAGCACATAGATCTCAAAAACCACACACTTGCATATCCTCAAGTCTTGCTGGACAGATTCAGTTCAGCCACTTCCACCAGCTCAACATTAATGTGTTAATTAACACAACTCTCATTTTCACTGGCGAAAGACTTCTGCCATTGGCAGAGAAGACACACACACTCCTGTTGGTTGGCTGAAGTGCTTAAATCTCACAAAAATGGGACCTCTGCTGGCTGCACATGCAATTAACTTTTCTGAGCAATAAATTTTATCCTTTCATTACAGTCCTATTCACCTGTAACAATTAAAATTTACTTTGCAACCTGTACGACTTTTCCCTCCCAGTAATTCTATGGTCTGCAGGCAAGACAGGAAAGCTGTTCTTTAGTCCATTGCAGTTGACTACAAATGTCAAAATAAAAACAACATCCATTAAGAGATTTTGCTCTGTGTAGTAGTTTAGGTTCACCAATTCGAAATTTCCCAGCTAATGCATCAAATAGTGCAGTGGGTTTTGTGCTGGCCAATCAGAGGTGCACTCACTAGGGTGTACTTACTCATCTCTTGTTGTGAGATAGGATTAGGAGAAAAGGCAAAACAGGCTCAAACTTTAAAAGGGTATAAGGAGAGGTTTATTGACAGTAACTAAAAGGAAGAAAAATGAGAAAAACAAACAAACAAACAAAACCCTTCAGAACCTTCTCCTCCACACAACCTTTTTCTTCCCCACTGTCAATGTAAAGGAACAAAACTCAATATTTTCAGTCAGTTTACCACCTTTAGAATAGTCTTTCATCAGTTCACTTGGGGAGAGAAGTCCGTCTTGCAAATTGTCATGGAGACTTTCCACAAGAAAAAAACCCCAGTTCTCTTGTGATTTTCAACTCTCTCAAATAGCAGCTGCATGGGGAAACTTGCAATCGTAGAAGTCGCTCCCATTTTCACACAGCCTTCCCACAGCTGTGTGTATGGGCCATGTCAACTTATGGGGTACCAGTTTAAAGGTGAAACAATTCCAAAGCAAAGGTTCTCTGCATCTATTTTTAAGATCATCTTCATCACTGGGAGCAGAAGTCATCTCCTTTTTTCTCTGGGAGCACAGAATCCTCATCACTCTTCTCTTTCACTCCCTCTATCTGTTCAAAGTTCTCATAGAATTACATAGAGGCCTTTGTTAAGTAAAGGAACCTCCCCATAGTTCTTTCATGCGTTACAGGGAAAAAGAAAGTCTTTCTCCATAGCCTCGCAAGAAGATTTCAGCCTCAAGATCAAGGCATCTCCTCATCCTTCTCCTCTAGAATTCATCTTCTTCATCACTGACTCAGTATATCATGTTGTCTCTTTACATTCTGGCATTTCTGGTCTTTTCTCTCTCTCTCGGGAAAGGTCAAAGCACTGAGAGGGTTAAAATCTCGCCCAGCACCTGCAGGTGGCCACCTGACCCCGGCAGGCTGCGAGAGCTGCGGCAGGAGCGAGGATCGGCCACGCTGGGGGAAGAGCCAGGATCTCAGCCGCTTGGAACACCACGGGAGCAGGGCTGAGGCTGATGGAGTCTCTTCTCCTGCCCAGCACCCACGTGGCCAGGCCAGGGCCGGCTCCGCCGGGCCGTGCGGGCTGGGCTCGGGCTGGCGGCGGGGAGGGGGCTAAGATGTTAGCAGTGGCAGTGGCCCGGTCTGTCTCTCTCTGTGCAGCCCCCTCCCCCTGCCCGGTAACCGATGGACGGCGGGGGGGGGGAACCGGCCCTGCGGCAGGGCCGGCCGGCCCGACCCCTCTGTTACCTCTTTCCCGGCCGGAAATCAAGAGAGCTTTTCCTGGGATTTCTTTGTTTTTAACATGGGTGTCCACAGAGGAATATGAACTTCCTCAGTGGTGTAACAAAGTGTCAATCCTCAAAGCTAATTAGTGATTGGTTGTTTTTGTCCAACAAGGAGGAAGCTGCCAAGAGCTTCCCCTGCACCGCTTTCCAGAAGTGTTCCTTGGGCAAAACCACTACACTCTGCACAAATGTTTCACAGTGTCAGTCCAATACAAGTTCCACTGATGCTATTTTGCAATCAAGTCTCTTTTAATTATTCGCCTTTCAACTTCTTAGTTAAGTGCTATGAAGTGCCTTTCCAGGTTCCTGAAAGGAAGTATAAATTAGGTGCTTCCTATCCACGGATACACTGTCTCTGTGCTACAGCACTGCAGCTTCAGAGAGAATCTGTCCCTCAGGACAGGACCTACTCTTCTTTGATTCATACAATGGTGTTGCCCAGCACATGACAAAATAACCTTGCTCCTGAGTACGGTCTCCCAAAAATCCGCTCTTTTGTTGCAAGATTTTCTACTTTTTGCAGTATGTATCTAATGCATGCAGCTGCATACTCCAGACTGCTGCGTGTAGGAACACAACTGCCAAGGACCTGCTCATGTCTCAAGAGGGATTACAGGTAGGAAAAACATGACAACAGAAAATGCAGGAGGAGGGGGGGAATTTTTTGGAGAAAAAAGAGGTGGAGAGAGCTGGGTTTATACTACAAAGGAAGACTAAGGATAGAATAATTCCTTTTTTATACAGTATCTCTCTCCTAGCTCTGCTTTTTGCTGGTACTGTAACAAGAAGGGAGATGAATTTCACCGTGAGATGTCTGACAGCACACTAACAGAGAAAGATCCAGGGCATGCTGGATTCAGATTTAGACACCAGAACTGTAATCAAAAGAAAGGACTGCTCTTGCTTCAGGCTCTGAATTAATTCTCCTTTTCTGTCACGCAAATTACTGTTGTTTTTCTTAAACTGTGCATACACATGGCTATTAGCTAAAACTAAATAAATAAGGACTGGCTCCCAAGACCACTCCTGCAAGATGCCTATCAATTTCATATGAAGTAATTCTGGTTGCGTGAATGACTCAAACAAAAATATGTACCCTGAGGACATGAAAAAAGAATAAATTACCTTAGACTTGAAAAATGAAGCAGCTGAATCTTCCTCTTCAGACACCTTATCTGACCTCTGTGAAGTCTGGCAAGATTGACCAGTGGTTTTAAGGTCTAGTCTGGAAACTGGAATAGACAGTGACTTTTCTTACTGGGAAGCATAGCGTCCATCCCTGCAATTACTTTTCAAATTATACAGTTGTACACACACACACACACACACACACACACACACGTATTTTGCTTGGGTAGTCTTTAAAATGTTGCCACTCCATTAGTGTCCAATTTTATCAAATGACCAAAGTCTTGTGCCTCTTGGTAACAAACTTCTCTGAAGTTGGAAAACATTATAATGAGGTAAAGCACATCACATCAAAATCCTACACAGTGCTAAATTAACATAATGTGATAAGATGCAACATGACACAATGCAATGTGACATAACATCTTCATAAACTTAAACATGTCAGAAAATAAAAGATCTTTCTATCAGGTTATTGTGAATCTAATCCATATTTAATCAGTCCAATAACTAGCCAGCCACTTTGAAAGTTTATTTAATACCATCATCACCAATTGTTTACAAGGTCCCAGTTAGAACTTCAGAAACAAGGTTAATAAGACACCAAGACAGAGAATGTAGAGGTCTTCAGAAGCTATCCATGGGTGAACTAAAATCCTGTTTTCAGGGCTTGGCATTATTTTATCATGAACAGAATTAATATTTTGGTGATAATTGAGTGTACGAAAAGTTAAGCATATTTCTTTCTTACAAAAGACAACTTTCCTCTGTGTAGGACACAATGTAATACACAGAATCAGCACAGTAACAGAATTTGTCCAAACCAGAAATACAGTAGGTCATGATTCCAGGGAACAAATAAAATCATCAGAACTCACTGAACATCCACAGTAAGGCCAAGATCTGAAAGATACTACTACAAACTGTAACTTTAATACACTTTTTCTCCAGTTTAAAATATTTTTGCTAAAATGACATTGTTCATGGCATCTTAGCAATTTTAATCTAAACAAATGCTGGATAGCAGAAAGGCATGAGTATAACCCCTGAAAAAACAGTTGAAAAACCCCAAGAAATATTTTGCCACTTGTTAAAATCAATGCCTTTTAACAGATCTTCACTACAGATCACCTTTCTGGACTGTAGATACAGACTGTCAGACCTCAAATCCACCCACCCCATCCACATTTTTTTAAGTATTTATGCTTGGTATCAAGGCAGGAGAAAAAAAAAAAAAAGGCATTTTCTATTTGCAAGCCATGTGAAGCAAGGCACTTCACCTAAAACCAGATGCACATTCAAATACATTCACACAGCTTTTGCTTCAAATGAATGTTCTTTCAGGTAAAACCCTCAAAATATTTCTTCGCATTGTGTGTCCCTTTTCTGAAACCCCAAGTCCTGAGCTATATTGAACAGTGCTGCCATAGTCTATACAATAACCAGCTCAGATCCTGTCAGAATTGACAGACCATGCCAATTTCAGCATCAGTGCACCCACCATCTAAAACTCCATAAACCAGCAACAGCCCAGAAGGGTGCTGTTTATTATTTGAGACAATAAACAGGATTAAAGAACCTTCAAATACAATAAATTTTACTAAATTAAATCGAGCGGCAGAGGTATTTTCTTGTATCTTAATGACTGTGCTCATCTGCAGTGTTAGTAATAGTTTTTGCTTAACTAGTGTATTTTAAAGGGCAGAATTTAGTTCAAAGAGCAGCAATCCCAGTAAAACAACAGAATTCTCCATTTCAGGCGTAGTCTTTTCATGAAGGTCACTGTGAGCCAGGTCGATTAAGCTCTCAGCGTGTTCATCACACCTGTGTTTGTCCAGCAATATTCAGTGCCATAAAATTAGCAGGACGGCATCAGTGGGAGAGTTTGAAACAAAGAAAGTTTTAATAAAGACAAAAATAACAAACTCTTACAAAGAAAAACTGATGCCAAGAGCTCAGGGTCTGTGCTTCTGCTAGAACGCCCCAAAAATGCCACGAGGCTCTTTGTTCAGTCTCTTTTGTGTAAACTGAGGCAGGATTTTTGGCACTCTGCCCAGTAAGGTTGCAGCAGGTTGGTTCAGGAGACCCCTATGAGGGATCTTCATGCTGGCACACAGCCAAATAGGGAGAAAACTTTCTGGCTTTTGACCTTATTGGGAGGACAGAGAGCAGGTCCTCACACTGCTTCCAACATGAAAACCCAACGTGGTATAGATGAGGTGCACTGCAAGTCTTTTTCATGTTTCTTAACCAGTATGTGGTCACTGCTTCAATCTCTCTCCAATCTACAGAGTAAATCAAATTAAAGGGAACAAATTGGTCCCAGTTCCATGAGGTTTAATTTGTACAGAACCTCATTTAGAAACTGCTTGCAAATTAAGTATTGTTTTTTGGGGGTGGAAGCTTTGTTTGGAACAAAGCAGTTAACAGATTCTTCATTGTCATGTTCTGTTTTTTCACTCAGATGAACAGAGCTTGCAGAAAAACAAATCTTGTTTAATTTCAGAAACAATGAGATTCCCTAATCTTTACAGATACGTATAGAAAAATTACAGGGAGGTGATGAGGGCAAGACAACATGAGATTTTAAATGAAACAACCTATTCTTTAAAAATTCAGAATTAAATATTGTATCAACTCTTCCTAGAGAACAAAAAAAGAGGACTATTAGATTTCATCATATTATTTTAAATGACTTCTCAGTGAAAAAGTTTTGAAAAATTTTTTCTAAGCATTAACTTAAATGTTTTACCCAGAGAGATTTACCACCAAACAACTTCAACTGAGGGGAAAGAAAGAGCCAAATCTATGATAAATCATTTTGTCTCTGGCAAACATTCTGTTCAGAGAACTTTGCTCTGCTTCAAATAAGGAGGTAGAATCGGGGGTTAAATTAAAAGAATTTGGATCCTCCCATTCCTTGATATGTGACAATTAACCTCTTGGATTACTGCACATCACTGCAGTATTTTTTTCCTCTCTACTGACCTCTGCAATACCAGCTTTGAAATCAGCACACATGAGTAGTGCAGTAAAACCCTGTTATTTCTTGGAATTGTGGGACTGACAGGTTAGAGAACATTAAATAACCTGTGTGTGTTTAGTCTCACAAATATTTTTGCCAAGGGCACAAGGTCATCAAGTAGGTTAATCTGCACCACTTATTGCAGAATATGTTTGCACTATTCAAAATCATGCATTTTTTATTTATTAGGAATTTTGACTGTTGTCTTCATACTCCTGGACTATTTGAAAAAGAGATAATAGAAACTGAACAACACATTTCAGAAACATAGGTAATATACAGACTTGAAAGAGATGACCAGAGAGCAACTCCTGCAAGGAAGAAGGAAATGCCTGAAAGCAAGAAAATTAAAAATTCTAGAACATATGATCAGGTTTGCATGAGGGCAAACCCCTAAATTTGATTGGAAAAGGACTCAACAAGAGACCACTGGTAATTTTGATGAAGGTGGCACTGATGCCTCCTTCCATCTCTCTGGGGATTCCTTCCCCTCTCACCTAAGGCATAGAATTTCTACCTTTTTCTCCAGATGGAGAGGTTCTTCTGGGATATGTCCCCCATTCTTCCAGGCAGCCAACTGTCCCTAGCACTGAACAACAGGCCTTATTCATGTCTCTGTGCTTCTTGGGACAGGCTGGGATGTTCCCTTTTACCTTCCCACTGCCAGAAGAGAACACATGGTCCAGACAGACTGCTGCTGCTGCAAAGCTAGCTCAGGGACAGCTGCAGAGGATGCACACAAATACCCCCATAAACTCAGGTCTCCTGCCTGCTCTCCTAAGAGGAATGGCTGGGCAGGAGCCACGAGCAGCCTCCTTGGCCAAGCAGCCGGCCAGCCTCTGGCAAAAACCAAGCCCCCTTCAGTCTGCCAGCTCAGGCAGCTATTTGGCACCCAGATCCCTTGCAGTGCAGTTACTAACTAAGGGGAAGATGATAAAAAACATTCCTTTGACATACAGAACCTGCCTGAAGTAGGATTTCACAGAACAAAGTTTATTCCTTTGATTATCAGATTACGATAATCATTCATATGTCCTTGCCCTATCCCATCATTCTGGTTCCAGTTTGGGGGTGCTATTGGCATTTTCTGATCTCCCAGTGGTCCTTGCTGATTTTCCCTCTCCCAAATCCTTATTCTAGCAACTCTAATCATCTGTCTCTCCTCTTGGGAAAATATTATTTTCATTATTGATTGCATCTCTTCCCAAGTGTAAATGTTTGGGCCTAAGAATTGGTCTAATTGTTCAGCTGTACCTATGTCCTGTAATAATCCTTTGATCTCTTTTCTAAAATTTCTGACTTCTGAAGAAGTCAAAGGGGCGTTCACAAATCCCGTACCCCCACCCCCCATAGGTACTTCTCGTAATGGGAATAAACTAATCTCTTCATCCCATCTTTTTTGTTCTTTATCTTTTATAAGCTTTTCCCCTATTTTTGGAGAAAAATCAGAAACTGCTTTTTAAATGGACTGTT
>VZSE01008792.1:0-147853 GCA_013398275.1 Promerops cafer
GTCGTGGGGTGCTGAGCAAAAGAAGAGCGGTGGGAAGCAAAGCCCCAGTGCTTTTTGGGGGGCTGGAGGGGTCGGAGGGGGGCACCCCGCGCGGGGAGGCCGCAGGGCAGGGCAGGAGCTTTGCCCGCCTGGCAGCTCTCGGGCAGGGTTGGCATGGGGGCGCAAACTGGGGGTTTGGGGGTACTCCCCGTTCTCCCCAGCTCGGACCCCCACCGGTGCATCCCACGCCTTTGGCATCGATGTCCTGGCGAGCGCGGCACATCGGGAAGGGAGCGAGTGGCTTTATTTCTACGTTTGCTGGGATTTTGAGAAATTATTATGATTATTTTTCTAATTAACGCAATTAATCAGCGCCTGAAGTGTGAGTGTGGGCAGCGGCGAGAGGAGAACCGCCGCTGTCCCAGTGCCCTTCCATCTGCTGTCTTCCCATTCCCGGCAAAACAAACCCCCTCATCTCGCCGGGAAAACACGGCCTCTGGCATCGCTCCTGCCCGCGGCCACTCCCGGGCAAGGAGATCCCACCCCGGGAGCCCCGGGAAGAGGGGGTCTGGCATCTCCCCTTAGCACGGGGTGGGCTCCTTGCGATGTGTCTGGGTGATTGGAATGCCCGGGAGCCGGGGTAGGGAAGGGAAAATCCTCCCGGGGGCCCTGGGAGGGGAGGACGTGCCCCGTGTGCAGCTCAGGACGGCGTCGCTCCCGTGTGGAACAACGGGCTGAGGAGGATTTGTTAAGTGGTCTGAGCCTTTTCCCCCATCCCTGACCATCCTCTGACTGGGGGATGGATGTGCTCCAGTAGCCTGGTGATCCCAAAGGGGTGGGAGGGGTCCCAGCCGGTCCCCCACCCAGTGCTGGTGTGGACAGAGTTTCTGGGAGCGGGGTCTGGGCATGTCCGTGCAGGATGAACCCCGTCCTGTCCCGGACGTGTGCCCGGAGCCCTCTTCTCCCACGGGGCAGGGTTGTTTCCAGGGAGGGATGAGGATGATTGCCCCGAGACCAGCAGGAAAAGGACCAGGTGAACCTTTCCCCATTGATCTTTTCATGTCGGGTCTTTGCAGGGTGAACCAGTGGTGTTTTATTGTTCTGGGGAGTGGAGAACAAAACAAAGTTCTTTCTCTGGGTGTATTTTTTGTGTTCCTTAGCTCGGACACTGTCTCTCCCATTGGATCAGTAGGGTGATGCCCGGTGGGTTGATGCTGGCTGCTTGGCAAGTCTGATCTCCACCTCTTGGTGAGATGAGCTGAATAGTCTTGTGGTGGAGCTTTTCGAGAAGCTCTGCTGAATTTCCCCATCTTTTCTGCTGGGCTCTCCCTCTGGATGCTCCTGGAGGCAGGTGATGGATTGCCCAGGCTTTGCCAAGGGTGTCTGTGGGACAGGCACCCCAGGCAGGCAGAACCTGGGATCTGTGATCATAGAACTGATGGTTTAAGTGTCCTCTTCCTCCCCTGCCTCCTGAGGATGTGTCCAACATTTCATGAGCTCCTCATGTCGCTATAAGCTCTAGGATGGGATCAACATGCTTTGCTGGACTCTCCCTAACCCCTGTCCCTAATTATCTGCATCATTAGAGGGCTGCTTGCTCACCCAGCTTCAGGCAGGGAGTTAATAGCAGCTGCTCCAGCAAGGCACCGAATTCTGAGGAATAATGCCTCTGCACATGTAAATACAAAAGGAGGAACTATCTGTGGACACTGATTTTAAGGGATGTCCACTAGGGAAATCTGCAAGTAGGGTGTGTTGCACAGCTGGGATTGGAGCATCCTCCTGGAGGATCCACCCTGGAGGGAAAACATCCATTTCGAACTCTGGAGCATCTGTACTCCTGTCTACAAGCCTGTATTTTTATAGCTTGTGTCATCCCCATTCTTGCAACCAGCGTCAGAGGTGGATGCCAGGCTGCAGGATGTGGGAATGCTGAGACCAGTGCCCTCCCCATGCCTGTGTTCAGGGGTTTTCAGCTGGCAGCAATTCTCAGGTTGAATCCTGCTAATTAATTATTTGGCAATATCTCTAAATCCCATGTATTCTGTTGCTTATTCTCTTTGATGAAGTGATGGTCCCGTTGCTTTAGCTTCGAATATTCCAGAGCTGATGCAGCCTGGCAGCATGGAATCTGCTTCTCCACAGCTTTCCCTATTGTGCTTTTTTTTTTTTTTTTAAATTATGTTATTTTTCCTCTTTCATTTTTTTCCTCTGGATGTAGCATGATGGCTGTGTAAGGAGCAGGGATGTGGTCCTGTTTCTGCAGAGGTTGGCATCCTGGATTCACCAGGATCCCTCTGGGACCCTATCCTGCTCTACCCATTCCAGGCTGGGACCCCCCCCGCAATGTGCTGCCCCCAGGGACACTTGCATGAGTGGTTTTGGTTTTGCAGTGAGGAAAGGAAATTATTTGATGCTTTCATGCTGCTCGTTGCACTTCTGGTTCTCTTTTTTTTTGGTGTTTCTTAAGTTCCCTTCACTTTCCTTTCACACTTCTCTGTCCTCCAGCTGTAATCCTCATATTTATTGAGCTTTTTCTAGGAAAACCCTGCGTCTTCTTGGGAGGGAAGAGGAAAAAAACCCCAGTACTTGCTAATCTCTTGCTTTTCCAGCTGCTGACCCTTGCATGTGACTGGGGTTGGGCTGGAAAGTTTCCTTGGAAGAAGGAGAAAGGCATTTGGCTGTCAGGGAAAGGAAAATCCAAAGGAGCCGCTCTCCATCCTGGTTTTCCTCCGGACTGGCAGATGCTCGGAGCGGTCTGGGGCTGGCACAGGCTGCGGCTGCTCTCCAGGATGTGTTTCGCCGTCTGCCGGAGCCGTCCGAGCCGCAGCCGCTGCTCCCGGCCGCGCCGAGGAGCGGATGGGCCCGGGCCGGGCACGGCGGCGCCGGGGAGGTGCGTGGCAGCGGGGCCGGGCTGCAGCCAGCGCCGCTTCGGGGCTCTTGGGTGCCAGACGGGGCCGAGGCAGCCCTGTGGGGGAGCGGGACGGGGCAGGCGCGCCGCGGGGCTGGAGTCTGCCCGTCCCACCTGGATCTGCCCTGCCAAAAATTGCTCAGCCGGGACGTCCAGCGAAGGTGGGTTTGACCAACTGCTGCTCCCTGTCCCTTGACTCAGGGAAGACTGGAAGGGGCCGGGGACTCCCCACTGCGTCGGCTCCTTGCAGGGGACCGCTCGGTCCAGGCTAGGCTGGCCATCTCCATCGGCTCTTCCATGCCATCCTGAGGATGCTGGGATGCTCCTGGACCATCATGGGATGCAGCCTGTGCTGGCAAGGGATGCTCGGAGGTGGATGCAGTGGTCCCAAGGGATGGATGGTGTAGTGCTGAAGGAGGACTCCCGGCATGACACCGGAAGTTAGAACCACAAATCCATGGAAAGATTTCTGCACCTTTTTGGAGTTTTGGTTTCTTCTTACTGCAAGTCAGAACGACCCTACATCACCAAACCACGTCCAGATACGACCAAGCAGGAAGCTGGCTCCCTTTCCCTTGTTTTTTGTAGGTTTAACACCACATATCTGTGCTGAAGTTTGGTTCTTCTCTCTAATCCTGGGTCTGTGAAGGAGGCTTTAACCTGAGCTCACGCCGTTGGAATTCCCTGCTGCGCCAGGGAGAGGCTCCTTGCCTTCAATCGCTTCCAGATGCCGTTCCTGTTCCGGCTCTTCCCCTTGCAAAATGTCTCCCCCAGCCCGCCGAAGTCTCCCCGGCCGGATTCGACATCCCGATATCCGGCCGGGCTGAGTAAGCCGAGCCTTAATTTTTTAACCAGAGCCTGCTGCCAGTGGCGGGAGGTTGGAGCTCACCCCGCGGTGTTGCACAAGCCGGAGCCCCGGGGTGGATCCTCCGTCAGGGCTGGAGCTGCTTGCGACATCGGGTGGTTGTTAAATTTCTTTTAGAATGGAGGCAAATGAGCTGGGATGGAGTTCGGGGTTTGGGATCCCTTGCTGCACCCTCTGCCCTCATTGCCAATGGGGAAGAGCTTCCCTGAGCCCCAAAATGGCAGGAAACTGAGGCAGGAGAGTGCTGAGCAAGAGTTGAGGAGTCTTAAACACTGCTCTGGGGCTTTGCTGATGCTGTGTGCACCCAGCCAGCCCAGCATTCCCACCGTGGATCATAAAACACCCCTGGATGGGGATTAAACCTCCAGCACAGCAGCTCTGTGGCTGTTGGGCTCATCTGACCCCCCTGGCTTGTGGTCTGTGGGTGGGATTTTGTGGCATGAGGATGGATCAGACCTATCTGTGTTGGGAATGGAAGAAAGTGCTGAAGCACTGAGGGGGAAAATGAGGTGGAAAGTGAGAAGTGAGGGAGAAAAATGCAGAGAGGGGGGATGCAAGTGAACTTTGGGGATGCGGGAATGAACAGGACCACGGCATGGGAAGTGGGATGGTGTCAGAAATGAAGGGCACCCAGGGGCTTTAGGGGTTAAATGTGGTGCTGCCTTCGAACATCAGGAGCAGTGCCAAGGGCTGGGAAGTCCTCGGGCCCATCCCTGTGTGATCACCAGTGCTGCTTCCAAACCAAAAAATAGACGGGGAGAAAAAAAGAATCACAAAGAACTGTCTGTTCGGGCACATTTGGGCTCAACAGGTTTCCCTCCTGGGCAGGGTCTGGTATTTGGGGTGGGGCAGCTGAGGGCGGCCAAGAGCCCAGCTGTCAGAGCAGGCTCTTTATGCAACAAAAAGATGTGATTTGTCCTCAGAAATCTTCCCCCGGGCTCCTTTTCCACTGCCTTTTTTCTCGAGGGGTGACGGCAGCCCTCAAGGGCTTGGGTGGTGCAGGCAGAGTGGGAAGGGATAGGCAGCTCCTGATGAAGGGCTGGGGGAGCTGGGGGGATTTTCAGTTAAAATATGGATGAACACAAGGTTTTGGAGCCTTGACACCACAGCACCTGCCCCAGGACCAGGTCCCACTGCCAAAGCCCTGCGTCCCCCACACATTTGGCTTCTTCAGCATCCTGGTGGTCCATCGGCATCTGCCCTGGAGCTGGGGCTTTCCCGGCCCCTTTGCTGCCTAATTAACAACGTTGCTGCATAATCCACCCTGCATTTACAAGTTAAATCGACAGATTATCTGTATTATGCAAACTCAGCTTTAAATCTTAATAATTTATTTGCATGGGGTGTCTGGAAATCAGCAGCACCGAGCCTGGGGATGCTGTTCTCTTGGAAGTGCAGACTTGTGCTAGGAAATGAACCCAAAGTAGGCTTTTTTTGGTGTGGTGGGTGATGCTCAACACCCCAGCTTGGGAATATGTCTATTTTTTCCTTTTTTTTTTTTTGGGTTGGGGGGTGGTTATTGTGGGATGCTCATTCTTAAATAGCAGCAGTTTATTTTTAGGTCGGTCGCTGCTTTGGATAATCCGGCTTGGCTGGACAGCTTTGCTTTTCTTCCCATTCTCAGGGATTTGATAGAAATAGGTTTATTAAATTATTTTATTTTTAATAAAATAGTTTAATAAATTTAATAATTTATTAATAGAATTAAAGAAACACAGGGTTGGAGGATGGGGGTTCTGCTGGTGGTGGCCCTTTTGTGCTGTCTTGGACAGGGAGCATCCACTGGGATGACCATTAGTGAAACCTCTTCCCAAAGTGTAATTCCCACACTGGAATTACACCTCTGGCTCGGCCAGAGGATGGTGGGAAGCGGCTGGATTATCTCCCATTAAATACTTGCTGAATGAATAAGCTGCTGGTCCCGGGGCCATAGCGACTGGGGTGACGTGAGGGATGTGCCGGGCTTCGAAACACCTTGCTCGTGCCAGCTGGAGACGTTTTCTCTGGAGGAGGATGAGCTCACCTGGATTTTATTCCCCTCCCAGCCTGGCTTTTGCTCTCTCCCCCCTTGGGAGGTAATTTTAACCCAGGGAGGCTGGCGCCGGCGATGGAGCACCGAGGGACGGACGGACGGACGGCTGCCTCCCTGCAGGTCTGGCGGGCGCAAGGGCGAGAGACTCCTCTCCATCTCCCCCTCCCCTATTTTAGCAGCCCTGGGGGGATTTGCTCCTCGATGGGGAGGATGGCAGGAGGAATTTGGAGGCTCATCCCTGCCCTGTGTGTGTCCCCTCGTGCCTCTGGAATATCCGTTCCTGCCGGGATGCTCCTCCACTGGGGCTGAGCCCCTCAAAGGGCCAGTTCTGGCTGGCTTTAGTCTTTAACACAGGAAGGGATGTGCTCATTGGGTTTTTGTTTTCTTTTGCCCAAAGCCATGAGCATCGTGGAGGGAGATGTCAGGGAGTGGTCAGAAGGTGCTTTTTTCCCCCTCAAATTTGGAAATTATTATTTAAATGCTTAATCTGATAGGTGGGAGAGGAAACTGAGGCCACCAACACAGCTGGAGAAGGAAAGGAGCAAAATCCAGCTTGTTTAGGGTTTCTTGAGGGGTCTGGGGTATGGGACTGGTGGACTCTGGAACCGTGATGGGACTTTTCTGGAACTTGGGCTGGGAAGGACCAACTGGATGGGCTCATGGCAGGGAAACCACTCGGGCAGCTGGAAAACAACCCGGGAAGACCAGCAGCAATCCAGCTCCCAGCTCTTCCAGTCGAGCTGGAAAGACCAGCTTAGGACAGCTTGGATCCACCAGGATCCTGCCTGGCTGATGTGCGTTAAGGTATTGCAGTCTCCTGCTCATCCAGGGCTGCAGGATCCTCCTGGAACCCCCAGGTAGCTCTGAACATCCTCATCCTCACTTCCACGGGCAGTGGCTGATGCTGTGCCATGAAGTGCTTCAGCAGGAGCTCCCCAGGGAGAGTTTACCTTGTTAGTGGATCCTATAATTCACAGCTCTAAATGAAAAGGCTCCATGTCAGAGGCAGCAATGTTGGATGCTCTGGTGGATCCAGGGCTTCTGGAAAGACCCTGGTGCCAAAGGTGAATTTTGTGGCCTCAGGCACGTTTGGTTTGGCTGTGGATTGCCCTGAGCCCTTGGGATTAATTGGCCCCAAGGCAAACAGCGATGGAGGGAGGAAGCAGAGGTTCTTTGGGTGGAGAGGGAAGGTGTGACACTGGGATGGAGCCATCCCTGTCATCCCAGGGCATGTGCAGAAAGCCTCATCCCTGGTGAGAAGTGTCTGTGAGAAGACATTTCAGGCTCCTGGGACCCCTCGGACAAGGATGTAACCCTCTTTGTTAAATGAATGGGATATTAAGAGAGGAGTGTGCTGTGGGGAAGGCTTGCACCTCTCTCAATCTCTGCTTTTTCTGGCTGGAGGAGATGGAGAGAGGTGAGGAAACCTCTGGCCCTTCAGGGCTTTCCCTTGGAAGCACCTTCCCTGCCAGGGCTTAAGGAGCAGCTGACAGAGAGGCTTGTCTTCCTCACCTGCATCACTGTTCTTTGCAATGAAATGAGCTGAATTCCTTCTGTGTTTTTTTGGGGAGAGCTGTGGCTCCCACCACACCCCATCCATCCCAGGGGTGCAGGGGGAAGAGCAAAGCTGGTGCCCTGGGGCTAACTGGGATAGCAGTGGGCTCGCTCCACTGGCTGGCTCATTTTCCCCTTCCTGGGAGCATTACTTGGGATGCAGAGCAGAGAGGCTCTCTCTGAGTGGCAGCATGGCAGGAGAGTTTCTGTGCGTGGCGTGCTTTCTCGGCAGGGCTTTTCCTCCCCCAAATCACAAGGATATTACAGTGCTGGGCTCGGATGTGCAGTTCGGAAAGTTTTGGGGGAAAAGATGCCAGAGATGCAGGAATAAGGAGCGTTCTCTACACGGGAGGGCAGGAAAGCTGTATTCCCCTTTCCCTGGGAAAGGGCAGCGCTCCATCTCCTGGGGTCTTCCTAAAAGTCCGAGTGAGTCACGGAAGGGGATTTCGGTGCGAAAGGCCAAGGGGTGTTGGGGAGAGCTGCGGCGAGCTCTGCGCTCCGATCGGCCACACCTCCTCCTTAAGAGCGGCTGGGAGCCCGGCCCTGGGGCTGCCGGTGCCAGCCGAGGTGGGTGGGAGGTGGGTGGCTTTTCGGAGAGCTCAGACTTGGGTGCGACCTGTGCCGGCTCGTCGGGGCCCCGCTCCCGCTGCCCTGGGGCCGGCTCCGCCCGGCGCTCCGAGCTGCCCTGGCCGGGGATCCGCAGCGATCCGTGCATCCCCCGGGGGCGGATGGCTGCCCTGCCGCCGTGCGTGGCTGCAGCCCTAAGGATGTTCGCCCTTCTTCCTTTCCTAGGGGAAGAGAGGACGGCCCCGTAGGTCCCGCCAAGCTCCCGCCTGCTCCGCCTGGACCAAGAGGACGGGCCGTAAGTAGCCGTGACTTGCTGCCAGCTTATCCCCGCCCTGCTGGGACTGGTTTCAGCCTCTCCCGCTGCTGGGGATGCAGGAAAAGGTCTCCCTGGGATGGGAATCCTCCTCCCTGCGTGGGTTAACGGAGCACTGCGGTGATGCTGGGGGTGCAAAGTGATGGGCCGGGTTATTTGCTGGGAATCTCCCTCTGTACATGGGAGAAAAAAGCAGAGAAGAACCAAGGGGATTTGGGGCTGGCCAAGTCGGGCTGTGGGGTTGCTCTGGGGGTTCCGTTGCTCTGAATCCGGTGCAAAATAGGAAACAGAGGAGAAACCATGGGGCCAAGGTTGCATGTGAGCCTTGCAAGGGGGATGGCAATTGCAGGCAGCTTCTGAGCCCCAAAAGGGGTCCCCCAGAGTCAAAAGCCACTGAGAGCAGGAGCTGCTTGCAGGATAACTCAGCTGTGGGGCTTGATATCCCTTAATTTCCCACCCCTTTTCCCAGAAAAGCTGGAGCATTGCTCAAGTTTGGGTCGGGATGGGCTGGAGCATCTCCATGGTTTAGTTTTTACCTTCCAGAACTGTAAGGGAGTGATGCTCCCGGTGGGTGTTCTGCCTGCTGCTCCCAGGAGAGCGGGGAGAGGCTGCCAGCACCCTGCCTGCACCCTTCCTGCACCCTGCCTGCACCCTGCCTGCACCCCCAGCACTCTGCCAGCACCCCCAGCTCACTGCCAGCACCCCCAGCTCACTGCCAGCACCCCCAGCTCACTGCCTCCCCCTTTCTGCTGCTTTTTGAGGGGACTTAGCCCAAAACACGGGCTCAAAGCTGTGCTGCCAAAGCCACTCTTGCTGTTGCTGCTGCATCCCTGGGTGATCCCTGAGGATGGAGATACTGGAGAGTAAACACAGAACCGAGCTGAGGCTGGCAGCAAAGCGGGGCTGGACGGGGCAGGTGGGAGAAGGGTGTGGCTGGATCAATGTCAGGGGATCAGGGATGAAATCCCACAGGTCACATTATCACTGCCCTCATCTCCTCAGCAGGAGCTTGTCACCCCATGGGTGGCTCTGCTCTCTTCAGCAGCTCGACCATAACCTCCAGGGTGTAGCGAGATGCACACAGCAAGAAAAGGTCTTTATTTTAGTGCTTTAAATAGCAAAGGAGAGATTAAACCTATATAATAAAAATAATAATATATAATCTCTAACAGTGTAGCTTAACTGTAGCCCTGTAGCTCCACGATGGCCCGGGGTTACCCCAGAGCTGTGAGATGATCAGGTAAACCCACACAGCTCGTGTTTTGGGGCTGTAGGAAGGGATTTATGTCCCATCCCTTTGTTTTTTCTGCTGCAAGGATTGAAAAAAGCATAGGGGGAGAGGAGAGGATGGAGCTAGGGCTGGTCTGAATCGCTCTGGAGCACATTAAAACCAACAGTGCCATGGGAAGGCAGAAGCAGCCTGGATTTATCCTGAGGACCTGCCACTGTGGAAATACTTGTTGTACCTGAGCTTATTTGCTGTTGCCACCTTCAGAATTGCAGCCTGGTCATGAGTAAATGTTTTGTTAAGACTCGCATGCCAACGAGGGGTTGTTTCCCCTATCGCAAATCTTTGGCTGGGTTATTGTGTGCCTGGGATACCACGGCAAAGGAAACAGCGCTGCCTCTCCGAGTAAGAGGCAATTAAGATTCTTTAGAAGATTCCTTTAAAGTGACTCTCAGGGCTCTTAAAATAGGATAAATGTGGGTATCAGTGCACAGGCTGGGCTGGCTCCACACCCTGGGTGGGGTCATGCCCAATGTCCAGTGGAGTTGATTTTTGCAGTGCTATGCCCTCACGACCCTCTTCATCCCCCCGGCCCACGGCACTGCAGCTCTGGCTCTTGACATCGCTCTGCTCTGTGGTTTTTGGCATCCCTTGCCCCTTCCCAGCATCCCTGGTCCCCCCTTGGTATCCTTCTTTCCCTGCCAGCATCCCCATCCCACACAACGTCTCCTGGAGGGGGCTCAGGTCTGATCCCTGCTGCCTTTTGGGCTTGCAGCGGTGGTTGTTGCGATCCCACAAGGATTTTCTTCCCAGCTTGGAAAAAAAATTCCCCGAGCACGGGGAACTCGCAGCAGCCGGGGCGAGGAAGGTTTGGGATGCCAGGCTGGGGATTTGGGTGTCTTTGATGCTCTGCCAAGCGCAGGCAGTGCCTGCAGTTGCTGGATCCTTTCCCTGCAGGATGGCCCCCGGCCGCCTCCCAGGTTGCGCTCAGGCTCCGGCACGCGGTGGTTGTGCCGGGGCAGGGCGCGGCCGGGCCGGCGCGGGAGGAGCCGACATCTGCCGGGCTCCTCCGGCGATCCCGGCCCTACCGCCGCGGAACACCCGCGGGATGGGGGCTTGGAACATCCCGGGGCTGTAAACTGCTTCTGTGGGGGTCGATCCTCGTTGTTGTCCTCCAGGGAGCACAGGGTCTGCCCTGCTGGTTCCTGAAAGCTCTGTGTGCCTGGAAAGCTCGGGAGAGATGGTGTGGCTGGGACTGAAGGGGTCTGTGCTGTCCTGGCTGCCTGTCTGTCTGTCTGTCTCCCTTCGGTTCCCACTGCTGAGAGTGAATCCTTAGGGACTGCCAGTGCATCCCTTCCTCGGGTGCTGTCCAACTCTGCTCCAGTTAAAAATAAAGGCATGGGGTTTTTTTGGGATAAACTGTCGGAGATGCTTATTTTTCAGTGAGCATCCGTCTTACCCAGGCAAGCTGGACCAGGCAGTGGGTGTCTCCGTGGGATGGGACGGTGGGAGCACAGGAGAGGTGTCCTTGCCTCGTGTCATGCTTTTCCCAATCCATAGGTTACCATGGAAACACAAAAGTACCAAGCCTGCTGGTCCATGATGCTTTGCCAGGATGGCCTGGGATTACCATCCATCCATGCTGGGGTGGCGAGAGGGAATTTATAACCACTCCCTACCTCTGTGCTTGTTCCATGCCTTTAAATTCCATTTCCCCCTTTTTTTCTGGCTGGGAGCAGTTTGGCAGGTGATTGCTGGGACTTTGTGGATTGACATGACTTAAATCTGGAAATGCAGGAGTCATTAAGGCCATGGAGGGAGATGGGAATGGGTGGATGGAGATACAGGGATGAACCTCTGAGTTTCCCCCCTGGCAGGAGGGTTGATCTGTATGGATGTTGCTGGCATCTCCCAGGGGACATGGTGAAACTGGGAGGGAAAACCCTGCTCCAGGTCAGAGGTAGACAGGGAAATCCACAAGGCTTGGACATGAGCTGCCTCTGCAGCATCCTGGGATGGGGCTTTCCCAGAACATGGGGTGGGGAAGGGAGTGGGAGAGGGGGAATGGGCCATGGGGCTCTTGGCTCCTTTGTGCAGCGATAATTGCAGCTGGCGATGCTGTGGGGGGTGCGTTCTGCAACATCAAAGAAGGGCTTTTCCAGTCACTTCTTCCAGGTGTGGGGAGCTGAATCCAGCAGGGACTTTCCCCCCCAGCTTCAGGGCTTGGTGGGGCAGGCAGTGCCCTGGACCAGCCCTGGGGGAGCGAGGGTTGGTCCCAGCCAGTGCTGAGTCTCTCCCTGCCGGACAGGGATGCTGCAGTGCGGGATCCAGGGAGGATGTTGTGCTGGGGCTCCGTGTTGGGGGACCTGAGGGAGGCTGCACGGGCTCTGAGGATGCTGTGATGGGACAGGGATGCTGTGGGGGCACTGAGGATGCTGCGGTGGCTTTGAGGATGCTGTGAGAGCTCTGTGGATGCTGTGATGGGATGGGGATACTCAGGGAGGCTCAAAGGATGCTCAGAGGATACTGGGATGGGACGGGGATGCTGTGGGGAGGGGACTCTGAGTGGGAGGGAGAGGGGACTCTGAGGACATTGTGGGGGACCAAGGATGCTGCAGGAACAGGGATATTGCAGGACTGGGGATACTGTGGGAGGGCTGTGAGGATGCTGTGAGACCAAGTTGCCATGGGGTGCTCTGAGGATACTGTGATGGCACAGGGATGTTGCAGGGGGCTCTGAGGATTCTGTGATGGGACAGGGATGCTGCAGGCTCTAAGGATGCTGCAAGACTGGGGATGCTGTGGGGACCAGCAGGACCCTTTGGCATTGCTCCCTCTAGCAGCCCTACGAGGAGGACACAGGACCTGGCTTGGGGTGTTCAGACCTTCCTGCTTTCAGCAGCTGCTCTGGTGTGGGCTGTGGATCTGGGAGGGCTGTGGGGAGCTTGAACTCATTCCAGAGGCACCACAGGCGCGGGGGCAGCCGGGTGTGCTCTGTTTTGCTCCACATTCCCTGAACGCTTCACTAAACAAGGTTCCTTCTCCTCAGGGATTATTAGCCTTATTTGCCTTAGATAAGTTTTTCATCAGGCCCAGCTTGTGCATACAAGCCTGGGAAAAGATCATAAAGCTGTCAAAAAATGTTATTTTAAAAATGCTGGTATGTAAAGGCAAACATTGCGGGCAGAGCAGATTTTCCCAGTGTTTTCACTGGTGGAAGGGGCGAAATGCACTTGGTTGGGTGTTTTGGCACCCAAGGATGAAGCTGGGGGGTGAATTTGGTGCTAAAACCAGGTCCTGATGCCCAGCAGTTTCCCAGCCCTGGGCAAACAGGGGTACTCAGGCCCCCCAGGAGCATCCCCAGCCTCCAGCTGAGGCAGTGGATTTCCCCCTGGGGCTTTTGTGGCCTGTTTGGCTAAGAAAAAAAACCCCAGGAAGCACAAGCTGCTTTTTGCCTTCCCCTACTTTTACTTTTCCCAAGCAACTGTAAGATGTAAAAGGGTGAGACCCCCCTGTGCCTCCTCCCTGTATTGTTCCCACCCTTGAAGATCCAGTCGTGGTTTCATCTTCCCAAGCAGGAGGGGCTTGTTGAGCTGGAAATACGGATACAGGATGAGAGCCAGGGTGTAAGTTGGGATGGGGGGCTGCTCCCCCTTTCTGGAGCTCCCAGGTAATGGTGGGGCACAATTATCCATGTTTTGTGAAGGAGAAGTGATTCAGAGGGAGAGAGGTGCTTTCCTAGGGGACCACCTCACGTGTCCCAATCCCTGTCCCCATCCCTCTGTTGTCAAATGGACACAATTTTCTTTTTCTAGTGTCCTGTCCCGTTGCTTTTAGTGTGGTTTAATTGTCCTTAATTGCCTTTTAATTGGCCTTCCTGCCCTTTTAAATTAATTGCTCTCCTGCCCTTTTAAGTTCAGAAGCCCGTGACAGGGAAGGGAAGAACCTGGCTCTTGTGGGACTATCTTTGGTCCATTTCTCCTCATTCTTGATACATTTTTGCCCCCAAACCTGGCGTGCTTGGCTGGCTGAGGCCAGTGTGGCTCTGCTGGGTGTTTGGCGGGTGTCAGGTTTGGTAGTGGCACTTCCTTGGGCTGGGAGGGGGTGAGGTGGGTGCCCTCCCTCGGCAGGTGACCAATCCCTGGAGACTCTGATGGGCAGGCTCTGACTGAGGCTCTTTGGATCGCCCAGCCCGGGCGTGCACCTTTCCCCTTGGCTGCCATTCAGCGCACCGAGACGCGCTGGTCAGAGCCGGGAGGAGCTCAGTTACTGGGGGCAGAGCCAAGCCCAGCTCTGAGCCTGGCTTAGAGCAGGATTCACCCTGGGAGCAAAGCCTCCCCTGTGCTCCAAAGCTTCTCCCACGCGGTAAGTTCGTTCTCCGTCCTGGCGGGATGGGATGAGCCGATGCCGGGATGGCTCCGACCACGGCTCTTTGCTCCTTATTCCAGGAGCGAGAGGTTTCGGAGGAGGACAAAAGTGGCCCCGTTTCCCTGGGCAGTGTTTGTGTGGGCACTAAGCTTGTGGCACCTCCTTTCCCCAGGCTGGGATGGGTGAATCCAAGGCGTTGGAGGTTCCCCAAGTACGTGATGCTCTTTGGTTTGATCCTGCTCCGCTGCTCCTTTCCTTTCTGACTGGCTTTGTGGTGGCACGTTGGCTTCGTACCTGCTGGTGCCAGGTGGATGCTTAAGCTGGGTTTAAAGTCTCCCACCATGGGATTTCATGGTTGAAACCTCACTGGGGGCTTGTTTTTCCTCTCTAATTCATTTTTTTTCCTTTAGCCTTTAATCTGTAGGGCTGAAGCTCCTTGGGAAGTGCGGCTT
This sequence comes from Promerops cafer, assembly GCA_013398275.1. NCBI lineage: Eukaryota > Metazoa > Chordata > Aves > Passeriformes > Nectariniidae > Promerops > Promerops cafer. The sequence continues at coordinate 14,270 of VZSE01008792.1, forward strand.
GCCTGGCTTTGATAAGCTCTCTAAACCAGCCTTTTGGCAGCAAAGAAATGTGAATTTAAATAAATCAATCCTTTGGGGAACACTTGCACCTGCTTGTCTGCAGATGCAGATGGGCAAGCAGGGGGTGATGCCTCTTGGATGGGGTTTTAGGGTCAGCTCTGATGGGTTTTCCCTGTTTTACTGCTGCAGGTGACCAGCCACGATGAGAGCTCCGGCCCCCGCCTGATCCCTTTCCTGCTGATAAAAATGATCAACAAGTCTCGTGAGTCCCACAGGGATCCCATCTGCCTGTGTCCAAGCAGGGATGGGAGTTTGCATTTGGAAATCTGGGGGTTGGATGCTGCTTTGCTGGGGTTCCAGCTGAGTGATGGAGTATTGGGGTATCACAGGAGAAGGTCGCGGCGGGGAGGGTGGTTTTGGGCACCTTGATCTCTGGGCACCTGGAACTCCTTGGACTTTGTTGCACAGAAACAGGGTGGAGGCACACAGAAAAAGGGATATTTGCCTAGGCTTTGATGCAAAGCAGGCAGGAGGAAACAGAAACGTCCCAGTGGCTTTTAAACCTGGGACAAAACCACCTGACTCATCTTAGAGCCGCTCCTCTTTGGGTCGTGGTGCCAGCTGAGCCTGCTCCCTGAGGAGAAGGCTCTGCCATCCTGGGTCTAGCTAGGGATGCTGTGGGACCCCACAACCAATCATCTAAACTCCACGGCTGACATTGCTTTCTCTCTCCCCTTCCCCTCTGGGCTTGCAGGAGGGAAGATACTCGGGGTGCTGGCGCTGTTTCTGGTGATGGTTTGGTACTCGATCTACCGGGAAGACAGGTACATACAGCTGTGAGTGCTTCTTACTCAAGTTTAAAGGACCTCCTGCCCTTTCCTTCACTCCTGGGAGGCGGCTTCTTCCTTCCCATCCCACACAGGGATGCCAGAGCATGGCAGATTCCCTGGATCTGTGGGGACTGGGGAGGTGGCAGCATCCTCGGCTGCTGCTGGAGAATGGGGCACACAAACGAGTCCCCCTCGGTGTGTGGTCGTGGTTGGGCTCTGTGGGGCTCTTTCCAAATGCCGGTGCTTTTCTGAGCCCGGGAGGATGGGAAAACCCTGCTGGCTTCCCAGTGCCAGCAGTGCTGATGGAGATGGGGAAGGCGGAGTGTGAGGTTCATGAGCAGAGCAAGAGAGACCTCTTCTGATGCAAGGCTGCAAGCCCAGCAGAGGAATACCCAGGCAGTGCCGGCCTTAAATCCGGCTGGAAATCTCCCTCTCAGTGGGGATGCCTGGGGGTGCCGGAGCCCCTTTCGCCAGGAGGGGGCTGCAGAGGAACAGGCTTCATTTGATTTAATTAACCTTTTCCTTTACAGCTTTTATTTCCCTGTGCAAGAAAACAACAAGACCATGTGTCCCCTTGGGGAGGTGGAAAAGAAAGCAGCACAGCTCATCGGGAAGTGAGTTTTGGGGCTGGGAGCAGGGAGTGGGGGAGGATGCAGAGCCAGGACCCCCTCCCTGTGCCATCCCTGATCCCAGACTCACTGACCCTTTGCTCCTTGGCAGCTACACCAGGGACCACCCACTGTTCTTGCAGCTGAAGGACTATTTTTGGGTGAAGACGCCGTCACTCTATGAGCTGCCCTACGGCACCAAGGGAAGTGGTAAGCCTGGCATGCTCCGTGGGGTCTGTCTGTCTGTCCTGCTGCTGCTCCTGGGCTTTCAACTTCCCTTTTCCTAAAGTCTTCTGCAGGTTGATTTTGTTGGGAATAGCTTGATTCCCAAGCTATTTTCTTGGTTTTTAGACTCTGCAGGGTGTATCTCCTCACCCTGGGTGCAGATGGTGCCTCTAAAAGAGTTTAGGGTGGGCCGGGTTTTACTAAGCCCCAGAGACAGATTATCTGCCTGAAACCAAGATTAACAGTAGGAGCAAATTTGGCAGGGATGGGGCAGCACTCAGAGTGTTGTGCCAGGCAGGAGCTGCCTTCCTCACCTTCCTCACCTTCCTCACCTTCCTCACCCTGTCCTTGCCCTTGCTTTGCAGAAGACGTTCTCCTGCGCCTGCTCTCCATCACCCACTACTCCCTGCCCAAGAGCATCCAGAGGTAACACCGGGGTGGGTTTAGGGGCTTTTCTTTCTTTTTCTTCATAATTGCTCTCTTGGGGGTGGTTGAAATTTGTCTGTTGTGGGCCCAGGATTTGGCAAAATGAACCTCTGCAACCCAGGGGTGGTGGATGGAGCATGGGAAGGTTTGGAGACTGGACAACACCAGGTTTAACCCCCCTGGGGGTTAAAATCACCCTGGTTTTGGAACTGGTCTGGTTGACACAGGGTTTCCTCTCACAGCCTGAAGTGCCGGAGGTGCGCTGTGGTGGGCAACGGCCACCGGCTCCGCAACAGCTCCATGGGGGACACCATCAACACCTACGATGTCGTGATCAGGTACAGCCCTGGGCCCGGCCCACCGCTCCCTCCCCAGTGCCACCCGCAGCTGGGGCTGACACCTGTGATGTCCCCAAGGCTGAACAACGCCCCGGTCCATGGTTATGAGCAGGACGTGGGCTCCAAGACCACCATGCGCCTCTTCTACCCGGAGTCAGCCCACTTCGACCCCCGGACCGAGAACAACCCCGACACGCTGCTGGTGCTCGTGCCCTTCAAGCCCATGGACTTCCAGTGGATGGAGGCCATCCTTAACGACAAGAAGAGGGTGAGTGTGGTGGGGAACCGGGTCCAACCCCTCCCTGGCTGCTCCAGACTCCAGCTGTCATGCCACCCCACGCTTGGGGACATCTGGCCTCTTGCAGGTTCGGAAAGGGTTTTGGAAACAACCCCCATTGATCTGGGACGCCAACCCAGAGCAAGTGCGCATCCTCAATCCCTACTACATGGAAGTAACTGCTGCTAAACTGCTCAACCTCCCCATGAAGCAACCACGGAAGGTCAAACAGGTAAGGGGTGAGCATGGCCAGTCCCCCTGCACACCCTGAGGGGGGACAGCCTGTCCCCATGCAGCTCCCTGAAGGCTGTGGCTCTCTGTCCCCCAGAAGCCCACCACGGGGCTGCTGGCCATCACCTTGGCACTGCACTTCTGTGACCTGGTGCACATCGCGGGCTTTGGCTACCCCGATTCGGCCAACAAGAAGCAAACCATCCACTACTACGAGCAGATCACGCTCAAGTCCATGGCCGTAAGTGTTTGCCCCACAGTTTTGTCCCTGTTTCCCCCATTTTTCCCCCAGGAGCGGGGATGGCAGCCCAGGAGAGCAGTGCCAGGATGCTGAATGGTGTGGGAGGCTCTTCCCTCTCACTCCCCTCCCATGATGAAGGTTGAAGTCCACCTTTGGATGGTCATCATCCAACTTCTCCTGGTAGCCAAATGTCTTTGGAGGCATGGAGAGTTGGATCCATCCCAGTTTATGTGTGAGGAGAAGAGCTCGTGGACAGGGGGACTGGGCAGGGAGGGTTCCATCCCTGCTTTTGGGGGGGCTGAATTCCCCGCTGGTGGGGTGGGCAAGGTGGAGGGTGGGAAGGTGGGAGGGGTGGAAGGAAAGCGTGTGGCCCCTCCTCGCCAGACTCTGGCATCACCCCCTGCTCCCCGTCCCGCAGGCGTCGGAGCACAACGTGTCACACGAGGCCGTGGCCATCAAGCGGATGCTGGAGCTGGGACTCGTCAAGAACCTCACTTACTTCTGAGGGCGGTGGGGCTGCGTGGGCCACCGTGCCCTTCACTGAGGGGACACTGCGCTGGCACAGCCAGAGTGACCGAGGGCAGAGCATCCCTGTCACCGCCGCCACCACGCCCTGGGACTCTGGGAGCAGGGCCGGGGCTGGGGGCCGCGCTGGACCGCGGGTGCCCGGGGTGGGGCAGCTCTCGGGGGTGCAGGGAGCCCGGCGGGGCCGTGGCCCAGAGCCTTTTCTACTGACGCACTGAAGCTACCGAGGACTTGGAGGGGGTTTTTGGGGTAGGGGGGTCCTCCCTCCCAGCAGGCCTGAGGGGGTGAGTCAGGGCAGGAGCCCTTGCCCTGGACATTCTCTTCCCTTAATTCCCTCATACACTGACGAGGGCCCTGCTGAGGGGCTGATTTTGGGGGTCCTGGCCCCTCCTCCCCCAGGGAATGGGAGCCTTTGGAGGCTAATGTTGCCTCCTCCCTGCCCTGGACCTCCCCCCAAATATTTAATTCCCTCCCTTTTTTTTTTTAATTTCCTTTTTTACTTGGCGGCCCTGTCCTGTGCCTTAGCGCTGGCGTAGGGACTCGTCCCCACAGCCCCCCTGGGTGGGGGCACCCTGGGATGCTTGGCTTCGGGGTCTGCCAGGGCCCTTTGGTGGTGCAGATTAATTTAATTAATTTAAATGCTTATTTATGGTGGAGCCTTCACCCAGGGCCTGCATGCCACTGGTGTCAGGGACAAGGGGCCTTGGGTGGGCTGGTGCGTGCTTGGCTCCAGGGGTGGGCATTTGGGATGTCCCCCCACCATGGAGGGCTTGACTGGTGCCTTCTCCCTGCTGGTGTAGGGTCCCCTCTGCCCCCGTGGGGCTGCAGGTGTTGGGGGGACCCATGGATGGGGGTGTTGGGGCTCATGCTGGCACCCAATAAAGTCCTGGTGAGGCTGGGCTGGGCTGGGCACTCCTGGGGCATGATGGGGGGTGTGAGGGAGTTTTGGGGCTGTGAGATGCAGGGAGGGTGGCCTGTCCCATGTCCTTGTGTCCCCGCATCCCCTTACCTGTTGTGATGCCCCATCTCCTGGCTCCCACGCTGGGGTTGTGAGGTCCCAGCTGCCCCGTGCCTCAGTTTCCCTCCACCACCGGCCATTTCTGCCCCCATGGGGCCTGCCCCAGGAGGCCATGGCACACCCAGGCTGCAGGCCATGTCTGTGTCAGGGCAGAGTGCCAGGGAAGCCGATGTGCCTGCAGGGTGGCCATCAGCCCAGGCATGCCACAAGAAACACCTCTTGTATTGACCGCGGTGCCGCGATACAGCGTGGAGAGGCCCTTCCCGGGGGGTCCCTGTCCCACCGATGTCCCCCCCCTCCTGTCCCACATGGGGGGACCCCCCCAACCCCCCCGAAACGGACTCTATAAGTACGGACACCGAACACCACGAAGGAAGGGGAGAGCCGGGTGGGAGAGGGCAGCGGGAAGCGGAGGCGAGCGGCTGGGGGGCGCGGGGGTGCGTGGTGGGGCCGGGGCCGTCCCCAGCCCCGCGGAGGGGACGGCTCCCCGGGGCTCAGCGCGTCCTCGGCGGGGTTGTGCTTAGCGTGTACCAGGGAGGGGGGATGCTCGGCCGGTCCCCTGCCCCGCAGCCCCGCTCTGGCGGGGCTGGATCCGGCCTCTTCCCACCGCCGCTGCCGGCGGGCGCGACTGTCCGAGCACGGAGCCACGGCGCCCGCGCGGAGGGTCCCGAGCGTCCCCGGAGGGCTCAAACGTGCGTCTGCATCCGCCTCTGCAGGGGCCGGCTGGGGTCTGAGTTTTGGGAAGACGACTGGGAATGGTGGGAGGAGGATGCAGAGGCCTTGCTGGCCTTGTCGAACTGCACGTAGCCGTCCTGCTTGCCGCTGCTGCTGATGCTGCTGTCGCACTGGGTGTCGAGGAAGGAGCTGCTGTCGCTCATGGAGCCGCGCTGGAACTCGCGCTCGCACAGCTCGATGGAGCTGCTGCCCATGCCCAGCACGAAGCGCTGGCTGTAGTCGTAGAGGCGGCTCTGCCCGCTCAGGGTGCTGTAGATGTTGGTGAAGGACATGCCCGTGGGCACTCGCTGCTTGCCAGCCGGGCGCAGGTCAGCCGGGCAGCCCGACAGCGAGATGGTGGGGGTGGAGTGGTGCTCCTTGAAGGTGTTCACGCTGTAGTAGCCGTTGGTGGGGTCCTGGGGAGTGGGAGAAGCGGGGCAGGTTGGTGGTGGCCTCCCTGGGTACGGTGGCATTTGGGGTGCCCACCCTGCCCATCCACCTGGGACATGCAAGACTTATCACAATCATCAAATATGCTGAGCTGGAAGAGATCCACAAGGATCATCCAGTGCAGCTCCTGGCCCTGCACAGACACCCCAACAACCCCACCCTGTGCCTGAGAGCGCTGTCCAAAGGCTCCTGGAGCTCTGGCAGCCTCGGGGCCGTGCCCATTCCCTGGGGAGCCTGGGCAGTGCCCAGCACCCTCTGGGGGAAGAACCTTTCCCTGCTCTCCAGCCTGAGCCTGCCCTGGCCCAGCTCCAGCTGTTCTCTCAGGTCCTGTCCCAGGGAGCAGAGATAAGAGCTGTCCCTCAGGAAGAAGCTGCAGACCCTGATGAGTCTCCCCTTGGTCTCCTCCAGGCTGAACAAGCCAAGTCACCTCAGCTGCTCCTCGTATGAACCCTCCAGACCCTTCCCCATTTCCATAGCCCCCTTTGGAGGACACCTCAACCACCAAACTGTCCAGCAATGTCCTCTTGTGCCACCAAGTGGATTCCAATCTGTTCAGCCCCCTCCAGGTCGGGACACAAGTGCACGCCACTGTCCTGGCACCACACCTTCGTGTTGCCCCTAAAAGCTGCTGTGGCCACCAAGCCGTGCCAGCATGCCAGAGCCTCTCTCCCTGCACAGGGACAGCCCTCTAGGACAGGCCACCACTGGGGACATGGCCCAAGGACAGACAGCCTGGCAGCAGCAGTGCTGGGGAGGGGTGCCCAGCACCCCGGGGTGCAGCCCCTCTGCCAGGAGTGACCGGGGAGGCTCTGACCCCATCTCTTCACTGGGGACAGAGGCAGGCCCCAGGATCCAACTCACCTTCAGGTTTTGAAACTCCTTCTCCTCCTCCTTGAGCACCTCGAGCTGCTTCAGCACGGAATCCTGCTGGAACTCCCCCCGGTCCATCTAGGAAAGGATGCAGGCAGGGGTCAGCATCCCAGGCACCGCCTGACCCCGGGTTCCCCATCACCCCCAGGCCATGTGGGGCGAGCCCCACATCCATCATCAGCCCCAGGGCACTGGGAAGTTGCCACCAGCCGGACTCAAGGACTTGCCCAGGGGTGCCCCAGCGGTGTCCGAGGAAGGTGGAGCCGGGCGGACGCCCAAAAGCCACGCAATTCCCTGGGTTACAGATTGTTTTTCCCTGTTTAGAACAGAAAAAGCCGGGCTGATGCAGAAAACGAATTATTTACCGTGGTGAGGGTTGGGGCTGCACCCGCCTGCCCAAAGCAACACCCCCAAAATTTTTTTTTTTTTGGTGTCCCTTCTTTACATCCTTTCCTCCTCAGCTGAACTTGGTCGCCTCATTAGTTTTCCTTTGAAGGCTGGCTGTGATCGGGGGGAGGCGGAGAGGAGGGGCAAGGTGCACATTAATTACACCACGGCTTTAATTACCCTTCCTTCAGCACGCGGGGCTGTGCAGGAAGCAGATAATTATCAACCAATTTCTCAGCTGCCTTTTTTTAGCTTCTCCCGTATTCATCGGACGCCTCCAGCCCGGCTTCTCTGGGATCATAGCCCCACATCAGCCCCAAAATCCCCTTTTATTGCCCAAATTCTCTCCTCTTTAAGATGGGAAGTGGCTGTGGAAATTCACCCTGCGGCACTTGCTGTTCATCTCCCGAAAGCCTTTGATGTGGCTGTTAAAGGCAATAAATTAAAGTACCTGAGTTTTCCTAGGGAAAAGAAAGCCTGTATCAGCCATTGATTTACCAGGATAAATACAAGTGTCGCCGAGGATTAAACGAGTGCAGCTAAATGGGACGTGGAGGGTTTTTTTTGCTCTGCCAGCCCCGGCGACCCCCTCGATCCTCTAAAGCATCTCTGCAAAGGCAGACTGAGGCTGTTAACCCTATCGAAAGGGTTTAACAAGTCCCGGCTCGGAATGAAAAGGCAAAACCACTCCTCCTCCTTGGATTTGGCCTTTTTTTTGTGTTGGCGTGGATGACCCAAGTGGGCAGGGCCAGACCCAGAGATGGAGAGGGGGGGGGAAGGGAGGTGGGAACCAAGGGGACAATCCCACTGTGTCCAAACCTCCCTGGAATTAATGTCGAGTTTGATGGGGTGTTTTAAGCCATTTTATGTTGCCTCTTGAAGTGATGGTGGGAATGATGCAGGCACTGGGATGCTCCTTGAGCCCCGCGAGGACCCTGCCTGTCCCCGGGGCTGGCAGGACGCTCTGAATCGGCTGCACCCGTGGATTTGGGGACTGCAGGGAGTCTCCACATGAGGTCCACAAAGAGCCATCACTGAACCTCCAATTCCCCCATTACAGCTGGTCAGTAACGTCAACTTTATTAAAGTTTTACACCATTAATTAGTGGACGGCGGGATCCTCGTTAGTGTAATTTCCGCTTTGTCATCGCTGAGTAAACACCGGGAAGGGACGGACGTTAACTCAAGTTCACTCCATCACCAATATTAATGGGGATTATGAAGGGGGAGAGGGAAATACATGGAAAAAGAGACCAGAGATGTCTGAGTGTCCTGGCACGGGATGCCGCAGTGTCATTCCTGGACTTTTTTCCAGAGCTTTCTGCAGCCAGGTGACAGTACCAATATGCTCCAGACCTCCGTGCAGGTGGCTGGGGATACACCCGCCTGTGAGAGCCACGTGTGCACCATTCCCTTCTGCCAGCGCCGTTCCCACCCTGGCAACCTCATGCCAGGACTTAATCCTGCTTGGCACTGCCAGGCGCCAGCCGCCTTCCCCATCCCCACAACCGTGGGGCATCGCAGGTGCGGTGTGAAGTCCTGCCCATTCCCAAACCTCGCCGGCGCCTCCTGGACCAGCGTGGCTGGGGGATGTCACAAACTGCATCCCCGCATCCTTGACCGCCACTGCCTCGCTGTCCCCCACTGCAAAAGGCAGGGACCCCCTCCAGATCCTGAAGCATCGCCTCAGCCTCGCAGGGCTGGCTCCCGCCGCCCAGGGAGCGCGTCCCTGCCGAGCAAAGCGCCTTCCCAGGGTCCCCCAGCGCGGGGAAACACCGCATGGGAGCAGCGGGCAGTGCCGTGCCTCCCGCCCCCTCTGCAAATGCGGAGCTCTGCCGCCACCAAATGAAGCCTCTGAGATGGAGAATCTGACAGGATATTAAATTCTTGGCTTTCATTAGTGGACACAATATGTTTTTTAAAATGCTGCTTCAGGTCCCGGAGTATCCTCCAGAGCCGGCGGGCTCGAAGTGCCTCCCCCCCCTCGCTCCCGGTTTAATTACAATATTTCCGGCTGGTTGGGTAATTGGACGCCACCCGGCAGCACTTGAGCGGGCCAGACGTTACCAGGGTGAGCGATGTTGATGACGATTCTCGAACAGCGACTTTCTCCACTCCCAGGGAGGGAACAAGCCCATGAATAAAGAACCCCTCGGGGAACTCCCAGCTCGATGAAACTTTATCACCTTCAAGCACCGGCTCCGGCCTCGGTCGCCCAGAGATGTGAGCTCTCGCTGGGGTGGGTGTGGCTGCCCACCACAGGAGAAGCTGCAGCGCCTTGTCCCACCTCTCCCCAAAATCTTGCTCTTGGATGGGCTGGTGTCGCTGGAAGGGGTCGGCTGTGAGGGAGGGATGTTCCCCGAGCCTCCCGGGCAAGGCTGGGTGTTGTGGAGACGCAGCCCGGCTCCAATTCAGACCTGGCTCTGACAGCTCAGGGTCGCCGGTGCTTCCCAGGGTGGCAGTGGCCCCTGGGCACACGGAACATGTCCCAGCCCGCGGGCACGGGGGGAAGGCAGAGAAAGGGATGCTGTGTCCACTGGGCTGCACGTAGGAATGAGCCTTGCCCAGAATGGAAATTCTGCTTCTTTGATTGTTCCTCTTCCACAGGGATCTGAGCTGAGCACCGGTCTGGAAAAGGTGTCTGATGCTGATCACCTGTGCAGGCTGTGAACAAACTAGGAACAGCCCTTGGAGCAGAGGGGTGGGTTTAAGGAGACAGGAAAAGATAAACATATCACCTATTGACTGTTCCTCTCCAAATATGAACCGAAGGTGATGCCTGGATCTACCTGGCCGGAGTGGATCCCCTCTGATGGATCCAGGGATGGAGATCTCTGGGATACCCCTGCCTGTTACTTTGGGATCGTCTCTGGCTGCTCATGGCAGTGGGGATGGCTCCTTTGGGATTGTCAGCCCCATTTCTCAGGTGGGGAAGCACGGGGGCCGATCAGCCAGGAATAAACCCAGCCATGGCAAGGGAGGAGGCTGTGCCACGCCGGAGCTGACGATGCTCTTCATCTGCCTCCTCACAGCCCGGGCTCAGCGGAGCTGCCGTGCCCACGCAATGCATCCCGCAGGAGGGAGAATGCGGCTGTTGTGGTTTATTTTCCCCAGGATCAGACCCTTTACCAGGCTCTTTTGCCTCCAGCCACTAGAGCTGGCAGCCTTTTCCCTGCCCGTAGGCACTGCCTGGCAGAACAGCTCTCAGAGCAGGGGGTGGGAACGCCGCTGAGGCAATGTGAACATATGCAAATCAGCCAGCGTGACGCGTATCCGAAGGTGTTAATGAATTTATAGATGCATGAATAATTACTTGTGAAAAGCACGGTGAGCTGCCGAGGTCACAGATGGCTGGAGAATGACAAAACAGCGTTTGGGGGGACGGAGAGTCACGCTGGCACCCCGCGGCCGGGAGCGCTCCGGCAGAGCGGGACACGGTGGGAAACCGAGGAGCAAAGGCACATCCGCCGTGCTGAGGATCCGGAAATGCAGCAGGAGCAGGTCAGGCCGTGCTGGAGGCAGGGGCTCGGCCGAGAGGCCGGGATGGGGTTAGGATGGAGAGCAGCGAGGAGCTGTTTGCCAGCGTGGCTGCTCCTCGCTAACATCCACGTGGATGATCCCGAGCCCCCGGCGTGGCAGTGACAGTCACAGCTGCTATTAAACTGCAGGGTGTGATGAACACTGGTGAGGGTGAGGAGGTCATCTCACAGGATGCTCGGAGAAGGCAAATGGGGAAGCAGAGGGAATAATGCTGGCGCTGGGAGGAGGCAGAGCTGGAAAATCCCGGGGTGAGCACAGGGAGGTGCTGGGCACTGTCCTCCTCCTCCTCCTGCTGCTAGAGAGGTCTCATTGCACCTCATCAGCAAGGGGAAGTTTCTAACTTGATTCTTCATTTCATTGACAAAGTTGGAACATTTTCTTGGGAACCTGTTTGGCATCCAAGGCTGGGTGTCTGATGGCCGGAGGAGGATGCCCACATCAGCTGTTGGACACAGCAAAGATGTGGATGAAGGACAGAGAGGGGTCCCTGCAGACTCTGAGGAGAGGAGCTGGGGAGTATTTCCTGGGAACGTGCTTGCTGAGGGCAGATGAGGATGGGGAGGCTCTGATCCAGGCAGGGGAGCGGGCTTTGATGCCTTCTCCCTGCAGGTAGGATGTCCCAGCTGTACCAAACCCTGCCAGCATCAGGGGCAGAGATCATGGACCATCTCTTCCAGCTCCTGAACGACGCTGATCCAATGATGCCATTTCCAACTGCTGTATTTTCAGGACAAATGCCTGGATTTGGCCAAGAAAGGGGAAGAATTGCCCTCTTCCAGTCCAGCCAGGCTGTGAGTCTCTGTTGTGTCACATCCAGAAGCTCTCAGCTTTGCCTTCCCTGTTCACACTTAAACAGTTCCCCCGTGCCATGACCAAACCACCTCTCACCAGTCTGGCTGATACACCCAGGAGCTCCACAACCTCTCCCTGTAAGGCATTTTTTTCCCAGCTCTCAAACAAATATTGTCATTTTTTTCTGCACCATTTCCACCCTGCCAGAATCCTCATTGCAACGTGCCTGGCACAGCTCTGCACTGCTCTGCTCCCAGCCTCACCAAGGCACAAGCTGATGTGAAATCACCCCCTGGCTCCTGCAAATAACCTAAGAAAGTCCCCAGGATGGCTTCCAAGATCCTGTGCTTGACCTCCTACCACCATCATCTTCCTTGTTCACTCACAGTGGTAAATGTTCTCTTCTGCTGAGGCTTCGTATGTGCTTCCAGCCTGGCACTTACAGTCTGGAGTGGGATTTGGGTGATCCCAGATGCCCCTGTGGGAGCCAGATCCGGGCTTGGCACTGCTGATCACACAGATGATGTACAGGGTGCCACGGAGAGAAAGCTTCTCATTTCCCTTCATCCCAGCAGATTGCTCCCAACCCAACCCCAGCCTCCTCTGTCCTTCCAGCCTCGCAAATCCCACCATGGACTTGCAGATTTATCAGGGCAAAGCCCTACTGGGGTCTTGCACAGGAACCTCAGTGCTGGGATAAGCTGCCAGATCTCCACCTCCTCCTGCCTCATTGTTTGGAGGCTCCCTGGCTATCTAAATTCTCTGGCAATCCTGACAATTTCAGCAAGCAATTCCACCCACCCTACGATGATCAGCCTTGCCTTCCCACCAGGCATTCATGGAACAGCTTTTGCAGACAGGACATACAATTGCTGCCCAAAAAATTGAGAGTTAGAGGAGGAAAAAGCCACCCAGCAGCCTAGAGAGCAGCCACTGGCTTCTTCAATCCCTTCTCCCTTTTCCCATCTGCTGTTTTATCTCCTTTTTTGTTTTTTTTTTCCCCCCCCCAGGTTTCTTTGCCATTTTTCAGCTTCTATTTGTCACCAGCAAGTGAAAGCCAAGGCAAACTGGAGCTGAACACAGAGAATAGTGACCACAGCACACAAGAGGGGCTGGTGGTGAGGATGCACCAGCATCAGGGCGCAAGCTGGGTTTCCTGGATCTCAGCCATCCACCCCTTGCCCTGCCCGTGTCTGTCGGTCCCCTCGGGTGAAGGCAGTGGCCTCGGGAAGGTGACACCTCCCCGGTTGTTACAGACCCAGGTGCAGACGGGCCCCACACCCGCGGTGTTCCGGGTGTGCATCCAACCCTGTGCACACACATCGGTGCTGCCCACGGAAGTCTCTGGGCGCAGCCCTCGCTGGTTAATGAGCTCGTTATCACCTCGTGCTCACTCGTTGTGTGTCTCCCTGCCCTCTGCAGCTTTCCAGGTGTGAGGTGGCAGATTTGCTTTGCAATTAGCCCGGCGGGCAGATGCGCCACTGCAATAAACCCCCACCAGCTCTCCCTCCTCATTAGCCAAGTTTCACTCGAGGAGTTTTTATGGCAAGAGAATGTGGATGTCGAGAACAGGAGTTTTGGAAGAGCATCTTTGCCTTGAGTGGTTATTACGGGGCTGAGCGACACGTGTCTGGGCTTCTTACCATCAGACTTTGCCCGGAGCAATCGCTTAGGGAGGGGAAGGAATTCCTTACCATCAGCTGCTTGATGGTCGGGTGCTCCTCCGCCTCCCTGCCCGAGGCCGGCTCCTTGTGCACGATCTCCACACGGATATCGTTCTTGGCAGAAACCACACCCTTGAGATCTGGGAAAAGACGGAGATGGAGAAGGGGCTTAGTCCGAGGCAGTGCTGCAGCTTCTGGACAGACATGACTGAGGATTCCTGGCAGCACCAGAGAAAATAAACCCGGCTCAGCAAGCCCACTGGAGAGCTGGAGGAGCAATATTTGCGTTGCCATAAGGTATGGACAGCTCAGACTCCTATAGAATTCCTTTTGGAGCTCGGCTGGCCTCTGCCACGCTCATGGTGCTGTTACCAGGGGCTGGGCTGTAGCAGAACTGCTCCCACAGGGAGTGCAATCGTTGGCCAGCCTTCTGATCCGTAGGAAATACTGCTCCTGAGGGATGGATCAGCTCTGCCCAGGCACTGGGAACCCCTGAGAAAAGCCTCCCCCAGTCTGGGGTGCAGACAACACATGGAAAAGGCCAAGCAATGAGCACAGACGTAGCCAGGGACGGTTTTATCATCTCCAAGCAGCCTGGAAATGACAATGAGAGAAGAGAGAAACATTCCTAGAGAGACTCCCTGCCTTCCCTGAAGGTGTCAGGCGTGCTTTGAACAAGTAATTTTAGCAGAATTAAACCACAGACGAGGAGCAGCGGGAGCAGAACGGCGGCGCAAAGCCGAGATGAAAAGCAGAGATGGAGGCAAATCTGAGCAGCGAGACCTCAACAGCTTTGAACCGGCCCCCAGCCACGGACCTGGCTCTCACCTCCCAGGACGGCTGTGCCAGCCCTCCCAGATCCAAAAACTGCCTTGAACTGCCAGTTTGTCAGATCTACCTCCAGCTGACGGATCCAGCAGCGCCCTGGCAAGCCAGGATTGCGGGGACGAGTCCAGAAAAGGCTGGATCCCCCGGGAGTTTTATCTCTAAACCAAACTGAGTGATGTGACCGACACCAGCTCGAAGCTCTGTCCTTGAATTCATCTCTCCTGGCATCCCGTCCTCCACACCCACAACCCCCAGACCTCTCCAAGTCTCAGGGCACAAGGCAAAGCCTTTCACTGGGAAGTTACTACAGCTTATTTTTTTAACGTTGTCCTGCTGGGACCACGTTCCTGGTGCTAGAGCCTCTGTCTTTAATCACAAGGAGAAGCTAATCAGTGTCTTGCAGCTCCTCTCCCAGGAGTGCTCCCCCTCAAATAACTCCGGGCCGTTAAGTCACTGAAGATATAACAACAGATGTGCAGTAAATTTTTTTTTCTTTTCCAGAGCCTCCAGGCTCGGTGTGTCTGCACCTGGTCCTTTTTTTTTTTTTTTTTTGCTGCATTACCCCAAAACATGGTCAGGAATTGCCTCCCCCACTGCTGTTAGTTGTGGTCAGTGGCTGCGTCAGGAGATGCCTTCTCCAGAGTTACAGCTGGGTCATTGTGTCCTCTTGACACAACTGTTCCCGCAGCCTGCACTAGGTTGTTGTTATAAATGATGGCACAACGCTCCAGTATTTGTCTTGGGAGAGGAATCTGCAGTCATCCTGGCAGGAAATGAGTCCTTCTCCTGATATCCAAGTGCTCTGTCAATCCCATCATTCCTGAGCTGATCTCTGTAATAACTCTGCACATCGCACACCACTAACAGTGATGAAATTCCTTTCCTCACCTTTCAGCCTGGAGTTCCTACCCTCCTGCCACTAGAGACAGTGGCCACAGCATTCAGTTGGCATCAGCACCTCAAAACTGGGGGTAAAAGCCCATCCACCTGGCACATCCAAGTCCTTCCCTGCAGGGTTCTCCACCCTGAGTGTCACTGGGGTCTGGTTCAGCTGCTGATGCTCCCAGTTCCCCCCAAACCCAAGGAGAGACTCTGTTTTGGTAGCTTCCAGTGGATCTTGGAGAGGTAAAGGGGAACTGAGTGGCCTCAGTGCCACTAGCACCCCATGCATGGATCTCAGGCTGGGGAATCCCACCTGCACTCTGGATTTGCTGCTGTCCCCAGCTGGGTCTGGCTCTTCCCTTCCCATAAGGTTTTGAGGAGGGAAGGGAGATCAGGGCAGGGATCTTTGCTGATCTCTTACTTATTCTGACCCCAAAGTGAAGGGGCAAAGAAGCCTTGTAGGGAGCACAGGGACCCCTGCCCTGGCCTGGGGATGCTGCTGAACTCTCCCCAGGGAGTCACACTGCCAGGGGAGCAGCAGAGCAGGGAAGATGCCCAGACCCCGCAGCCTCTGGTGTATTGGAGACCCAAAAAACCTTTTCTAAATGGGATAGAACTGGAAGCACAGTGGAGAAAAGGGACTTCAAACCCTGCCTCCATGTTCTCAGTGCCCTCTTTCCAGAGCCTATCTTCCCAGGCCCGTAAGGAAAATGTCTCTTCTTCCTGATTTACCAATGGGATAAATAACACAAGGCATTTGGCTGGGATGGCCTTGTCCCCTCCTGGCTTTCCCCTTGAAGAGCAGCCCATCCTTGCATGCCCCCAGCTTGTGAAGGTCTAAATCCTGGCGTTTTCACCACGTCTGGGATCTGTTGTCATGGCATTCCTGTGAAATCGTGTGTCCTGTGAAGAGCCCTCCACCATCTGGTTCCATCAAACGAGAGGGAAATAATGAACTGCATGCTCTGTGTTTCTCTGAAGGATGCAGCATGGGGAAAAAACAGCCCATGGACATGGGAACACCTTTAGGTGCTCGCATTGTCCCTTGCTGCCAAATGACCTCCACAACATCAAACTGGCCTGGTCTTGGGTGCTGTCCATCAGCAGTCCTTCCCCAAAAAGCAAGATAAATTACTTCCCCTATTTAATTCCTTAATTCTTGCTAATGGAGGCTGTGAGAGTTCAAAAAGAATGGGATAAAACAGGGAGAGGCATCATTATCATGCTGAAAATTAAACACATTTCTGCAGTGGGGGACCATGTGTCCTTACTGAATCCAGGAGCAGCCTGGTGTCTTTGATGGCTTTGTCAACCATCAAGGGGGGGAAAAAATAAAAGAACAACAACTGGGTTTTCTGGCACACACGTGGAGAGTTTGGCATCCTGGAATCCATACCACGCGTCTCACGAGCCGGGAGCTGTGCCAAGGATCTCCTCTTCTCCCCAGAGGCTTGGAATGCTCTAGACAATCACACTCTTCTCCCTCATGGTTTGGTGCCTTTTCACAGAGCCAACAATCCTCCTTTAATTTCCTGGTGTCTTTTTAATGAGGCCAGACAATGCCACACTGCTTCCCCCTCCTCCTGCTCTACCTGCGTCTCTGATGTCACTTTAACTTATATTCCCACTGCAGCCAGACTCCAAAATGCACAAGTCCCATGAAAAACCCCTCTGCTGGCTGTCATTCCTGCCAGGAACATGCATGTCAGGAAAACTGGAATTAAAACAGAAGCAGAACTGTGGAAGATTCTTAAGCACCAATGTGGCACAGTGAGGATGCTTCTCCCTCTTGGACCTCAGGATTTCTCCAAGGGAGAGATTAAGAGGTGCCCTGCACACCTCCTGAGCTGCCTGTGCTGCCAACAGGGATCAGCAGTTACCCTGGCATGTTTTCCACAAACCCTTCCCTTTTCCCACCGGGCTGTCTTTTGCAGCAAACACTTGGTAGACCAACACGAGAAGCAGCTTGTGCTGAGAAGTAAATTCAGTAAATTGTGTCAGTAAATTCAGGCTCTGATTTCCCCCTGGTGCACTGGATTCACCCTCTCCCCAGAGTTCTCCCCCCAGCCCTTCCAAAGGGATGCAGCGTGCTGGGGGGTGACACTTACTCCTCTGGGAGCGGGCGCAGCAGAAGGCGACGATGGTGGCCATCAGCACCAGGAACGCCACACCGGCCCCCACGGCCACCCCGATGATCACCGCCATCGGCACCGACTCTGCAAGAGGAAGGAGAGGAAGCATGAAGTGGGCTGAAGGTCACAGAGGGGGCTTTTCCCCCAGGGACCCACCCCTGGCTACTGGTAAGAGGCTCAGTCATGAGCCTGGGGAGGGTTTTGGGGCCTCCTTCCCTGCTCCCCCATCCCTGCGTGGTGATGTCGGCACGGGCTGCCCGTGGGACACTGCAGTTTGTACAACCTTGCTTGTTCTGTGCCTCAGTTTACCCTGGGAGGAGAGGAGGAGGGAGCCAGAGGAGCAGATTAGCAACTGCTCTTGTTAGTGCCCTGCGGGTTGATGAATGAGCTTCTCTGAAGGATGAAGTGCAAAAGAAGACCGTGTGTTAATATTATTAAGAAAGAGAAACGGCATCCGAGCAGGCTGATGGATGACTTAACCCAAGTCATCATTCACAGCCTCTGCCTATTTTATATCTCAGTTTCCTGCCTTCTCCTGTGGTTTATCACCTGTAATCCTTCCCAAATTCCTGAGGGTGTTACAAAGACTGGGACAGGAGGGATGGCCCAGGCCGGGGCTGAGCACTGCAGGGTGGGATGTGTGGGCAGGGTCTGTGGGAGGCAGAGCAGGGGATGCATCCTCACATCCTTCTGCCTACAAGAACTCTGTCACCAAGTTCCTGGTGGGGATTTTGGGCTGTGGCTCAGCCAGCAAAGCTGATTTATCTACGCAGGCCCTGGCAGCAGCTTGTGAGGTGTGGGGAGAGTGGAATTGGAAATCACATTTATGGTGAGAGGGTCAGATTTGGAGCCCCAAAGCCTTTTTATTTCCCGCTCTGTCTCTCCAGTTCCTCCAGGCACAGCTCTGACTTTGCAGTGAGTGTTGGGCTGGATTAAGGAGGGGCAGCACTCACACTGTAGGACACCACAGCTGTGGGTACCACAAATTGACTTCCTTAGCTGGGATGGTAAAGCTACATCCCAAAGACCCTCTCCCCTAAAGCTGCAGGTATCTCTAGATCCCCATTCCTTCTCTTTCTAAACCCTCTGTAGCATCTTGTGAACCAAAAGAGGAATAACCCTGTCTGGGATGACCAGATAAGGTGGGTGAGTGTGTCCTCACAACTTTCCTGGACACCTCCTTGGAGCCCTTGCCTTGGAAATGGATGGGATGCATTTATGGAAAATGTATGCAGAGAGGTGGTTCTCCTCAGAGGTCTGTGCAGATGGGGGACATGAACGCTGCTGGATCCTGGGGACACAGGGGGTGACCCAGCTGAGAAGCAAAGCCCAGGGATTGTCACTTGACTAGGTGATACAGGAACCATTTCCCATTGCCCACTGGTGTGGAGCTGGGGTTGGGCACAAAGTTCATCCTGGACCTGAGACCACAGATCCCACCTGTGCCTTTCATCCTTCCCCAGGGGGACACACCCCTACTGGCACTCACTTTGTGGCTTGCTCATGGATTTCCTGCTTGGGCCTGCTGGTCCCATGATGTGTCACATGTCACTCAAGCTGGGCCACTGGTGACATGACTCAAGTGGCACTGAACCAATCCATCACCAAACCTCTGAGAGTGCTCAGGTGGTGAAAAGGCAAATCCTCTCAGTCCTCTGCTGCCTCAAGCAGGGAACAGGTGCTGCAGCTGGGTCCAGCTGCCCCAAGAAGCTCACCCTAAAATCAGCATCCTCCAACCCAGCAGCTGAGCCATGGCACAAAGAAACCAGGATTTTCTGAGGCTGTCTGCTAGGGCAGTGCTCCTGCCAACAGTGGTAGTTCCTTGAGGGATTTTTTTGGCCTTCCCAGGGGAATATGGAGCAAGGGGATGGAGAGACAGGAGCCTGGAGGCCCTGGGAGGGCTGGCTGGCCTTCAGCTTTGGGGAATGGGATCTGCAGGGCAGAGCTCAGAGAGAAGCACGTGGTAATAGGGATGAAGATGATGAAGAACCATGCAGGGAATGGGGTGGGGAAAACGTCCAGGGCTCTCCTGGGCTGGGATAGAAGTAACTGCAAAGGGGCAGTGACAGAATGGTGGGGATGGTAAACTGTCCTGTAGCGATGGGTGAGCTGAGGGAGGGGCAGACTGCTGGCTCCCCCAGGACTCCTGCTCTGGGCCACAGGATGAGGAACTACAAGGGCAGCACATCCTGCAGTTCTGCCCCAAGATCCATCCAAACCTGCTCTGGTGCCAATGGATGCTGGCCAGCACTCTCCCACAGTGCTGAACCAAGCTGATGTCTGCGAATGACCCCGGAAACACGTACTTTTCCCTCCTTGTTTTTGTCCCAAAGTAGCACTCCATGGGACTTCTACAACATTTTAAACATGGCTGAGCAACAGCATCCCCCTCCCAGTGAGTGGGGAGCTGGGGCACAGAAATTGCTGGTTTTCAGAGTGGGTCAGTGGCACAGGGGGGACTGGACCACTCCAGCTTCCCAGTCCTGCCCCAGTCACTGCCCTGCAGCTTCCCTACGCCCCTTCCTGCCCTGCCTGCCCTATGGAAAGCTGCCGGGCCAGGAGGAGGACGCCGGGCCCTCAGGTGTGGTAATGGCTGGGGACAATTCACATTCACCGTCAGCTCATGATTTCCATACCTGCTTGAATACCAGCTCCTGATTTCATTTCCGTACCTGTTTGAAAATAAAGCAAGTGTCCACAGCCTTGCACAGCCCACGCGCCCACCGCAGCCTTCCTGAGCGCTCAGGCCTCTGCTCCGCTCTGCTCTGGGCCGCCCCGTGAAGGGGACGGCCTCTGCCACCCTGCGGTGTCCCCTGGCCTGGGCAGGGCTGTCCCCTTGGCCACCCTGCGGTGTCCCCCTGGCCCGGGCAGGGCTGTCCCCTCTGCCACCCTGCGGTGTCCCCTGGCCTGGGCAGGGCTGTCCCCTCGGCCACCCTGCGGTGTCCCCCTGGCCTGGGCAGGGCTGTCCCCTCTGCCACCCTGCAGTGTCCCTGTGGTCTGGGCAGGGCCTGTCCCCTCTGCCGCCCTGCGGTGTCCCCCTGGCCTGGGCAGGGCTGTCCCCTCTGCCACGCTGCAGTGTCCCTGTGGTCTGGGCAGGGCTGTCCCCTCGGCCACCCTGCGGTGTCCCCCTGGCCTGGGCAGGGCTGTCCCCTCTGCCACCCTGCAGTGTCCCTGTGGTCTGGGCAGGGCCTGTCCCCTCTGCCGCCCTGCGGTGTCCCCCTGGCCTGGGCAGGGCTGTCCCCTCTGCCACGCTGCAGTGTCCCTGTGGTCTGGGCAGGGCTGTCCCCTCGGCCACCCTGCGGTGTCCCCCTGGCCTGGGCAGGGCTGTCCCCTCCCGTGGCCTAGCAGGGACGCCTGGATCGGAGCTCGGAGCCGGCTCGGCTGCCCGGCCACCCTCCGCCGGGACCCGGGCTCGCCGCCGAGCGCTCCTGCTGACTGGCAGATGACCTGGAAAAACCACTGGCTCTGTTTGCATTGGAAGAAGCCCAAGGCTAATTTTAAGGGGTTCATTTAGCTCTGATTTAATCTGGACGCCAGCCTCGCCTATAAATCACGGCTTAATGAGAACAATCCACCTGCCTGCCCTGGCATTTAATAAAATAGAGGAGAACTGGAGTTCCTCCAGGAGCCACGCATTCCTCACACAAGCTGTCTTCCTCCCCTGCTGTGGAGAGCCCCGAGAGTGGAATTTCCCTGGCCATCCCCTGGGAATTGCTGTGTGTGTGAGCCCAGCCCTGTGTGACATGCTGGCATTGTGGCTGGTGGCCGGGATGGAGAGTTGCCACCAGTCCAAATGCCTTCCTCCCGCTCGCTCCCATCACCGTGGAGCAGTGAGGTCTGCTGGGAGCAGCCACTCCTGTTTCTCCAAGGCTATAAATGATCCTCCAGCCTGGGGCAGGGACATCACCTTGTACTGGGACAGGGAGTAGGGGGGCAGGATCAGCCCGTGCCCTCCAGCTTTAGCAGCACAGGTCAAATCAGGAATACCTTACCAAGCAGAGACTTTACAGGGCTTGTCTTTGCTCCTGCCCCTTTACCAAGATCGTGTGCCCTAAGGATGCAATCCTACTGCTAGCAGAGCTGGAGCTTTGTCACCGTCCTTCCTGATTTCCTCTTTGGCATCCCAAGAGCTCTCCTGAGCCCCTCCTGCCTCTCACAGCCCAGCCGGGTGCTAATTCCCACTGCCCAGCAGCCCCCAGCAGCCCCCAGCAGCCCCCAGCAGCTCCCCAGCAGTGCCCACCTTGCTCCTTGAGCCGGATGATCTCCGTGTCGGAGCCGAAGCTGTTCCAGGCGGTGCAGTTGTAGATGGTTTGGAAATCAGCCCGGACAATGTTGCTGATGGTCAGCGTGGAGATGACCCCCTCATCTGTGCTCACTGTCTCCACCGTGTAGCGCCCAGAGGTCCCAGATTCCAGGACGTTCTCCTTCCAGGACCAAGCCTGCCAAGCAAGAGAGGGGTGAGCCCGGGGCACCCCGAGGTGTTCCAGGCACCCGCCGTGCCCCAGGGGGGTACTCACAATTCGGTCTGGAGGCGGAGTGCTGCGGATGAAGCACTTGATCTGCCCCTTCTGGCCATGCAGGGCGTGCTGGGTCTGGGTGCTGGAGATTATGGGGGGCCCTGTGGAGACAGGAGAGGCTGCTGGCACCCCATGGGACTGCTGGGGATGGGGGGTGTTGGGGGACCCCGGGATGGATATTGGGGTCCATCTCTGAAGGGCAGGGATGGAGAAACAGCCCCATCACCTCCTGTGATGGAGAACATTGAGTGGAGGCTTTGGGCTCTGCTGGGTTTTTGCAAAGTCCCCACAAAGCACCAGGGTCCCCCATCTCTGTATCCCCATCCCTGATGTAAAGGATCCTGCCCCCATCTCCTTGGTGAGCCTGGCCTCTGAGAAGGGCTGTTTGCTGCAGAAGCAAAGCAGGATCCCATCCCACCTGGTGTTCCTCTTCTGTGCTCTCCCAGATTCATTAAGCACCCATTAAACTAATTGCTCTCCAGGGCATTAAGGAAGATGTGGTGGAGAAGTTTCTGCTGGAAAACCTTGACACCCATCAGCTGGGCTCTCCTGTGCCATGTGGATCATGAAAGGAGCCTAGGAGAAAGGGTAGGAGGGGCTCTTCCTGACCCAAACACCAGCTGAATTGGCACGGGATGGAGAATGTCCTGGTCCTGCCTTGGTGAACAGCCTGTGATTGGGAGAAAAGGGGTGGGAGAGGAGAGCATGTGGCGTGTCCCTCACTCTTCTAACAGCCCTGATGACCCCAGGGGAGCAGCACAAGAGCTGGGATCCTAATTGCTGTTTATTAACCTCCTTAATTAAAGCAGATTTGCATTTCCATGAGTGGCTTGCTGCTGGCAGAAAAGAAAACAGCAACAACTGGGCTGCAGGGCAGGGAGAGAGGGATGGCAGGGACTGTCAGAACTCCCCCTGCTCCAGCTCTGGAACTTCGGGTGTTCACTTGGGGTTGTCGTGCCTGGTTTGGAGTACGTCACTGGGTTTATCAGTAACACAGCCTTGTGGATTTTTTCCCCTTTCCCCCACCTCCCTGCCCTGCACCTGACGTGTTCCTTCAAAAACAAGTCTCAGGGATTTGGGGTAAAGTGGGAAGAAAGATTTGCCTGGGTATTCCTGCCTGATTCTCATTCAAATCACCCATTTATAAATTTCAAAAATGCTAAATCCTTCACTCTCGGGCATTTGTACATACAGCTGTCTTTTGGAACTGTCCCAGTAACCCCTTCCTGCACCAAACCTGCACACTCCCCACACAGTTCCCACTGAGGCACAGCCCTGTCCCTGCTTCCTTACACTGTTCCAAGGGGAGATGGATGGAAAACAAGCTCATTGAAGTACAATTCACTGACCAGTGACCACGGTTCTGTCAGCTCAGGAAATTACTACTGGAAGGGAGCCTCCATCAACATCAGGAATAGCAGGAGCTGGGCGTGAAGGTCAGGACTTGTTTTGCTGTAATGGGCATAGCAGTACGGTAGTGGAAGCTGTTGTGCCCTTTTTGATCAAAGAAGGCAAAAAAAAAAAAAGACACTTTGTTGTGTTTTTCCCTCTAAATGCTCAAGATGTTGTTCTAGGCACAATCCCAAGGTGTAAGTTCTTGTTTATCCACTGCTGAAAGCCCAGCTTTCCGAAGGGTCTCAGTGGAGGTGACTCCTTGCTTTGCCTGAGGAGCCTCCTGTGGCCGTTGGTGCTCCTGCCCACCTGTTGAATCCAAAGCCAGCAGAGGCAAGAGCAGTGATGGGATCTGCAGGCCAGGCCCAAACAGTAATAAAAAGAACCATCTCTTTTCCATTTTGATGGCTGTGTGTTACTTATAAATTCTGGAAGTGCTCCAAGACTGGGTGACGCTAGAGAAAAATGGCTTAATAATCATTAAAAGGATCATTTTCCCCAAGGCGAGTGGATTTTAAATGGCACAAATGCCAAAGGCTTTGGCTTTTATTATTGCTTCAGGAGTTCAGAGTCGAAGGCTTATCATCATGATAATAGTGGATGACTAAAGACTATTTGTGAGATGAACATGCCCAGAAATAATAGCATGAAGTTGCAGCCTCTTCGCATTCAGGGCCGGTGTTTGATTCTCCACCAGGCTCTGGCTCCTTATGAAAGCTGCCAATCTCCAGCTTGGCATTCAGCACCGAGTGTGAGACAGCCCACAGGCAGGGAAAAGGCTCTAAGCAATGTTGCTATGGATATAAATGATGGAGCTATTGGTGGAGGTTATTTTTAGCACCTCAGTGCCAATTTATTTGTGCGGTCCTGGCGGCTCACACAAAAGAGAAGTCTGAGCTGGAAGCCTTCAGGAATGAAAGGATAGCTTCTCCAGTCTGCTCAAGTCCATCTGAACCTTTCTCCCAAGCACTCAAAATTTGGCAGGAGAGTTTTGTTTAACTCCTTGCTTCCTGCAGAAGTCCTGGGCTGGCTGGTTCTGCCTGGTATTGCAAAGGAACATCACAGAATGATTTGGGTTGGAAAAGACTTTACAACCCATCTCATTCCAGATCCCCTACCATGGGTAGAGACACCTCCCACCAGACCAGGTTGTTCCAACCTGACCTTGAGCACTTCCTGACACCATGATGTGCTCCTGACCAAGCAGGGTGGCAGGTGAGCCCATGCCCCCCTCCCAGCTCTCGGGCATGCCTGACTTCCTTGTTGGGGTGAATCCCAGGCAAATTACATCCTGAATTAGTCACCTGGAGTTGTCCAGCCTTTCCAACAAACTTCTCTTGCAGAACAAGGTGGGCAGGGGTGGTGGTCCCTGCTCAGCAGCCCCTGCCAAACCCGGATGGTGCAGTGACAGGTGGGACGGATGGTGAGCTGCCTGTGAAGGTGACCTTGGGGCGCTCCTGCTGGGGTGGGAGCTGCGACCAGGCTGGGTGCAGTCGAGAGCATCGAGAGGCTTTGGCTGTAAATCCAGCTGCTGCTGATTTATGATGGCACCAAGTTCCTCCCTTCCCTCTAGCCTCTGCTGCTCTGGCCCTGCCAAATGCTGCTGCTTTGCATAATCCTCCTTCCCACTCACCAGACTCTGAATCCTATCTGCTTCCTTGCAGGCTGGTGGCCTTGGCTCTGGCATGGGATTGGGCTGCTCTGCAACCACAGCCCTGTCTGATGAGGCTGGGTGGGAAGGGCAGGAGGATGCTCTCCCACCCCAACATCATCATGCCATGGTTTTGGACAATTTTGGGGGTGGATGGGCTGGTGGGACCACAGGCTCAGAGTTTGTCAGGTCCCTCAGGTGGGATCTCTGTGCTCGGTGGGATGGATCAGACCCCAAAAGTCCACATGCCCTGATCAGGGGCAGTGCAGCCAGCACAGGACACAACTTCTCTATGCCGGATTTTTCTGTGACAGAGGGAGGCATCTGGTAATACCAAGACAATTGTATCACTCTCTGGATTTAAAGTCACTTCAAAATATGAGGCATTCAACTTCCCCCTTGAATTACATCAGAACAGGCTTCCAACAGAATTCATTAGCTGGATTAGACACACTGTGCCGTGCTCTGGAGCCGGAACGCTGCTCCCGCTGTGGGACAGGCTGCCAAGCCCTGGTTCTTGGTGGATGTTGGATGTGAGGATGCTGCTCAGGGGCTCAGTTCTCCTCACTTGGAGGGCCAGGAGACCATCCTGACCCGGAGGTGTGGGTTTCTCCCTTGGTCCAATACCTGCGGTGACGTGTCCCAACGTTGTCACCTTCGGGGTGCACCAAGCCCTGGCAGCACTTCCCATGGGATGGGATTTGCAGGCAGTCAGTTCCTGGGAGATGCTCAAGGCTGAGCAGTGAACCCCATGCACGGATTTCATTTGCTCCCCATCAGTTTCCCCAGGCATAAGCTGGGGGGAAAAAAAAAAATGTTGCTGGAGAGCAAGTTCTCCAGTCAGTGCTGCACGCTCCAAATGCTCTGAGCCTGTGGGGAGCTCTGCTCTGCTCTCTGGGCATCCCTGTGCCTGGTAGGTGTCAGGGAAGGAGCATGTTCTTTGTGCTAATTTGTTGCTTTGTTTTCCATGAGCTCATTTAATTGTAATTAAAACCCAGCAGCTGCTGGGGAAGGAGACTGAAGGCGCCGAGGAGCTGAGTCCAAGTCGAGGGAGTGGTTGGTTTTCAGTCCCTGCTGTGTTGCCCTTGCCTTCCTTTTCTAGGATTATAGAAAAGCGGAATAGTTTGGGTGGGAAGTGACCTTTAAAGGTCATCCAGTCCAACCCCCTTGCCATGACAGGGACATCTTCAGCTAGATCAGGTTGCTCAGAGTCCTGTCCAGCCTGTCCTCGAATGCTTCCAGGGAACTGGGGCATCCATCGTCTGCATTATCTGTGCTTGAAATCAGTGCTTGCCTGAGCTGCCTCCTGCTTATGTTCTCCTCCTGTGACAGTGAGTGGGGAGTGAAACCTGCCAGTTTGTTGTGCAGGTGAGAGACAATGCAAAATTCATCCTCTGCTTACACCATTTGCAGCCCGCCTGGCTCTTTCCCTGCCGTATTTATGCTGAAATTTGTTACCAGCTGCTGCGAGGTCCTGGCCAGGGCATCATTAAACTCCAGAGCTGTGGGTGTGAGTCCAGGGCACATCCTGACACAGTGCTGGATGAGCCCCAAGCAGCCGTGGAGGTATCCTGACAGGAATCCTGGCAGGAGTGTTCACAAGTATCCTCACAGGAATCCTCACAGGTATCCTCATGTGGGCTGGAGAGAGTGATTAGGCTGCTGGTCTTGGATCCAGACTCAATTCCCAGCTCTCCAGCTGTACAATAGAGACAACAGCACTCTCCGACCTTGTGAGGGTTTTGCAAGATTAATCTATTAAAGATTTAAAGCTGCCAGCTCCCAACTACTCAATAAACCCTTGTTGATAATAAGGAACTGTGCAGGGCTGAGCAAATGTTGATTTTTTTTTTTTGCTTTAACTTGTGCATTTCCAGGCAAAATAATGCAAAAATCCACTTTACTCCAATTTCCTGGATCCCTGATCCAACTGGAGGTGGGATTTGCTCCAAAAGGAAGTATCTGATGGGATAATTTGGGAACACGAGCTGTCAGAGCAACAGGATCAAGGCAGGAAGGGAATGGTGGAAGGGGAGCAGGAAGGAATGGTGGAAGAGAAGCAGGAGGGATGGTGGAAGGGAGGCAGGAGGGAATGGTGGAAGGGAGGCAGGAGGAATGGTGGAATGGAAGCAGGAGGGAATGGTGGAAGGGAGGCAGGAGGGAGGGAGTGGTGGAAGGGAATCAGGAGGAGTAGTGGCAGGGAGGCAGGAGGAATGGCGGAAGGGAAGCAGGAGGGAGGGAATGGTGGAAGGGAGGCAGAAGGGAAGCAGGAGGAGTGGTGTCAGGGAAGCAGGAGGGAGGGAATGGTAGCAGGAAAGCAGGAGGAATGGTGGCAGGGAAGCAGGAGGGAATGGTGGCAGGGAAGCAGGAGGGAGGGAATGGTGGCAGGGAAGCAGGAGGGAGGGAATGGTGACAGGGAAGCAGGAGGGAGGGAATGGTGGCAGGGAAGCAGGAGGGAATGGTGGCAGGGAAGCAGGAGGGAGGGAATGGTGGCAGGGAAGCAGGAGGTACCGTTGACGGTGAGTGTCACCTCCCGCTCCCCCGCGCCCACCCGCGGCACCACGGCTCGGCACACGTATTTCCCGGCGTCTTCCTGGCGGACTGACTTCAGGACCAGCTTGTTCTCATTGCTCAGGACCTGAAAGGGAGGAGAGGGGCTTACAGGTGGGCCGTGAGAAATTACAGACAAAACAAATGACCTGAGTTACAAGAGCTGTGTCACCAGCTTCTGAGCATCCTTGGGAAAGCCACATGGATGAGCCCAAAGTCTGGCATTGCATGGAAGTATCACTTACTGATGTTAACCAAAGAATAAAGAAACACCACAGTTTTTTTGGGGTGGAATTAGAAATCCTGTTCCTATTCATTTGAATTTTTACATACTCCAGTTTTGCAAGAAGTTCAAGATACAAGAGAAAAATTTTGGTGGCTGCAGTGACACAGGCAGAAAAACCTCAGAGAGAACCACACTCCACACTTGCACCTTCACGGGCACAGGGGAGGCTGCTGGGATTGACTCAGGGATTTTAAGCCCAGAAGTGGTGGTAGAGGTGGCAGACACCTTGGAATGGGGTCTGGACATGCAGGGAAATCTCAGCTGGCTTTGGCCAGCCCCCTGCTATGGACTGGCTGACGATGTCTCAGCCCTGCTGCTCCCCTGCCCTGCTGTGCAATGAGCAGCTTTATTAAACCTGGAAAAGCACGGAAGCTGAGGGATCTGGCTGAGGCTGTCAGCAGGATCTTGGCATTGCTGGGTTTGAAAAAAACATGACAGATCTGAGAGAGTGGTTTCTGGAGCAATGACTAGGAGCGAACTCCTCCAGTTGCCCTTGGCTTTCTCCCCCAGGGCTCTGCAGGTCACAGACCATCGTCTCTCCTCCTCCTCAGCACCCACTGCTGGGTGAGCCTCTGGCTCTGCTGGTTGCTGCTCCCACAGCTCCGGGAATCAGCGCTGATGCAGTGGTTGGGTGAGGATCTGGGTGTCCCCGTAGCAAGATGGGGGTCTCAGCCCTAACCTGGCACGAGGCAGAGGCACAGAGGGTCAGATCCTTTTTAAACCCCCTGTGTTAGCATTGATTGCAGAGTTAGCCAGGAAAATGCCTATGTTTACTTGGCCTCAACCTCTCTTTGGTCTCTGATTTGCTTGCTTTTTGTGAAAAAAGGAGAAAAGAAGGCAATCTTGGGGGACTTCAACCTGGCTCTGAAAACAGAGGGGCTGGGGAAGAAGAAGCTGTGATCCCAGACCCCACTGGGATGGCTGGGTGCTGATGGCTTCACAAAGCAGCATCCTCTGCCAGCATCCCTCTGGGAAGATGGAAGTGGCTCTGGTGACCAGCATAACCATCTCTGCTGGGTTACACCAGCTGGAGGGTCTGTCCTGAGATCACAGAATCATGGAATTGTTTGGCTTGGAAGGGACCTCAAACACCTCGAACACATCTCATTCCAATCCCCTGCCATGGGCAGGGACACTTTTCCACTATCCCAGGTTGCTCCAAGCCCCATCCAACCTGGCCTTGGACACTTCCAGTGATCCAGGGGCAGCCACAGCTGCTCTGGGCACCCTGTGCCAGGTCCTACCCACCCTCACAGGGAACAATTCCTTCCCAATATCCCATCCATCCCTGCCCTCTGGCAGTGGAAAGCCATTCCCTGTGTCCTGTCACTTCAGCCCCTTGTTCCAAGTCCCTGTCCAGCTCTCCTGGAGCTCCTATAGACACTGAAAGGGGCTCTAAGGTCTCCCTGGAGTCTTCTCTTCTCCAGGCTGGACACCCCCATCTCTCCCAGCCTGGCTCCAGCCCTGGAGCATCTCCATGGCCTCCTCAGGACTCGCTCCAGCAGCTCCATGTCCTTCTGAAGTTGGGGCTCCCAGAGCTGGAAACAGCACTGCAGATGGGGGTCTCATGAGGGCATAGTAGAAGGGCAGGATCATCTCCTTCATTCTGCTCCAGGAAGTTCCAATGTGATGGAACTCAGCTGGAGAGAAGCAGATAAAAAGGGAGAAGGAGGCAGTGCCTGGGCACTGCTGGATAGCAAAGGCAAGCCCTGATGGGGGGCTGGGCTGGAGCAGGAGGGTGAGGCAGGCCTTGATTTCAGATCCTGCAGCCACCTCGAGACAGCAGAACAACGGTCTGTGTGTGAGAGCCTGCAGTGATAACCCAGAGAAACAGCCACGGCAGCTGTGGGATGGGAAACCACCCAGGAGCTACTGACCCACTGGGACTCCTTTGCTGACTCAAGCCATCAGCTCGCCCAAGTCTGTAATTTCTTCCTAGGAGGTGGCCTTCACGAAGGTCATTATGGTTTGGAAAAAACAGCCCAGCAGTTAATGCCTCAGTGTCCCCAGAGGAGGAGAGGACTCAGCCCCTCCGTGGGGGTCCAGGTCTCCAATTACAGCCTTGAGCTGCAACAGCAGCATTTCCTCATCCACAGATCTGCCCAGGTGAAGCTGGGAGATGCTTTTCAAACCCAAACCTGTGTGTGCTTCTGAATGAGTTTCACATCTCAGCCCTCCTTTAGCTTTTTCCCATGGCTTTGCTCAGCCCTCCTGTCTGTAAAGAGGGATCAGAGCATCTCCTGCTTCCCAGGGCTGACTGAGCCCTGATTACGATTGGCAAAGCTCCTTACGATTTTCAGTACAAAAGAGACGTGGAGAAGTCTGCTGGGACAGATCCAAGCTCCTCCCTGGAGCAGGCTCCAGTCCACTGCAGGGAGTGCTGGGATGAACATGTAGGGATGTGAGATCCCAAGCCTGGGAGGCAGAAAGAACCATCCTAGGAAGGTCCATCCCATAAGGTCTATCCCAGAAAGGACCATCCCTGGGAAGACCATCCCAGGAAGAACCATCCCAGAAAGGACTATCCCACATAGGAGCATCCCAGAAGGAACCACGTCCAGGTGAATTGCAGAACTGCTCCCCATCAGTGAGGTGTTAAGTGATGCTCTTGTTAAACCCTTCTGTCCATCATCACGGAAATAAATTCCCCCACTCTTAGGACCCCTTTGCATTTGGAGGAGCCAGCATTCATCCAGCCAGGAGCTCCCAGACCTCGTGGGTTCTGCTCCCTGGGGAGTGTCCTGCAGCACCCCATGCCCTGGACATGCCCCTGCCCCGCAGCGGTTCTTACCACGCCCGAGCCTCGCTTCATCCAGACGATGGTGAGAGAGGGGTTCCCAGTCCAGGCACAGTTGAACACCGCGTCCGAGCCCAGGTCAACCAGGAGGGACTGCGGCTCTGTCGCCATCCTGGGCCCAACTACGCAGAGGAAACTGGAGTTACTGCCAGTGATGGGCTCTGCCAGCCAGGAACCCTCAAACCAAACAGGTCAGAGGGAGCAGTGGTAGATCTTGATGGGCCCCAGATAAAGAAAAGCCTCAGGCAGGTGCCTGCTGCAACTCCAGAGGGACCAGCTCCCCAGTGACCACCCCACGAGCTCACACGG
Organism: Promerops cafer; assembly: GCA_013398275.1. Lineage (NCBI taxonomy): Eukaryota > Metazoa > Chordata > Aves > Passeriformes > Nectariniidae > Promerops > Promerops cafer. The sequence goes on from VZSE01008792.1 coordinate 44,750, forward strand.
AAATCACAGGTCCAACCACCGGAGCATTTACAAGGCGTGAGCTGCAGGAGAGCCCAGCAAGTCCTGCCACCCTGGGCAAGTCAGACGGAGCTGTGTCTGCTTCCTGCTGATTTTCAGCAGCTCTGCTGAGCCTGGAAGCCAGACTCAAGCCAACAGGCTACTCACAGTAGACATCCACGGTCCTGCTGATGTTTGTGCTGCCCAGCGCATTGGTGACCTCGCAGGAGACCGGCTCAAAGAAGAACGTGTGGTCCACGATGGTTTCGTAGAAGTCCCCGGAGGCTTCCTTTATAACCTGGCCTTTTTTTGCCCACCTGTTGAAGAAAACAGAGCATCGTCGTGGTGCTGTTTTGTGTTTCTTGCTATCTCCACATGTAGCTGTCACAGTGCTGGGGGCAGCACGCCCAGAGTGCCCTGACTTCAGAAGGGACATGAACTTGTTCTCAAGTTCCCCTTCCCTGGGGATTTAGGGACTACAGCCACAGGTTTTGGAGAGGAGCCATCAGAGACATGTGTACGTGTACCCCTACAGAAACCTTTCCAAAAGAAACCAAAATTCTATTACCCTGTTTCACTGGGAATGCACCTCATTCTTTAGGACTGTCAAGGACCTCAGTGATGGGAGGAATGGGAGGTGGAGGGTCTCTGCTTGATGGGGAATGACAGTCCCTTCCTGAATGCTTGCCAACAACACTCCTGGTCCTCCCACATCAAAACCACTAAAAACATTTTCTGCTGCCCCCCACTTTGGCCCTTTCCNGAACTTCATCCCTTTAAGGCAGCTAAAATAACATTTCCCGAAAAGCCAAGCTGGCATTTGCAACACTGCAACTTGCAAATTGTCTTGGAGAACAAGCTGTCAACTCAGCACTTGAATTAAGCCCTGTTTGCCAAACAATGAGCAAATGTGACCTAATGGGGCACCATCTGGCAACCTGCCACTCGGGAACGGGTGGGAAAGGCGGGAGATGCTGTCAGGCGGTGTGAAATTCCAGCCACTCTTTGGGGAAGGGAAAAAAGCCTGGGAAAAACATATAATAATCCTTCCCAAACAACTGACAGGTAAACTGGAAGGAAAAGGGTTTCCCTGAGGAGCCTCTGCTTTGTTGTTTTGGGGTGTCCTTCTGGTTGTGCTGGATGGGTTGGGAAAGATGTTCCCACTGGGAGCTGGGCTCTGGAGAGAGGAAGGAGCCGCCGAGGCTGCTCCCCACATGGGGTCAGTGGGGTGGTTTGGGGAAAGCCTTCCCCTTCCAGGCAAGCAGCATCTGCTGCTGGCCCTCCCAGTGGTCTCCTGCTTCCCTCTGCTTGTTCCCGTCACTCTGCCATGGCTCCCCTGCTTCAATGCTGCTCCAAAGGCAGCCAAGGAGACCTGGCGTTGCAGGGAGCTCCTGCTGAAGGTCCATAGGCACTGATGTGCCTCAGTGGGGCTGGAGAGAGAGCGGAATGCTGGTCCATGGCAGGCTGGAGAATACCCTGAGTGCTGCCAGAGCCAATTCCCTGAGCACCTGCTACTGTGAACCTCCGTGCCTCCTGCCAGTGACCTGCTCAGCCTCCCCCGTGATGACACAGCGCTCTGAGAGGTGTTCCCGGGTGGATGGAAGAGATTTGTATGCACTGACCTGCCCTCGCCACCCATTTATCTTCGCACTTCTAACAGATGCTGACTGGCCGCTTCAGTTTCCCTCCCCGCCTCCCTCCTCCCTCGCCTCCCCCTCCAATAATTAATCAGGAGATGCCGGTTTTATTTCTAGGGCTGCACTTCGGGTGTTCATGAGGGAGGTTCCGTATGGAAAAACCTGCACGAACGGAGCCTTCCAGGTGCTGCTCCGAAGGTCTGAACGGTCAGTGATGCTTTGGTGACGCCTTTCTCCTCCCGGAGGGAACAGCAGCCCAAGCCAAGCGGCTTGTTCGGGGTCAGCCTGCAAGGCTGACCTCAGCATCCTGCTTCCCTGCCTCCCGATGGATCCGCCTTCCCTGCTGCCTCCCTGCCACTGGAACGCTGCTGCCCGTTGTGGGAGGTGTCTGCCAGTGCTGCGGCTGCAGCTGGGTCCTTGGGGATGGGGCAGGAGAGGGATGGGGGCATCCGCCAGAGGTCTGGTACCTCATGCCCAAAGCTTAGCACAGCTTGTGGGATGGAGAGGAGACATTCCTGACATCTTCTGTTTGGTTTGCTGGTCCAAAAGGCCTGAATTCATATCTCAGGAACCATGAAAGCAAAGAAGGAAGGAAGGAAAGGAGGTAGCAATTGGGAGAGCTAGAGCGACAGGGAAACCCCAGCTGATGAATGGGGAAATGCTCCATGCTCTTTGTCAGGAATATTTCTGCTCCATTAAGCTCCTTTTACAACTTTGTCCCTGTAGAGATTCCCAGTCATGAGCAGTTTTCCAGCCTCTGGAGAGTCTTGTTCTGCTCCTCAGGTGCTCAAGGGAGGCAGCAGGTACATGAAGCCATTTTTTTCAGCAGTCAGTGGGACAGGGTGTGGCACCAAACTTTTGGGACAATCCAGAGCTTCTCGTGTGCCAGGCACTTCCCTGGTTATTTTGCACAAACCCACTCTTCCTGCTCTGCAAAGGGCAAGAAGGAGGCTTCAAGATGAGGATAAAAGTGGCTTGTGGGCTCCCTGTGTCATGTCCTTGCACCTGCCTGCAGTTCATCCTCCCAGCGCTCCCGAGAGCACCGGGAATTGGAACCAGATGAAGAAGTGTCTGGAGGTGGGTTTGAGCTGGGCAGGCTTCAGATGAGATCCTTCTGGATGTTGCAAAACAGAGAACAAGGTTTCCAAGAGCTGTTTGGCATTGCAGCTGCTTTGGAAAACACCTCCCAACAACCGTGGCATGGTGCTTTATGGATTTGTTCAAAACCCATCGCTGCTGCAAAACTGGATTTCCCGAGCGCGGAGATGTGTCACAAACACCAATTTTTCGTGCTTCAGCAGAGATCAAGGTTCTTGCTCCGGTTTTCCAAGGCTTAACGTGGCTAAATCAATGTGGCTGAACGAGCAGTATAGATCTTTTATAATGTCAAATTGGTTTTTAATAATGGCAGCTGATAACCCTCCTGTAAAGCTTCCCATGATGGGCTCGTGGACAGCCAGAAGGCAACTTACGGAGGGTTTTAACAAGCCCATAACGTGCCTTGCTCACCTATTAACCATTCAGTTGTTATTTATAAACAGAACCTGAATAAAATGGAGCAGAGAAGATGTGAGGATGCTCCTGCAGCCCCATCCACCACCTCCAGTGCTGCGGCTCTCTGTGATTTCTGTCTCCTGTCTCCGTGGCCGTACTGCACCAGCCTGGCTCCCAGCCAGCGCTCCTGGTCCTGCCAGCCTGGAGACCAGGGGCCCCTTTCATTTATGTTGTTCCCTTGAAGGTATCTATAGATTGCAAATGTGCCACCCAGGGTCTTTTCCAGACCATATCCATTTACCTGCTTTAGTCTCTCCCCGGATGACTTGGCCACTAACTCGCCTGTCACTGTTTGTGCTGATTTGCACCCTTGGCCAGACTCCGCTGCAGGGGCAGGGCTGGGCAGGGGGGGCTCCCCTGTGCCAGGAGAGGGCTGAGGGTCTGTGGGGGTCCTGCACACAGGACCTGTTTCTGTGTCTCCCTTGGGCTCCCCAGGCTGAAGGGCAGCACAGGCAGAGGGGATGCCGGGGGACCTGTCCCAGTGCCCCTGTGCTGCTCAGGTGGTCCCCACAGGGTGACTGTGGGGTGTCTTCATTTTCTGCCCTCTACCACTGACCTTTGGAGTACCCAGCTCCAAATTCACCCCTCTGCCACCATCCCATGTCGTATGACCAATGCAGATCCTAGAATCAAAATCCCAGAAGGGTTTGGGTTGGAAGTGACATTAAAGCTCATCTTGTCCCATTGGCAAGGACACCTTCCACTGTCCCAGGCTGCTCCAAGCCCTGTCCAACCTGGCCTGGGACACTTCCAGGGATCCAGGGGCAGCCACAGCTTCTCTGGGCACCCTGTGCCAGGGCCTCCCCACCCTCACAGAGGAGAATTTCTCCCAATATCCCATCCATCCCTGCCCTCTGGCAGTGGGAAGCCATTCCCCCTTCTCCTGTCCCTCCATCCCTTGTCCCCAGTCCCTCTTCAGCTCTCCTGGAGCCCCTTTAGGCCCTGCAAGGGGCTCTGAGCTCTCCCTGGAGCCTTTTCCTCTCCAGGGGAGCACCCCCAGCTCTCCCAGCCTGGCTCCAGGGCAGAGATGTGCACATTTTCTCATCTTCCTTTCTCTTCACCGAGCACCATCTCAGTCTGTGTCCCCAGATGGGCGTTTCTTCCCCGGTGGGCCGGGTTTCATTCTGTTGTTTCCTTTCTCATATTTCTAATGTGCTTTTGTTTTCCTCTGGCCTCTCTGGAGGGAGTACCAGGTGCCTCCCAATTCAGTATCTTCTGCAAATTGAATTTGCTCGGGTGATGGAAGAAAACAAATTTCAACCAGGAAAGAGATATTTTGATCCAAGTTTCAAAGGGGTTATTACAGTCAGCACTGAAAACCGGTGATTAAAGAATGAACAAAAAATAGAATACCTGCAGTGGGTCCTTTTAACACTGAAGAGGGAGGGAGGAACTTTTCTAAGGAAACATTCTTCAGGGAAATAGCATTTTTCTGACTCCATCAATTGCTTCCCAGCTAAGAGTACACACAAGTAAATAACAGAGGACAGTTTGGGATTTGTCAGCTCCTAAACAATGCTGGGGCTTTGTTTTGGTTTTCATGTCTTAGTGTTTTTTTCTTTTCTGCTCTGGTTTCTGAAGGAAACCTGCCAAAAGCTGGGATGACACACCTGTGCTTCTTCCTGGGCTCTCAGTGGGATGCTCAGCTGCGTCTCCTTCTGCACAAGGGGTTTTACCTGTCAGTCCCATCCCTTTTTCCCATGTTCCTGTTTCTGGCTGGGCTTCCAGGCTGGTGGAGCACCTGAAGAGTTCCCCATGCTCACAGTGAGAGCACAGCAAACCCCACAGCGTGTCGGTCCGTGGAGGGGAGTTGCTAACACACTTCATCCATGCTCACGCTCACCTGCACAGGCACCTCCCTCTGTCTGCCCTACAAGGGCTTGTAATCCTTCAACACCCAGAGTGGGGCAACAAACTACCGACTTCCCAGCCCTGGGGAAGGTGTAGGACTCCCCAAAATCTTCTTTAGAAAGGTCCTCATCAGGCCACAGCTCCTTGCAGCAGCACAAGGTCTCCTGGGGGTTAACACAGGGCTGCTGGGGCTCGCTGGGCTCTGAAACGCCCCATCAAGCACGGCACAAATCCACCCTGCAGGTTCCGGGGGAGGATTTTGGAGCTGCCAGCAGCTCTGAACCAGCACTGCTGGCAGCACAGCTGCTCTGGTGGCGAATAACCCAGGGAAGTGGAGTGTGTCGTCGGTTTTAATTAACAGTGCAAAATAAAGTGGTTGCTTGCCATATAAATCGTGTTTACTAAGAATTACTTCAAATGGATAAATATTTTCTTGGACGCATTTTAATTGCTTAATAAAAGTACCAAGAACACCCACAAATACCTTAAATAAATGCATGGCTCAGGGAAAGAATTAATTAACATTTCATTCCTGGGAATGGCTATTAATTGCTACAAATTGCTCAGAGAATGGGTTTTGTTGCTCTATTGCCAGCAGTACCTTTAGTTCCTAGTGTGTGATGTGACAGTCCCCTCCTCTCACCCTCACAGGAGAGCTGACCCCAGCGGGACGCTGTGAGCACCACCCCAAATCCCCTGCGGCCCCAGAGCCTTGGTTTCCTCCACGGGGAGGAGATGATGTTTTGAGGATGACATTCTGGCATCCTTTGGAGGTCCAAAGGGGACAGGGACAATGGATGGCTCCTGCTAGTGACAGCCTTGTGAGAAATGATGGAGCGAGGCTCCCAGCCCGAGCGGTGCCACGGTACCCCCCGCACGGCTCCGGCGTGATGCATCACACAAATTATTTCTTTATTACGGGTAAATTTTCATAATGGTGATGTATGGGGTTATTCCTCTTCTCCCGCCCGCTCCCTCCCTAATGAAGACGTGTGGGCCTCGCGCGGCTCCCCCGCGGCTCCCCCGCCGCCCCCTCCGCGTGCGCTCATTTCTCAGCGCGCAGGCCCCGGGTGGCCTCTGCCCCGCCTCAGTTACACGGCTGCGCCTTCCAGCTTGGGCCTCGTCAAGCTCAGGAGGAAAGAGCCCTGAAAATTCTGGCTGAGGCTTGGCTGGCCCTCGAGCACGGGGGCTGGGGTGTGGGATCATGGAGCCAGGGAATTGTTCAGGTTGGAAAGGACCTCTGAGATCGTCAGTTAACTGCTAACCCAGCACTGCCAAGGTTACACTAACCCCTGTCCCTAAGCACCACAACCACACTTGTTTTTAACACCGCCAGGGATGGTGATACCCACCACTGCCCTGGGCAGCCCGTGTCACTGCCTGACAACCCTTTCCATGAAAAAGTTTTCTCTAATATCCAACCAAAACCTGACCTAGGGCAACTTGAGGCCATTTCCTCTTGTTCTGTCCCTGTTCCCTGGAGCAGAGCCCGACCCCCCCGGCTGTCCCCTCCTGGCAGGGAGTTGTGCAGAGCCACAAGGGCCCCCCTGAGCCTCCTTTTCTCCAGGCTGAGCCCTCTCCCAGCTCCTTCAGCCTCTCCTGGGGCTCCAGCCCCTTCCCATCTCTGTTCCCTTCTCTGGACACGCTCCAGCACCTCAATGTCTTTTTTTGTAGTGAGTGGCCCAAAATTGGACACAGGATTTGAGATGTGGCCTCACCTGTGCTGACTAGAGGGGAAGAAACCACACATAAAGGTACTTCCTTGTGTATCGTATCCACTGTACTCAAGGAAAGGTTTCCAAGCCTCCAGCTCCCATCCTGACAAACCTCCATGCACACACAGCTGCTGTGGTGATGACCTCTTCCCAAACCTCTCTATCCCAATTTAGGGATTTTGGCTCCACCACAAAGCGAACCTTGAGTTCTAATGATGGAAATGCCACGGCTCAGATGCAAAGATGCCAACTTTGCTCATCTCCTCCTGCCTATTTTTTTCCCATATGCTTTTTTTTTTTTTTTTTTTTTTNTTTTTTTTTTTTTTGAAAAGCAAATAAACAAGGAGAAAGATTGCAACCTACTCCCAAATTTCAGACTATTACCCTGACAAGGACGTGTTTGGTGTCTGATTGCGCTCGCCACGATGCACCAGTTGCCGCTACTGAGGTTGGATTGTTTTTAAACACTCCGGGATTTTGATGATAATAATACCACCTCACTGCAGAGGAAAATTCTGGGTTGATTTTCCATCTCATCTCGGCTCCAGTGTTCCCACTCCTGCCAAGCCAGGAGGCTGGGATGAGCCTGATTGCTCATCAGCTGCAGTCTTCAAGGGCAGTGCCTGGGTTTTGCATCTCCTCCTCACCATCTGCAGGTCCCGTGGGTGGGAAAAATCCATGAGGGGCTACTTAGAGCTCCCCAAATCACACTTGGAGATGTTCAATGAGAGTTCAGCTCTGAGGAGAACACTGGGGTACTGGAGGAGATTATCAGGGACACCCTGGGGTCAGGTCCATGCTGCCCAAGGCACAGGAACCTGAAGGAAGTGGAGTGAGAAGGTTTCTCTCTCTCAGATGACACAAAGCCATGTCACCAGTCCACGCACCCACCATGGTTCATTTTTGGTGGGAAACCAATCAAAACAGTCGTTCTCTTAGCATGGTGATCAGAACAAATTGGCTGCAGAAGCGAGAGGGAGAAGTAAACAAAGCTGTTAACTTGTCAATGACTTGACTGATCAACCGTGGGGAATAGTTGGAGAGGGCTGATGAGCCGTGCAGATAATCAATGGAGCGGCGCTGCCGGGGCTGCAGCTGGTGCTGCTCAGAGCTCCGGAGACACCTAGAGGCCTTGGAGCCCCCGGGCGGGGCTCGGCCAGGGGATGGAGGGGAACAAAACCTGCCCAGTGCATGTGCAGCCCAGCACGTGCAGAGCGGAGCAGGCCCAGGAGATTACCGACACTGGATTTAGCAGCACGAAGGGCTTGGCCAAAGCCCATCCCACCGTGGCCCCCTGGCTCCTTCCCTGCACCAGGGGCTGCGAAGGACCCTCCTCACTCCCCTGGATGGAAACCAGAGAGGCCCTGCTGGAAAAGCTGTTACTATTTCAAAGGGAAGGCATCAAACTTCATGGACTGGATGATTCCTTCTGCAAATCGAGCTGTTTTCGTGACAGATCAAAACAAAATGCAGATGCTTTAGATGTTGTGCTGTTTTAATCCCGCTGTTTAAAATCCCCCCTCCTCCTCCACCCCATCCCATGACAGGGTTGGGCACCAAACCTGTCCCCATTAATCCCTGTTTGGCACTTCTCTTGCCACTATGGTTGTTTTTCTTCCCCTCCCCTTTCACAAATTCACCCTCTTTTGCAATAACTACTTTTCCCTCTAAGGAAGGACTTTAGATTTAAGAATCTTTGGCCCCACAGTCAGGGGGAATCATATGAAAATTGTACTTTCCCCCGCCCAAGTTAAATTATGAACATTAAATTCCTAATTTTAATGTATGTGGAGAGAGTTTAGAACATTCAGACTATGACAGCCAGCTGCCAAAACTGCTTATCCTGGGGAAATACTGGGGATGTGAGTCACCCCCCAGTCCTGGATGAGTTTGGAGGTGTCTCCTCTCCTCGGGGAGTTTTTTACCCCTTTGGCAGTGATGCTGCATTTCATTTTTCCTGCCTACATCATCCTGACTTACCCCGCCACACAATAGACATGACTAATAGCTTAACTATTATTTTGGGTAATCCAATTCCATCACGTGGTTTGTGTTTTCTCAAATCGTTTAACAGGATTAGTCCTTTCCGGGGTCTTCCTACCCCACTCCACCCCCGTAGCAGAATGTCTTTAGCCAGATTTAAGGATGCTGGCATATTGAAGAGCTAATTCTCTGCCATGTTTATCCTCCTCCTCAGTGCAAAGTGAATCTTAGTGCTGTGAGGCTGCTCGAACTTGCCTTTCCCTCTATTCCACTTCTTATTTTCCAGCTGTGCTTGAGGCCTTTGCAACTTTACACCTCGATGTGAAATTCCTTTGAGATTGTCAGGAAAAAGACAATGGTGAATGGAGACAGAAACTCACAGGTCTTCATCAGCATAAGAAAGCTGCTGCTTGGGGATCTTGAAAGTGGTGCTGGGCTGGGACCTCATGTTCCAGATCACTGGAGCTGCCAAATCCACACATTTCAGGGCAGAAATGATTGGCAAAGCAGGCAGGAAGCTCGTGCCTTTCTGCACATGGAACTCATGCAACAGAGAGTTGCTGGATGTCTGGGTCTTCTCCAAGGATTTTCTTTTTCTTGGCTGGCTCCTAAAGCTCCTCTGAGGCTTTGACCTGGTCCTGGGATATTTTCAAGGGCTTTGTGGTTTGTTCTCTGTAGCATGAGAGGGTCTGCCCTCTCTCTGGCATGGCAAGAGGAGACAGACCTTGGGCCTAGTTTATATGAACTCTTCAAGGATGGTGGCCAGCCTTGGATATGTCAAACAGCCCAGGCAATGCTTTGGGCCACCAAAAATGGTGCCCACCAGTCTGAGCTGGCTCTGTCTGACTTTTCAGCCCCAGCAGTGCCCCTAAAGCCCCTCCTTCCCTATGACTGCCACTGTTCCCCTCCCATTGCTCAGGCTTGTTCCTCGTGCTCTGACTCCTGGCACGTCCTCAGGTTGGTGTGAGGCACAGCTCCTTCTCTGGCAGGTGCCCCGGCCTGCCCTGCCAGAACAGTTAATTATTCAGGGCTCAACTGTGTCTAGATCAGATGGTTCACATTAGGATTATCAACAGGACATCAGGTTCACGTTAGGATTATCAACAGAGGCAGCTGAGTCACCCGGGTGAGATGGGCTGAGCCCACATTTTGTGGGAATCTCCTCACAGAAGATGCCAAGGGCAGGGATTGCTGTGTAAGGAGCCTGGATTTCTGCTGGCTGGAGTGTGAGCAGCTTGGGGATCTGGCAAGTCATGAGGAGGAATAATAAATATCCAAAGTGCACTCCCTTGTGCTAATGCAAACACGCAGGGGAGTAGAATAAAGTTATGAGTTCACCTAAAGATCTATTCATCTTTTCAGTATGAAATTCATCCATGGAATCACAGAATTGCTCAGTTTGGAAGAGACCTCCAAGATCATCGAGTCCCAGCATTACTTGGCACTGCCAAGGCCACCACTAACCCAAGTGCTACAGCTACACACCTAAATCCCTCTAGGGCTGGGGACTCCACCACTGCCCTGGGACTGTGCCAGGGCTGTTCAACCTTTTTGGGGAAGAAACTGTTCCTAACATCCAGTATAAACCTCTGCTGGTGCAATGTGAGGCTGTTTGTTCTTGTTCTATTACTTGTTACTTGAGGCAAGAAACCAACTCCCACCTCACTACAACCTCCTTTCAGGCAGCTGTAGGGAGCAATAAGGGCTCTCCTGAGCCTCCTTTTCGTCAACTGAAACAACCCCAGCTCCTTCAGCCATCCATCCATCCATCCATCCATCCATCCATCCATCCATCCATCCATCCATCCATCCATCCAATTATGGTCAAGTCCCTCTTTTCTCTCAAGCCTCTGGAATGCCCTTGACACCCTGGCACAACTCTGCCCTTCTCAGCCATGTCACGGGAAAACATCCCAATGTGGCTGTGTCCTGGTACAACAGACTGACCCAAAGAATCTATAGACTTCTCCATAAAACAGCATAAAACAGTATTTAAAAAAAACCAAAAGACATCTCCAAAAGTAACAACCATGAAGTTCTTCACTACCCACTTCAGTAACAAAGTGGAGCTAAGCAATAAATGCTGGTTGATGCTTTACAAACAACTTTCTAACCCAGAGACAACATCCTGCCTTTTCTCTTTGCTTTAATATTTGCCAGCAGCTTCTAGAGTGGAACAGAAAGCCAAGGGTATTTTTGAGACCTGAAGTGTACACACTTACTCCCCAATCCCAGAATTCCTTTGGGGTCTCTCTGGGATGGGGTGTGCAAGGGTAGGTGCTGTACCCCAAACAGTTGTGCCAAGATAACTCCATGCCAGGTGGAGAAGATGCTCAGGGTGCACAGCATGTCCTCGGCACAGGCACCACAGTCACGCAGGTTTGGGGAGGAAAGGCTCCCCTGCCCCAGCTCTGCCTGAGCCAGCTTGTCCCTTGCTTCTCCTCTTTTTGCTGTTTCCTGATGAACTCAGGCTGACTTCCCCACTCCAGCTCAGCAGTGGATGCACATTCCAGCAGCCCATATAGGGCAGGATGAGCCCTCTGACAGCCAGTGTCTGGTCATGGCTACTGGGGAAGTCACCAGGACACGTGGTCCTGGAGGGCATGTGGGACCCACTGGGTTTGTTGTGGGACACCCACTGGGTTTTCCCATTCTCCTGCCATGCCTGCTGGCCTACATTTTGAAGCTCTCCTGGCCAATCTTTTGGCAGAGTTGTCTCCAAGGGTGGCACCTGGGGAAGGAGTCAAAGGAACAAGAGCTGATGCTGCTGCAGTCACCAAATCCCCACTGGTTTACTGGGGCAGAGACAGTGACAGAAGTTGATGCTCACAGATTTGTCCTCCATTTAAACACACCTCTAGCCCCAAAATCTGCAATAAAGGAGCAAAGGGGGAATCAAGGAGTGAAATTTCTTAGAACAGCTCCTGCACGGCTGTGGTGGGTGCCACCTCTGTCCCTACCCCACATCCTCCTTGCACACTCCGCTTCATCCTTCATGCCTCGTTCGTCCCTGGTCACATTCTTCCCTTTCTGGCAGAAAAGCCTCAAACAGAACTGAAGGCCTCTTAAATCAACGTCTCTCCTAACTCAGAAGCTGTAAGAGGATTCATTATTTATGTGGCAGAAACACAAAAGCTTAGCATATTTTAAGCTGTCTGAAACAACTTCAAGGCAACTCTTCCTCTGTCTTCTTTTTTTTTAACAAAACACATTGAGATGTCTCTGAACCCAGCAGCAGGGGGAAAGTGGTTTTTTAATTCTAAAAGATAAAATAATATGTACAGATTGAGGGAGAGAACGAAAAAACCCCATGATCTGGGATCACCAAGGAATGCCCATCAGGGGATGTTGCCTGTGAGGTGTTGGCAATCCTTGGACAGACTCTACCGTGACGTGGCATCAATGTTATGGCAGTGGGGGAGGTCAGGGAGACAGCTCTGCTCCTTCACAAGCACATGCAGCTGTATCCTTCAGAGGCAGCAGCAGAGGAGGTGCTGGGTGTCTTTTTTTCCCCTCTTTCTCCCCATTTTTACATTTTCAACTTAGTCACAGCATCTCTAATTTCCTTAGATCTGAAGCCACCTCGTGAGACTGGAAGGGAATGATACAGAAGAAAGATGAGGGGAAAAAAAACCACCAGTAATCTTGTAAAAGTCAGTTTTGAAAAATCAATTTTCTTGTGTGACAAGATTTGCTTAAGGCTTTTCGTTCTGTGAAATCAGCCCATCATCCTGTGGGAACGCATGAAGGAAGTGGCAAGTGTGGTTTGGAATAACTCAGATTAAAGACTGCTAAATTAGGCTCAAAAAGCTGCCACTTCTTGCAGGGGGAGAGGAGATCTGGCCAGAGGAGGCAATGATGCTCCCTTCCGAGTCACATTCCCAGCTGCAGGAGCAAGTCTGGAAGGAGAGGTGACTGACAAGGCTGGGAAAGCACAGCCACAACCCGAAGGTCTGCTGGAAATGAGATGCTGCTCTGGAGGCAGGTTCACTCTAACGCTGGGAAAGGGGAAACGCTGGAGCAGAGTTTGGAAAACGCGCGATGCTGCTGACTCCTGGGACGCCGGTGGTCCTGGCTGGTGATGAGCACCACCATGGGGCACCCCACGTTTCTGTGAGCTCTCCTGGAACACCCAAGCCCCTCTGCAGCCCCACCATTGGAGAGGCTCCGTGCAGCCCCGGGCTGGCTGCTCCATCACTCTTTGCTTTGGTACCTTTCATCATCTCTACCTCAGGGACAGTGCTCACCAGTACAAAGCGTTTTCCTTCCCCCTGCCTTTCCCCCCCTCCATCAGACTCTCTCTCCTCTCCACTCTCTCCTAATTAGTTCAAGCTGCCTCCGAACATCTCCCACCCGCTTGTTCCCATTACCTTGACAAGCCAGGGAATGGGAAGACAAATCTCCCTGTCCTGACACCTCCATGAGCGAAGGCTCTTCCAACCCTGTCTTCCCAGTCTCACCCGGAGCTCTGCACCTTGGCAGAGCCCCCCCAGCAGCCCTGTCTCACTTCCCAGCTGCAGGGATAGTTGTGCCTTTTATTTTACTTTATTTCCTTTTTTTAAAGCCTGTCTCTCCACCTGCCACCCAGCCACGCTCTGCTCCCTGTCACAGGGAGCTGGCAGCTGGGGCTGATGCATCACGAAGGAGATCTGAAGAATTCATTTCCTGGTATTTTTTTTTTTTTCCACAGCTTTCATTTTCACTTCAGAGCAAAGGTCCAGTTGTCTGGGAGGAAGCTACAAAGAGAAACCCAGGCAGGAAAACAGAGATAGTCAGGAAAAATGTTACAGTGCCGATAACTTGAGACCTCGGTGTGCTTTGCATTTATTTCAACTCCCGCTTTAGCTGCATTTTGCTATGTCTATAAATTAGATTTATTCTGTTACTGCTGTGAAATGCCTGCGGGCCCCTTCCCCACTCCAGCTTGTCTTCCCTCCCCTGCCAAGCTGGGCTGCGGGAGGCAGCAGGAGAGGTGACAGCCCCGCCGAGGGACAGCATATGGACTCACAGCGTCCTGCCGCTGGACAGACGGCACCTCGGCCACCGCAGCGGCAGGGAGCAGATGGAGCGGGGGAGGAGGGCAACAAACACTGCACGCTGGCATAAATGAGAACTTTCCCAGGCTGGACTGGAGGAGGGAGCTGGCTGGGGGGGACGAGGTCCAAAGTGTGCCAAGAAATGGCAGCAAAACCAAACTGACCATTCCATTTCAAGATGCTGAAATGCCTCTGGTCTGGACCAGACATTTGTTGACCTGCTCTCCAGCCCATCTCTCTGCAGCTTTCTGGGCAGCTGGGGCCCCTGAGACTCTGCAGAAGCTCTTGTGGGGCTGCCCCAGATCACAGAATCCCAGAATAGTTTGGGTGGGAAAGGACCTTAATGCTCATCTCATTCCAACACCTTCCACCAGACCAAGCTGCTCCAAGGCCCATCCAACCCAGCCTTGAAAGGGTCCCTGTGCAGTCCCCAGAGAAGTCTGGGTGATTTTCCCGTGAGTGGGACACTGAGTGCAAAGGATGTGGAGAAAAGTGCCTGTGCACCCACAGACTTCTCACCTTGTCTGCAGCCACTGGGGCCCTGCAGTATTTTCAAACCCTTGACAGTCCCTTCTAAAGATTAAGAGAGGCATGATTGTGATTTAATAACAGTTAATATGGCAGATCCCCCTTCCTTGGCCAGTCTGGTTGTGGTCTTGGTGGTCAGAAGCTCTGGGAATGTAAGGCACGAGGGGTTGGTCAGTTTTATCCTGGGCCTTCCATGAATGGGCAGAGGAGAGCAAGGAACACAAAAGCACACCAGCTCCCAGGAGACACTTTTCAAAGCCTCTGGAATTGCATATTAAAATATATCCAGGTTTTATAGTGCCAGAAGAGGGAAAACAGCCCCTGCTCTGGCTTGGCCAGAGGCAGTGCCCATTAAATGGATTGTTTACTTCTCTCTCAAAAGTTGCCAATGAAATCATTGCCCTGAATCTCTGATCAGCTTCCCACGATCCAATAATCCCTTCTGGCCTTTACAGCCTATGGATCTGTGAATATATTCAGCTGAACGGAAGAGGTAGGGACAACTCTGGTGTCATGAAAGGGTGTTAAACCCCAAATATGCCTTCCCCTGGCCTTTCACACTGGAACAGGGATCTCTGCACATCCAGAAGCTTGACTGACCAAGCAAAGAAGCAAGGGAGATCTAGCTGGAACAGAGACATCTTGCTCCCGCTGTCTGGGGTGATTTCTCCTTCTGCTCATCCGACCTGACAGCAGCAAACAATTCCCATGGCTCTTCCTTCCCTAAGCCCTGAATTCCTTGACTCTATTAGAAATGTGGCTTCCTCAAGCTCAGATGAAGCAGGGTGCACCCATTTATGAGCCCAGCTCTCCTCACTGCCTGGATGTGGGAGGCACTTTTATTTCACCTTCCCTTTTATCCTGCTAAGGATGTATCCCTGGGGGCAGGCCTCTGGCATGGGAACGCGTCTGATCCCTGGAAAGTGAGTGTGAGGAATTAGGGATGGGATCCCCTGGGTTCTCCATGCGAATTGGTGATGTGGGACAAGTGGAAACAGCCTCAAATTTCATCAAGAGAGGTTTAGACTGGATATTAGGAGACATTTATTCACTAAAATGTGGGTCAGGTATTTGAACAGACTGCCCAGGACAGTGGCAGAGTTTCCATCCCTAGAGGAATTTAAAAGATGTATAATGTGGCACTTGGGGACATGGGTTAGTGGTGGCCTTGGAAGTGCAGGGGTAACAGTTGGACTCAATGATTTTAGAGGATTTTTCCAACCTAATTGATTCTGTGATTCCACGACTTGCTGACCTTCATTCTGGGCTTCCCCCTCTGCCATAGCCAACCACTCAGGGACTGCAGGGAATGTCTCTTGACTCTTTCCTTGGGATTTGTTTTGGAGAAGCTGGCTCTGTGTGTTGAGCCCATGACTGACTGATGATGGAAGTGCTCCTGGCAGCGAGTTGCTCCATTCAGCCACATCCACTGGGGCAGGGAAAGTGCAACGATTCTGCCAAACCAAGCAAGGGCTGGCCAGCTGCTCATTCCCTCCGCCATTCCTCATCCCTTTGATAAGGCTTTCCCAGTTTTCTGCTGCTTTTCCTGCTCTTTGCCAGGCTCCAAAACAATGCTGGGCCATGAGGGAGCTGGTTCAAGTGTCTGAGGAAACTTCCAAGCTGTTTCCAGCAGGACGTGGGGCACGTGCTCTTGAAGAACTTGACTGCCCCGTGGGAGCTGAGGCATCTCATGAATAAATCTGGTGAGATGCCAGCAGGTCCTCCAGTGGTGCAGACAATGCTCAAAGGGTAAAAAGCAGCAAAGCTCTGTGGAGTTTGAACTTCTCCCCAGGTTTGTTCAAACAAACTGTGGGAGGAATGCCTCCAAGATGCACAGTGTAAGGCAGGCAGGCCAAAGCACAGATGATGCACGTTGTGATTTTCTCTTGCTCTCTCTCCTTGATATCAGGTGAAAGTTTTCTGTATCTACCTGAACCTGATGCCATTATGATTTTGCTGTTTCATATACTTTTCTCATATCCCCCTTTCATATACATTTTTATGCAGCTTTTATGTATCCCAAGTGCTTTTAGCCCACACATTTGTAATTGCCTAAGTTTGATAACTAGCTTAGACCTAAAGTTCTATTAAGCCAAGAGACTAAACATCTTGAAAACCTCGTAGTTAGGGTGTCAGAGAGCCCCAGAGCCAAGGTCCTCTCCAGAACACATCCTGTAAACTAAGATAGACCCATGCAGGGGGGGGCATTCCTTACGAGGGGGCTTCTCCTGAGCCTCCCATTGGGAAACCTGTGATAGATATGCTAATATGCAAGAGCTAGGATGTACAGAGAGGATCGTGGGGGTCTTTGGTCCGTTCTGTGCACCAATCTGGGGGGGACCTGCACTTCTGCAGGGTGCTCCTGCCTGGAACAAAGGATCTTTAATAAACACTGAGGTAAAATCCCTTTTCCCCCTCTAACTATGTTTAGCTTTTAATTCTAAACCCAGGAAAAGGCATCAAACCTACAAAAATCTGCCACTTTTTTCCCCAAGGCCAGCAGCCAAAACACCTCAAACCTGTACCTGGGCATGTACGATCCTTGGAGACACCAGATCTACCGAAGGCACTTGGGCTCTTCATCCACTTGTTTTCCTAAAGCTGTGCGGGAAATGCCTATCCTCTGGAGAAGGCTGGAGGAACGGGACCGGGGAGCTTTTCCCTGTTGTTGTGCCTTTGTTTTCTCTGGGCAAAGCCAGTGGGAAGCCAGGACAATGCCTCCCACCAGGTGTGCTCGAGCCCCAGTGCCTTTAAAGAAAAGCTCGTTAAGAAGCAGTTGAGTTTGGATTAATATTTGATGAGCGACAGTGAGCTGCTGTTCAGAGATAAAACAGTATTTACTGAGCAAGGGCCTTCCTGCCGGCCTGAGCTTACTGAGCCAACAAACAAACAGTGCTGGGGGCAAGCACATGGAGCTGAGGACAGGGGATGCTGTGGGATGGCTCTGAGCTCGGCACAGCATGACCAGGGGGATGGCGGGGCTCAAGCCCTGAGCTGCAGCTGCCACTCACAAGGCTGGTTGATGCAGGAGGATTTGGGCAGGCGGCACCCTGGGCTTCAGCCCAGCAGGGGTGGGTGGAACTTGCCTGGACTGCACCTGCTGTGATCCCTGTTTGGCCGTGGGTGGGAAGAAGAGGGGCAGCACCATCCCTTGGGTGGCTGACAAATAAATGCCCCCCAGCTCCTCCTGACCTCTGCTCCTGCTGCAGCAGCTGCTGGACCCTCTGCAACATCCCTCAGCTATGAAGAGCTAGCTGTGCGTTGCTCACAGCTGCCGTGCTCAACACCTTGCAGCAGCTGGGAGGGATGTCTCCCTCTTCCCAGCTATGTCTGTGTGTCTGTCTGTCAGTCCCACACCTTTCTTTGGAAGTGCAGCGGTCCCCAGAATTGCAGCTGGCGCTGGAGGGCGGCTCCACGTGTTCCCCTCTGCCGCCAAAGATAACATTATTTGCAAAGGTCTCTGCCAGCCCTGGGGGCGAGAGCTCTGTGTGGATGCACAGAACGAGATTCGTATCACGGCCCTGCCTGCACCAACTCCCCATCCCTCCGCAAAAACAATCATCAGCTGAGGAGCCCGAAATGCTCAGGGACTCTGCCTCCTGCAATATTAAACCTTCCCATTTTCTGCCACTTTAAAGATTCTCTTTCTTACTGCGAGTGATAAATAGTAACAGCAAAAAAACACCCCACAGACACACAACAGACATCAAAAGCCACGAGAAGATTGGCAAATAGAGAGATCTGAAGGCAGCAAAGAGGAGGCCTGGTTGGGAGTCAGTTCACGTAGCCCCAACTTCTGTTGCTTTCCATTAATTTTACCCGCCATCGCAGGTAGCAGAACAACGGCGACAGCTAATTACTCTCCCTTTCCCTTTCCTGCCCGCTTGCTTGCAGCAGAAGAAAGCCAGTAAATTCCCAAACCCTCCCCTCCCCATCCCAGACCCGTCCAGGGAGCCGCAGGGGCGCGTGGGAGGCGGGTGTTGAGGAGGGAAGTGCCGGCTGCCCGCCGGAGCCGTCTGTGCTCCAGCCTGGCACCGGGATGCTCCGCCAGCAAACGGGCTGGCAGACCTGGCACTGGCTCAAGGGAGGGGGAGAGGAAAGGTTAGTGTGGTCCCCTACCACCCTTGGGACACCAGGGAGCCTCTTTGGGCTTCCAGCTAAAGCAGATGGGGACACATCCATGCTGCCGAGGAGCCCAGGTCCCCTTGAGCCTTTTCCAAGCAGAGGATGCTGCACTGGCAACACCAAGGAGTGTTTTGGTGGGCTGAGCTGCTCTTCAGCTCCACAGGGAACTTGTCAGAGCTGGGATAAACCCCGGCCAGATGGGGTTTAAGACCCTACAGAAGCTGTAGGATGTGTCTGTGCAAAGCTTGCTCTGTATGGAAGGAGGGAAAACATCCAAACCCCTGCTGCCAGAGGGTTAATTCACGCCTGTGCCAGAACCCGCTGCTCAGGACCACTGTGACACCTCACCAGCCTCTGCCCTCCACTTCCTTTTGGTGACACCGGCCTGTCCTGTGTCCAAAAGCGAGTGACAGCCCAAGTGACATAGTGGGCAAAGAAACCTCTCTGGGGAAAATGCTGCTCCTCGTCAGGCAACGGCTGCTGCCAGAGAGGGAGGAGGGCTGGGATTTCAGCTCCAGCGTCCTCAGCTAAGGAAAGGAGCAGAGGAGCTGTGCCTCCAGCCCTGCCTGCTTCCCAACATCATGAGATGCCAGCAGATTTTAAAGAAGAGGGATTCTCACTTAGAAAATGCCACTGAGGCCAAAGATTTCATGAAAATCTGTCAGGTCTGAGAAAATGCCATTAACCCTCTGCCTTCAGAAGAGAAGACACTGTGCAGGCTGTAACTTTCCACTCTGGCTCTGGGAGTGGATTGCTCCGAGGTCTCTTTTCCAGCCAGGTTTTTCTTGCATTAAAATTGACCTGTGTATGTGATTATATAAATGAACATGAAGAAAACTTCTTAAGGAAAAAGCAGCTCAGTTTCATCAAAACTATGTTCTCTATAGGGGCAGAGGGGGCTTTTTGTCTTTTGGGAAATTGTGTTGAATTTTGTTTCTTTTCCTTTGCCCTCCTAAGTAAGAGAATAGGAGGTCTGGGCTTAAAATCTTGGGTCAGCAGAACCACGGAGGTGGTTTAGTGGCTTCATCCTACCAAAGAGCCAGTTCATGGATGCTGCCCGAGGGAACATTTATGGGTGACATATTTGACCTCATGTGCTTTTCCCAGGAAGAAAACCCAGGATGCAAACCCAATGCAAAACCTATGGCTCCTCAAAAACTCCAGCAAGGTGACAGCTTTGGTGGTAGCAGGGACGGTCCTGCGAAGCTGGCTGTGGATTTATGCCCACAAAAGGGGATTTAGGTTGTTTAAACATTCTTCCTTTGTGTTCAGAGTTATTAACTGACAAACATACTGGGGGGGATTAAAAATAAATATTGTCTGAAGATCTGGGATCTCTGTCCAAGCATGAGGGAAGCCATAGGAGATATATCAGAGTGGTCCTTGCCCGAGGAGAAAAAAAATCACACTTCCTATTGTTTTTTTAAGGCAGAGTAAGTTCATTTTCACTAGTGGTGGGGTCCTGAGTGACCCTGTGGAGAACAAGCCCATGTTCTGCCTTCTCAAAACTCCAGATGTCTCAGTCCTGGGGCTTTACACATCCCATCCATCTCTGCTGGCAAGTGTCGAGGTGCAGGGGGCTCCTTGCTTGGATGTCCCACTCCAGAGGGCTCCAAGCTTTAGTGCTGAAACATCTGCCACTTTTACATAGTGAAGAGCTTTGGGATCTTACGGAAGGGAAACAAATCCCCCCTCCATCAATCAGAGCCTTTAAGCAGAAGGAAGCCCCAGCGAGCACTGCTGAGTCCTGTTTGCTTGTCACAGTGGTAGGGAAAAAGCCTTGTGTGAAGTTTACATGTTAAGGGAACTCAAGAAATGAAAAACCCAACGTGACTGAATTTGTCATGCCTTTTTTTTCACGCCCAAAACCCTTTTAATGGGAAAGCATAGCCTGAAAAAACATACAATTAGTTTAAAGAGTAAAATCCATCATGAAATGAATCCCAAAGCCATTTTCAGCAAAGTAGAATCATGGAGGCTCAGGGGACAGGAAGGGTGGCAAGACCCGTGGCCTCAGGATGGGTGAGAAGGAAGGAAGAGGGCAGAGGGTGGCATTTGCAGCCAGAGGAGACAGCAAAAACCTGAGCGACCAGGATGGCAGCAAAGATGGGAGAAAAGAGTTGGGTCCACCTCTGCTTGGTGGAGAAAAGCAACGCAGCTTGGCTTGGGCGTGGATCCCAAGGGTGGGAAAGGCCAAGAGGAATCACAGAATGCCAAAAGGGTTTGGGCTGGAAGGGACATTAAAGCTCTTCTTGTTCCACCCCGTGCCATGGGCAGGGACACCTTCCTGTACCCCAGGTTGCTCCAAGCCCTGTCCAGCCTGGCCTGGGACACTTCCAGGGATCCAGGGGCAGCCACAGCTGCTCTGGGCACCCTGTGCCAGGGCCTCCCCACCCTCAGGGGGAATTCCTTCCCAATATCCCATCTAGCCCTGCCCTCTGGCAGTGGGAAGCCATTCTCCCTTGCCCAAAGTCCCTGTCCAAGGAACTGGAAACCCTAGACTGGAGCCTTCCAGGCTGCTCCCGTGCGTAAGGGATCAGCCCAGCTGGGTTCAGGGATGATGTGGAAGGCTTCTTTGTTGAGAATCAGGCTGATGGAGCAGAAGTTTTGCCAGAGTCTTGCCACTGTCTGGTTCCTCGACCAGAGATGGTTGTTTTGTCTTGGACTGTACCAGAATCAATCCTGGGGTAAAAACCACGTGGGTCCTTCACCCAGCCTGCCACACACTTTGTTTTCCTACCAGCTGTAAATATGAAACCAAGGCTATTTGTATCTTTGACATTAATTGACTTCTTGAATTAATAACTCTTCTGGGTAACCAGGAACACAATTACTGCTTTGTTATGCTGATATCCAGCTGGAAGGAATCGTTCCTACCAGGAAACTTGATTGTACTAATTAAGCTGTATGAGGCTAACAGGAGGCGGGTCATGGTAACCTGTCCCCGGAGGTGCCTCCTCTGTTTTTATCCATGGGTGGCTCTGCAGAGCCAGAACGGATGGTGAGCCTGTGTGTGCACGCTCAGGCCTTCCAGGCAGGAGGGGTGAGCAGCTGATGGATGAGGTGGGACAGGGATGTACCTGCTCACACTAAGCTCTTTTCTCCCAAAGTGTGCTGACAGCCTGCCCTGCTTCCCATACCCACATTTTGTCTGTTTAGACAAAAAAAAACTGTGAGAGAAGGGCTGTTTTCTGATGCAGGAGACCTCACACCCAAAGCCAAAGGCCCATGGCAGCAACTCTGCTCAGTGCAGAGCATCTGCTCTCCTGCTTATCAATCCCTGGATGTGCACTCAGAGAATCACAAAATCACAGAATCTCCTGTGACTGAGCTGGCAGTCACCCCCAGGGGTCATTTTCAACCCCTGGCCCTGCACAGACCCCCCAGCAATCCCCCCCGGGCATCCCTGGAGCGCTGTCCAAAGGCTCCTGGAGCTCTGGCAGCCTCGGGGCCGTGCCCATTCCCTGGGGAGCCTGGGCAGTGCCAGCACCCTCTGGGGGAAGAACCTTTCCCTAAAATCCAACCTAAACCTCCCTGGCACAGCTCCAGGTGTTCCTTCAGATCCTTTCCCTGGTCACCAGAGAGAAGAGAGCACCAGAGAGAAGAGAGGCTCGGGGCTGGCAGGGACCCCATGCACCACCTGCACCCCAGACCTCTCTCAGCAACAAGCGACACATTTCCTCCTGCTCCAAAACTCCTCAACCACCTGTGCCCTGCTCCGAGCTCACCGTGGCCAGTGCAGGGGCACTGCAGACTGTGGTTAGCAGAGATGACCCCACCCACTCAGGGAGAATGTCCCACTCAAGGAGACATCCCCTGTGTCCCCTCACATTTGTGGCACCTGCTCCTCTGCTCTGGCCCCTCCCGAGCTCAGCTCCACCGTGCTGGGCACAGAGAGCCTTATGGTGGTTGCTTAAGGGTTACATGGAGATGGCGACAGAGCTGCTTTGTTCAAATCATAAAAGAGCGAGCAAAAAAAGGAGAGGTATTTCCCATAATAGACTTTTCACTCAGCGTGCATTGCTCGCAATGTCCCCAAACAGATGGCTCTGCCAGCTCAGTGCCAGGCCTCAATCCACTCCGCGCCCATGGATCTCTGGCCCAGAAGCTGCTGCACGCAGCAGAACGCGGCAGACGCAGCGAGCGGCACAAGAGCAGCCTCTCAATGTGCAACAGCACCACCAGGGCCAGAGCGGCACCAGGGAGGCACCAGAGCGGGGATCAGGGCCCTGCCACAGCGGGGGGGCTGGCTCCAGCCATCGCATCCCTCGGCACGGGGGCAGCAGAGCCCGGGGGGATGAGCCACAGGGAGCACCAAGCAGTGAGAAACACGGCAGGAGGTGGAATGGCCACCAGAAACCACAGCCAGAGGTGCTGAGCTCTTTGGGGTGACCTGGAGGGGAAGTGCTGCAGGGGGAAGGCGAGATGCTCTCAGCAGAGGGCTGGACTGAGGTGCCAGGGGTGTCAGGAGTGCCACCTTACCTGTACTGGGTGACAGCAGGGTTGGCCTTGGCGGAGCAGTGGAACTTCACAGTGTTGTCCTCCAGCACCGGCTGCGGCTCCACGGACAGGTTCACCAGGGGCGGGTCTGCAAAGACAGACAGGCCCATGAGCAGCCCCAGACACGGCGCAGCACCCCTGCCTGCTGCCTGCCAGCTTCTCAGGCTACAGGGCAAAACTTGGCTGTGAGAACGCCCGGCAAAAGCACCGAGACTCCTCGATGCTGTGATATCACAGAATCCCAGAATGGCTTGGATTGGAAAGGACCTTAAAAATCATCCCGTTCCACCCCCTACCATGGGCAGGGACACCTTCCACTAGACCAAGTTGCTTCAAGTCCTGCCCAACCTGGCTTTGAACACTTCAGCTTCTCTGGGCACCCTGTGCCAGGGCCTCATCACCCTCACAGGGAAGAATTTCTCCCTGAGATCTCATCTAACCTTGCCCTCTGGCAGTGGGAAGCCATTTTTCAGTTTAAAGCCATATAACGATTGTCAGACAGGCTGATGCCTTCTCTTGAAGGGCTTCAGCGAGTAAGACAGGAAGAGGAGCCACAGACACCATTTGATGTAACATTTCACTTGGAAAATGTGACTGCTGGCTCTGATTCCCATTTAAGGACATCAACTCAACTGCTTTGAGACACTCCAATTTAATATCTCGCTGTATAACAATGATCTTTTGTCTATCCTCTAACTTTAAAGTGGCATTTCTGCTCTTTCATCAGCCTAATCATCTCTGCCAAGGCCTTACTGGTGTCACAGGCAGCTCCAGTCTTCCAGCTGCTCCTCGGTTTCTCTCCTTCTTTTCACATGAGAAGCATCTAAATGCTTTAGCAGCAAATAAAATTTAGGAAAGAACCGAAGAAAGCAAGCAGGAAATGGGTGAAATGTTCAGATGAGGAAGATCCAGAGTTGTTTTCATTTTTCATGATGACTGAGGCCTTCAGCTTTAGGTTTTAAGCATGGGACCTTATTTGAGGACAAAAAGCAGAAAGAAATGGCCTTGTGGAGGGTTTTTTTGGTGCCTGAAGAACCAGCTGTCCCATGGCAGAGGGTGTTGGGGCTCATCGACCCAGCTGAGGGGCTCTCCTGCCCTTGAGGTGGGCATCTGCTGCACATATGCAAAAACACATCCTAAACCAGGCCATTTTAAGTGTTCAACTTCACCTGCTGCCTCTCTCCTCTTCCAAGTGTTCCAGTAATGTCCTTCCCAGCTGGAAAACTGGGACAGGCTGCAGGTGACAGGGCAGGGGGGCAGAGAAGCTGGGTGGTGCCTCCTGGTCCAGGGCACCTCTCCTGGCCTCACGTGTGCTGGGGCAGGCTGGAGCCCCGGGCTGGGTGCGGGGTCAGCGCCGCAGGGCTGGACGCGGCCCAGGGCTCGAGTTCCTCTGGGGATGCTGGCTCCAGCCAAGCCCGCAGGGTCCTCGTGCTTGGCAGGGATGGAAGCTTCCCTGCTGGCCTCTCCCTCCACCGCACCCAGGTCAGGCTCCTGCTGGAGTGACCTGGCTCTGGCAGCTGCTCCGTGCCTTTGCTGGAGGGTGTGGGCTCCAACTGGGCATACTGGTGTGGGAACTGCCTCCGAAGCACCCCCGGGTTATTCCAGCCCTGCGAGGTGCAAGGTGAGCAGCCTGGGGACAGCAGCGGCGGTGCCCTTGGCTGGGCGGGAGGGGAGAAGGGAAGGCGGGGTCCCGGCAGCGCTCCAGTGCCTCCTTCTCCTCCGCCCCGTGGTATTTACCCAGCCGGAGCCTGGCTTTGTTGTGAGCAAAGACACCTGCCTTCCTGATGGGAAATTATGACGAGGAAATTATAGGTATTTTCAATTTACCCTAATTTCATTTTAAAATGTGCAATTCAAATGACAATAAAGATGGGCGCAGTTGGGAATATAAATGAGCTTCCCTGACATAGCAGCCCAGAGATGTATAGCGGGCTCCTAATTCATTCCCAGGCATCCTGACACTTCCCTATTGTTAGACAACAACAGCTAATCACCTTCCTTTGTTAAGTATGAATCACACTTCTCTTTAGTAGCTTCCCCATTGTTTGATGGGTTAGGAGCTGTGCCTACAATTTACAGAGAGGAGCCTCTTTGTATTAAAATGAGCCCGGTTCCCTCCCGCACTCAAAATAATAATAAAAAAAATAAAATTAAAAAGACAAAAAAAAGCAAAGGAAATGAATTAAAGTCTTTGATCTCGCCTTTCAGAAATGGGATTGGGCTTTCGAGTATTGCGGGTGCTGCGGATCGCGTGGGCTTGCGTGTGCCAGTGTGTTTCGGGGCATTTTCAAGGGAAAAAAGACACAAATTGTAACTCATCAGGATGTAATTCCACTCGGTTACAATTATAATTCCTGCCTGGCTTCTTGTAATGAATTTGAATGATGGAATGAGATAGAGCCAGCCTACAGGCGGCGGGAGGGGAGGGCCCTCAGGTGCCGCGTCGCACCGGGACGGGCACCGGGACGGGCACCGGGAGCAGCATCACTCCTCACCAGCCCCACAGCCCGGGGGGCACCTTGGCAAACCCCTCAGCTCCCACTGTTCCCACTCAGCACCTCGGGAATGGCCGCAGGCTGAGCTCCACGGGCTGCAGGCGCTGTGCTGGCACTCGCCCTGCCCGGTGCAGATCCCTCTCCAGGCTCCTCTCCCCTGTGGACAAGCTCTTGCAAACCTCTTCACTAAGGCTAAGATGCCACTTCAGCCCGGGGCTTTCCACTCCCCAGGGGGAAGCACAAAAGGGAATCAAACACTGCAAAGCTCCAAGGATAAACGCAGCAGGAGACCCTCCAGCACAGCGATGTGCCCCTCATCACCCTCCACTTTCCTTCTCTTCCTCCCATCTCCTACAAAAACACACAGATGCAGCCAAATCCCTTCTTGCCATGACAAAAAAAGGTGTAAAAATGAGCAACTGCACATGGGTGTGCAGAGGATTGGAGCAATGGCTTTGGATAAGCAATAACCCTGCTCCTCCCCATCCCGGCACGCCGGGTGTGCATTTCCATGGAGCCACTGGGCTCCTGCAGTATAAATAGTTTATGGCATATCAAACTATTAAACATGATTTTAATCCCACTTGTGATGTTCGACGCATAACTCACAGGAGGCTGACTTTGATGTGGCTGGTGGAACGGAAATCACATTGAACAGATGTTCCAGCTGGAGCCGCTTAGTGTTTCCATTACAGACCCTGCACTGGGGTTTTTTCCAGCTCTTTCCACCAACCCCCCTTTTTTTTAATATATTTAGAAGGGGAGGGTTTTATGACTCAGCTCTTTCATTGCTATGATGGTCAGGCATGAGATTGATAGGACCCCAACTTCAATTTTCCATCAGCTGAAAGAGGATAATCTCTCCCACCATGCACACACCTTTCCCAGGGATAACCTCCATCCTCGTGTTTCTCTGCTGCCTGTGAGCATTGCTGATGTTCTTTTGAGTTGCAGAAGAAAATGAAGGAAAGCAGTAGGAGTGATTTACCAGGCTGCTGCTTTCTGGGAAGGATTATTTTTGGTTCCCTGGGATTATTTTGCAAGGCCATGTCTCAAACCACGCAGCTGGGTGATGTTTGCTATGGTGTGAATTCAGCCTCCACTGCTGGAGGTGGAGAGTGCAAGGTCCAGGGGGATGCTGCAGCTCATGCCAGGCTGGGAAGAGCTCCCCAGCCAACAGCTGCTGCCTGCTTTTCCTTATTCTTGCAGAAAGCACTTCTTTCTCTCCCCAGGCTGCTGCTTCTCTGCTAGATATTGGAAGAAGACCCACGAGCAGGACTTCCCAGAACAATTCCCTAGGCAAACATGAGCAGCTCAGATATTTTTTGCTGAGGAGAACCACCTTTAGCTCTTTGCAAAGTGAATGCAGCTTGTTGTTTACAAGGCTGGGAGTGAAACCTCATGAACGAAAGCTGGGTTAATAGTTGCACTTGATGATAGAGGTCTTTTCCAACCTTAACAATTCTGTGATTCTGTTACTAGATGCAGCTAGAGCAGGCTTTTGCATCCAGGTCAAAATCCATCCCACCTCAGCTTGGTTAATCCATCTTAGTATTTTTCTATCCCATCACCCATCCAGCTTTGGAAAATTGATATCCTCATTAGCCCCCATTAAGAACAACATACTTTTAATAGCTGGGTAGAATATTATTGCTATTATATTCACAGCATGGAGTATTTAATAGCTCAGAGTGGAAATTGGTGTTCTTTATCGGGTTTTTCTCTTTCCCAAGCAGATTCCATGTGTCTCGGGGATTCAGCTCACGTCTCCAGCCCACACTGTACTGCCCTGCTGTAATGATGTCTCCGCTCCGCGCTGTTTGTGTGAGTGTGTCTCCAGCTATTGTAGCTGTTTGCTGGCTGTGAAATAACCCAAGCTATTATCTCATTTTATCTGCCCAGTTCTGTCAGGACATGCAGCCAGCGACCCAAGAGCCTGGTAATCTTCCGGCAGCAAAAGCTGGAAGTCTTAAATGGTGAATTTTCTGCTGCGCTTGAGTTTGTTCAGTTGAGTTTGCCAGTTTTAATTGGTCTCTGGAAAGCAGCTGGCATGCTAATATTGAACATCCTGCTTTTGCAAGTCGTGGGTAAATACAGCTGCAGGAACTGGGTGTGTGAATGGAGCGTGGCTGGAAGGGGTCAGGAGGAGCCCAAGAGCAATGGCTACTGCAGAAGAGGAGGGGAGAGGCCTGTGAAATGTGAATTTTGGAAGATGGCAGATTTTGCTCTGTGGATTTACAGTAAAGGGTGAATGGTACAGCTCTGAACACAGCCCTGTCCCCTGAGGTGGTGGCTGGCACTGGCTTTATGTCATGGGAGGGACACTGTATCGATCAGGTGTCTCACAAAGTATCACTGAACTGCCTGTAAGTCTGGAAACACTTTTCACCAGAAATCCTAACGGAACTTATCTCTGCTGCTGGCCATGCCCAGAGATGTTGCTTGCTCACCCAAAACCCTTTGGGATCCATCCCTGCTTCTAAGACCCCCGAGGGCCTGGATCAGGGCACAGTTGGGCCGCCCAGAGCATGGCAGCTGCTGCTGGTTTTGCTCAAATCCACGGACACACGGAAAGCACAAAATCTCTGTACTGTGGGCATTCCCCAGTGCCCCAGGGAGCTCAGGGTCACGAAATCTCCCGGCTGTGACTTCACTCTGAGATACACCAGTCAGTCCCAGTAAAGGGAAACCCCAGGCCCAGCATGCTGCTCCTGACTGGAGTCAGAGCGCTGCGGACAGCCCTGGGGCGGCGATGGAGAGGGCACAGAGGCCGGGCTCTCCCAGCAGCCAGGGTGGCTCAGCTGGCTGTGTACTCACGCTGGATGTCAATGGTGACAGAAGTCTCCTTCCCGCTGGGAATGGCTTTGTTGGTGGCACGGCACACGATGCTCTCCCCGTTCTCAATGTCGGACGGGGCGATGAACAGGGTGCTCATGATGCTCTCCCTCTTGCCGTCACGGAGGAGTGTCTGTGGGGGGGAAACAGGGATGAGGAGAGGACTTTCCTACTGGAGAGGGGCCCTTGCCCCATCCCCAGGCTCAATGAGAGCTTCTCAGCCAAGCAGCTTCCTGCAATAACAATTCCTCTGGCTGGAATCTGCCAAAAGCCTTAGGGGAATAACAAAGACAAATTTCAGTGCACTTCCCTGGGAATTGGGCTCTTATCTCCCATCTGCTTCCCTGCAGCCCTGCTGTGCCTAGGCCAGGGAGGAAAGCTCTGGTGAGACACGTCACCCACTGTCCCAGGAGAGAGGGAGCCAGAGGGAAATGGCTTTGTGATCCTGCTGTCATCTTCTGCCAGGAGAGTGCACAGAGCTGCCTGGGCACTCCCCATAGCAGTGAGGTGATGCCAGCTGCCAGCAGCACAGACGGACCCTGGCCGTGGATCCTTGGCTGCCATGCTGTGGTCTGGCCCAGCCGTTGGGCCATCATCATCACCTCTCAGGTGTTCACCGATGGGGGCCAGCGATCCAAACCCTGGTAGTAACCAGCTCTGCCTGCTCAGCCTTGGCACCGTGCTCCTTCCCTGGATTTATCTGACTTCAGCTGTGGGGCCCTGCCGTGCTTCTTTTGGGAGCACAGAAGCCTGGGAGCACTTCCTTGCCATCCCCTAATCCTCCTGCAAGTTCTTACAGGAGATCACGTCACCTCGTAACCCTGACTTTGATAAACTGGGCCCTCAGAGCTCTCAAGATGTTGTGTGGTTTTCAGTCTTTTAATCATTCTCCAACCTCTGACCTCTCTCTCGTATATCAACAGTGGATTTTGGACCCTGCCAGGCAGTTTTTCCTTCTAAGTCAGTATCCTTCAAGTTTGTTCCTCACAGTGTAAGACAGGGCTTTATTGGGAGATGAACAGATGTCAGCAAGATGTGTGCATGTGGCACTTGGGGACATGGTTCAGGGGTGGCCTTGGCAGTGCTGGGGGAATGGCTGGACTTGATTTTGGAGGGCTTTTCTGACATAAACGATTCTTTGATTCCAAGACTAATGCTTTCCCTGGGCTCATCGTGGCACAGCCTTCATGCACACAGGTTTGTGCCTCTCAAGCGCATGAGACAAGGAATGATGCTGAGAAATTGTCACCACAGTCAGCCCAGAATCTCAGAGTTGGAAAAGCCTCTGAGATCGAGTCCATCCATTTACCCAGCACTGACAGCACTGAACCACTAAACCACATCCCTCTCCACCACACCCCCAGGTTTTTGGAACACCTCCAGGGATGGGGAATCCACCACCATGCAGAGAGCCCGTTCCAATGTCTGAATACCTTTTCAGTAAAGAAATTTTATCAATTCCCAATCTAAACATCCCCTGGCACAATTTGAGGCCGTTCCCTCTCCTCCTGTCCCTGTCCCCTGGGAGCAGAGCCCGACCCCCCCGGCTGTCCCCTCCTGTCAGGGAGTTGTGCAGAGCCACAAGGTCCCCCCTGAGCCTCCTTTGCTCCAGGCTGAGCCCCTTCCCAGCTCCCTCAGCTGCTCCTGGGGCTCCAGCCCCTTCCCCAGCTCTGTTCCCACCTCTGGACACAAATGCAGGGTGCTGCCCTGTCCTTGCTTTATTGTCACCCCATGTGCTCTTCCCTTGGGGAATGTCCCACTTTTGGTGCTGGGCATGAGGTGGACACTAAATCTGTGCTGAATTTCCACTATTTGAGGTTAACCTCCAAATCCTGCAGGATCTTGTAACGTTCCCTGTCCCCTTCAATATGGATCAGGGGAATTTCAGTCAGCCGTGGCTGTTCTGTGCTGCCTGGCTGGGATTGCAGGGGGCTGCATATGAATCAGTTGGTGGACTGGAAATTCAGAGTAACAAAGAAATTATCACTCAGTGTGAATGGTTTCAGGCACTCGGTAAGCCAACAGGACTTCTTTCTGGTTGGCTGGAATAGCTGGATCAAAGAAAAGCTGGGTTGGGTTTCAGTTTTCTTGAAAAAGCAGAAAGAGGCAAGTTGAGGAACTATTTTAAAGGGAGCTTCAAAAGGGAAGCGTTTCTGAGACCCCAAAAATCCAAACTTCCCACTCAAAAAGTGTCTAAAATTGTCTGCTAGTTTTTCTAAAGGCTGATTTTCTTTTTTAATGTGGAAGGGCCTCATGGAAACCATCAGGAAGTCAGGGGAAAATGAGGTTAAGCCTCAGAAACAGAGGTTTTCCTGACTCCAGGAGGAGGGAAGGATGCTTCCCCCATGCAGAACAGGGGTCCCCTCCCAGCCCATCCCTGCCAACTGCTTAAAATGCCATGGAGAGCTCTGTGCTGTGGGAGCTGGATCTGCAGCCTGGAAAACTCTGCTTTGGAAGGGTGTTTTGTTGGAAATATTGTAAAGATGGGCGTTCCCCCTTCTCTGCTCCCCACTGCTTGTGGGTCTGAAAGGGAGAGGGCTCAAAATTTGTCTCCTCAGGGCCAGGCCTGCCAGCCCTGGAAGGGAAGGCTGGGGGTGAGGGGGATAAGCTGTGAACAACTGCATGGATTTTAATTAATTCCACTCAACTTGAGAGAGAGAGAGAGAGAGGTCAGTTCTCCCTGGCTCTAATTAGTGCTGCCTCTCGCACCGCACGCAGAGGGATGGGGCACGTTCCCTCTGCTCACCTCTGGCTGCAGGGGAGCAGCCCAGCCTCAGCAAGGAGGACGAGCACGAGGGGGAGGAGGCAGGAAAAGTGTTCTGCCTCCCCTGCTCTCCCCAGCAAATCAGGATCTTGCTGGAATGAGGCTGGATGGAGGCTTCACAGTGGCAGCAGAGGATGAAATGTTTATTAAAGATCTTCGGGAGCTCGAGGAATGGCTCTGACTGCCCACTTTGAAGTTTTGGCTGCAAACTGACCCATTTTACATCTGGAATTTTGCTGTTTAGAAATTTTCATTGCAACTGTTACGTGTTACTGAATCTTTCACCTCACCAGCCATCAGGAGCCCATAAACAGGAGAACATTTGGGGTCCCATTCCCAGTGTGCTGCTGATTGCTCTTTGATTATTTCCTTCATGACCCAATAAAGACTTTCTGTCTACATTAAAAAATGCCAAGAACCCTGACAATTTTTCATGGAAAATAGCAGTTGGAGGAGGGGACATGTCACTACAACCACCCCTTTGTTCCAGAGGTTCTGTTGCAGAACCAGAACCAGGGCTGGGTCAGTGCTGCTGTACACAACGTTAACACCACACCCAGGTGGAATTAATGGGGGAGAGGTGGCCACATCAGATGATTACAAGCTATGAGAAAGTACAAAAAGCCAAATTCAGAGCAGAGCCCATTTTGGTGACAGTTTGTGGCTTCTCACTTGCATCCTCCTGAGTGTTTTCCTCCCAGCCTGCCCACTGGGAAGGTTTTATGGAGGGATGCAGGGTGAGAGTCTCAGCTCTGCAGAGCTGAGGGTGCTGCCCCAAATGCTTTGGGGCTGTGTGAAGTGTCAGGCCTGGTACCCCTTTTGTGAGCCAGGGAAGAGCACAGGCCTTGTCCCAGCCCCATCCTGCCTCACCTTGGAATAGGTGGCTCCATTGATGACTTCTCCCCTCCGCATCCAGATGATGGAGGCTGCTGGCTTGGCATTGTCTGCATGGCAGGTCAGGTTCAGGGGGTCTCCTGCTCTCAGGCTGATGATGGGCCCCCCCAAAATGACAGGGTCATCTGGAGGAACTGCAACGAAAGAGCACAGAGGAGACAATGTCATCTGAAGCACGAAATCCACCTTCCTGGAGTCACCTGTGGGGGCTGAGATGCCAGGAGTGGCCTGTGACCTCTCAGACTCTGCAGATGGTTGGGATGGCCATGGCAGTGCCACCCCCTGTTCCCAGGTTAGAGCCACCTGCCTTTTGCTGCTCTCGTGAAAGCTGTGCCCCAGACTGGAACTCCAGCAGCAGCAACTGGAGAAGTTTCTGAGGGGACTTGGGCCAGGTGGCTGCAAGCTTTGCAGGAATATGAGGGATCAGGTCTGTGGCAGATAAATCCACTGAAGGCTACTAAATCCTCAAAGCCCTGGAGGTCCCTGAGCTGCAAACTCTGGGAGGATGGTGAGTACTTGAAAGCAGGGAGGAGCTTTTATCTCTGCTACCCTGGTGGGTCTGCTCTGTCCAGGATCTGTGCTGGAGATGGAGCTTTGTCCAGCTCCTCATGGAATCAGAGCATTATCTAGGTTGGAAAAGACCTTTAAGATCAAGTCCAACCATTCCCTCATCACTGCCAAGCCCACCACTAAACCATGTCCCCAAGTGCCACATCCACGTGGCTTTTAAATCCCCCCAGGGACGAGGACTCCAGCCTGTTCCAGAGGTGAATCATGAAAAGTTTGGCCTTACTGACCATTGGTGGGTGTTTCATCAAGAGATAAAAAGTTCCTGACTAAGTAGGACAAATGCACTTTTATTTCTGCTCTGTGAGAGACCCGAGTCCGGCCCTCCCTCTCCCTGGCTCTTTAACAGCATCCCCACTGCCATGGATGCCTCACGTTATTCCAGGGGAACAGCAGGGAACCTCCTTGTTGCTGGAAGCTGCTGACAACCCCCTCATTGAGAGCCCTTCCAGCCCAAACCACCACCCAAAGGCACTGAGCTCTTCCCAAGCATGACCCCTGGGAAGCCAAATGCTGTCCTTGCTACAGACAGATGTGCTGCCCATCCACCCGTGGCCTGTCCGGGGGCTCCTGGGGCCCATGTGGGGCTGGGAGGCCAGCAGGAATGTGAAGGACACATGAAAGGCGTTCTCAAGAAATGAGAAATTGCTCCTTCACACCCTGCTCAGAAGTGGGTGGCAGAACCGACC
This sequence comes from Promerops cafer, assembly GCA_013398275.1. Taxonomy (NCBI): domain Eukaryota; kingdom Metazoa; phylum Chordata; class Aves; order Passeriformes; family Nectariniidae; genus Promerops; species Promerops cafer. Next base: position 77,920 of record VZSE01008792.1, read on the forward strand.
CTCATCCTCCTTCAGAGGGGATGCAGCTGGGTGAAATCCGATCGTTTTCTGCCAAAGTGGAGCTGGTTTTGTTCCAAGTCAGCGCTGTTCCCCCTCAGAGCCAAAGCTGGCTTACGCCCCCTCTGAAATCCCCAAGCCCGCCTTTGCTCCTGAGCTGCCCTTGCGTTGTGGTTGGCTGAGGAGTATTTAAAAACTCCTCACTGGCTCCTCCATGCCGGGCTGGGCTGGGAACTGGGAGCTGGGAAGGGATTACGTCCCCTGACAGTCCAGGGGTGGCTGCCTGCCCCAGCCCGGGATTTGCTGGCCAGGCAGATGTGCTGTGGGCACACCCCGCTGCGCGCACGCGGCTGCCACGCTGGGAGTGACGGGGTTCTCCAGCTCAGTGGGTGGAACCCAAGGACCATGGAAAAACGCTTTTCTACACGGGTCCAAAATGTACTTTTTTTTTTTCCCCCCCCAGGCTAAGTGAGTGCAAAAAGAAAGTGAAAATCCGTGGTTTGGGTTAGTTGGAACGCCTGAGATGTGAAAGTGGGAACAATTCTGCTCCATTCTGATGTTATTTAACTATAAAGGAAGTATGAATTTTAATTTTTAAAATTTATTTCATTGGATGAGTTTATGCTGTTTAAAAACAAATCTGGCATTTTTCAATAGTTTTTTTCCCCCTCACTGAATCCATTAATTGAATTTGACCTCTGCTTGTAAAAAATATTGGAAATTCAGAGTGGGGAAAAAACCAACCCACAAATCTTTCTCTGAAGACCATCTTGGAATTTAATGAAGGAACTTTTATGATGGGATGTTTGACATTCCTGACTTTTTTCTCTGGTATTTCTGCAGCAACATCTCCCCTGCAAAGCAATCTAGTGTGTCCACTAGGGGATATTATGGGACAGGGCACAGCATAATGCAAACAAACATGGAATCACTTGTCTAGCCTGTGCCAGAAATCCTCGGTTTTTACAGCTGTGCTCCCGTTTCCTCCTATGGGATCAGCAGCCAGCCTTGAGGAGCTGCTTATGGCAGTGAGGAGAGGATGGGTTCTGGCTACCTCTTCCCAAGTAAATGGTTTTCATCACCCAGTCCTCCAGGTAGCCGTGAATTATTGATATCTCCAGGCTTCTTAACAGGGAATTTGCTTGGGGTGGAGGGTCTGATGAAGAGGAATCAGTGATGCCTCTCTAACTTCTGGAATGTGAAGGATGGATGTATTCCTTCCCCACCCCAACTCCAGCCTGGGAGACGAGGCAGAGGAGGAGGAGGATGAAAAGATGAAAAGGAGAGAAGAAGAAAGGAGGGAAAGCAAGAAGCCGGTAGCATGGAGCCATGATCCATTATTCATCCACTGTGCTCCCAGGATTGGTTGTTATTATGAGGCACCACTACAGAATCTGGTCTCCTAATTTTTAATCACGTAGCTATGGAAGCGCTAGCCTTCCTGATTAAACCAGGGATATAAATAGGAAGAGTTGTTTGGGGTTGCAGGAGGGGTTATTCCTGACAGCAAAGCAAATGGAGTTAACCCGCACACGCCCAGGAAGATTAAAATGATGGAGAAGGGATCCAGGACAGCTCAAGCCCACAGGAGCAGAAAGCCGGATGGAAAGGGCCTCAAGGTGCACCAGGGGAGGTGTAGTTGGGATTTTAGGGAAAATTTCTTCACTGAAAGGGTGCTCAGGTGGGAACAGGCTGCCCAAGGCAGTGGTGGAGTCCCCGTCCCTGGATGTGGCACCTGGGGACGTGGTTAGTGGTGAACATGGTGGCAGGGCTGGGGGGATGGCTGGACTCCATGGGCCTACAGGGCCTTTCCAACCTGAATGATCCCACGAGTCTATGGCATGCAGCTTCTTACGGGGTGGGAGTCCCCATAAATTATCCCCAAATGGACATGAGAGTGAGACCTTCTGGGGTGGAGGTGAATCACCCCAGCAGAAGGTCTCCTGTTCCTCACATTGCCCTCAAGACCTCAGCTGGACACTTGTCCCTCTCTTCACTGCAGTCAAAACTTTCCAAAGAAATGCTGACAAACTTCTCCCTGCCAAACCCCTCATTTTCTGTCAAAATACAGGAATTGCTGAATATTTTTAAGCCAGTCTTGGACAGGCTTCAATCTATTCTCCATAGCTCTGGGCTGCCTGCATGAGAGGGGACAGCTTGGGGTCTCTGCTCCCTGCCCTTTGGAAAAGTGCACTGACAGCACATCCTCATAAAGAAACACAATTAAACGATGGAGCTCTTGGTGCATTTGTCAGCTTTTTAAATTAGTTTTTAGAGGCTTCCCTACACACTGTCCCACCCTGCACAACCTGGTTAATTTGTGACCCCCACAGGATTCTTCAGCGCTGGGCTGAGACTCCAGGCTAGCGCTGCCTTTGAGTCAGGAATGACGTGGATGGCTCTAAATGCTCCCGGCAGCTGGACAAGGATGTGGCAAGCAAACAGAGCCTCAGTCATTAGCAATATTTACTGAGCTAACACGATCCTCCAGCAACCAGGTCCTGGAAGTGCAGGAAGCAAAAAGCCCTGCAGCCACCAGTACATTTTCCCTAATTAAGGCTGTTTTCCCGTGTTGTTGTGGCTGGTACCTCACTGCTGCTGGGTTTGTGTAACCAACCTCTTTTTGGGGCCAACCTCTTCTTCTGTGTTAAGTGATTCAACCCCAACACCTGCTGGTGGGTGAGGGCCACCCAGCTGCTGGGCTGGAGAGGCAGACACTGAGCAGCCCCTGAGGGTTGCCCTGAGCCAAATATCTGCAGGGAATGTTCAGCTGGTGTTAGACTCAGCACAAGAGTCCCCTGTGGAATGAGATCCCTTGGATAAGGCCTTGCTGATGCATTGCTCATCTTCATGGCTCCCCTTCCCCAGGAACCTGTGGTACTCAGGGCTCTGGCCCAGCTCATGTGGGAGTTAAACAAATAACTGTGACCACAGGATCCCTGGTGATCACAATGTGCCATGAACCAGTGGAAGGTGCTTCCTGGCCCCAAAGCTGAGAGAACAAGTGTAAATCATTTGGGTGTGTTCAGCCTGGAGAGGAAAAGGCTCTGGGGAGACCTGAGAGCCCCTTCCAGGGCCTAAAGGGGCTCCAGGAGAGCTGGAGAGGGACTGGGGCAAGGGATGGAGGGACAGGACACAGGGAATGGCTTCCCACTGCCAGAGGGCAGGGATGGATGGGATACTGGGAAGAAATTCTTCCTTGTGAGGATGGTGAGGTCCTGGCACAGGGTGCCCAGAGAAGCTGTGGCTGCCCTTGGATCCCTGGGAGTGTTCCAGGCCAGGTTGGACGGGGCTTGGAGCAGCCTGGGATAGTGGAAGGTGTCCCTGTCCATGGCAGCGGGTGGCACTGGATGAGGTTTAGGGTCCCTTCCAAACCTACTCTGTGATTCTGTGATGAATCAAGAGCATCCCCAGCCTCCCCAGTGGGGACAGCTTCCTCGCAGTGAGCCCTTGGTGAGAACACGAGGCCCTGTGGAGATGAAAAAGCCAAGCTGAGCACAGGCACCTCTGCTCCTGTGTTTTGTCTCTGCAGTAAGGGAAGCCCCGGGGAGCCAGCCCCGAGGGATTCCGCTGGCTCAGCTGAGCCTCTCGTGCAGCAAGGGTGGATGTGGGAGCTTTGCTCTGCTGCGGCCAGGTGTTTGTGCATTCCCACACGGCCTTGCAGCTTGTCAGGGAAGCATGTTCAGCTCTTGTAGACAAGTCAGCCTTATGAGGCATCACAGAAGAGCTGCTGGGCCTGACCTGCTCCGGCGCTGCCCTGACCCGCACAAGCCGCTTGCCCTTGGGGAGGGTTTGGAATACAAACCCTGCAAACAGAGTTTGCCTTTGCAAATCCCATCTCTGCTCCACGCTGGGACATTTGGAGTCCCAGCTGGCTGGCAAGGCACTTGTGAAAGAAGCAGGATTCAACCTGCAGCCTGCGGAAGATCCTTCCCTGGAAGATCGTGATCCTCCGATCTAGTGGAAGGTGTCTCTGCTCGTGGTGGGGGGGTTGGACTAGAGGGCCTTCCAACCCCAAATATTCTGTGCATCTATTATCCTGTCCTGGTCCAACAGGTGGTCAATGTATCAAGACTTTGGGGGTGTGACTTCGGCAGTAAGCTCTTGCTAATGATATTCAGCAGAACGAAGAGTTAATTGGCTGTGGTATCATTTCTGTGCATCATTTGGGATCAGAACATCCTTTTCTCTGCTTGAGAACTGCAGGGAGCAGCCTCCCCTTCCCAGACAGTGTCTGCTTTCCCCACCAGCCTTGGGGGCACTTTGGAGCTTTAGTGGTGTTGCTCTGTACGATGCTTTTGAGACCCTGGGGGGTTTGGGCCACGCTCATGGATGCAGAACTCCCTGGAGCTGATCAAAGGAAAAGCAGCTCCTCTACCAGGTGAAATCGGCAGAGGTTGGGCTGTTTAATTGGCAAAATGAAGCCTGGGAGGCTTCACTGGGATGAGTTACAGTGAAAGAACCAGGAGTAGGTTGGGAGAAGACAAAGGAAAAAGCAGGAAAATTTGGATGCTGGGGGAGAAAGAAGATTCTCTGTTTCATCAAGTGTCTAGGAAAGCTTTCCAAGGGGAGGAAAAGGGGCTAGAACACAAAACTGCTTTTAGGATGAAGCTTGCTACACTGGATAAGAGAATCCCCTTACAGGGATTGTGTTTCTGGCAGAGCTTTCCAGCAGACTGCTCAGGGTCTCGCTGTATTATCAACCCTGAAGGCTGCAAATTGTGAGGGCCTAAACCACTGCAGAGCAGCTTACAGCTCCAGGAGTGTTTAGCTTTCCATTTATCTGGCCTTTACACATTTAGGATTCAGATTTCCAGCAGTTCTTCAGAGCTAGGAAGGATATAAACAGACTCTTAGGTTTTGTCCAACACTTGAAAGGCAGGGATTTTGCTGTCTGAGCATTGTCATGGGCTGGGCTTCTCAGGGCAGCACCAAGTGGGGACTTGGGGCAGGACTGTGGGGCACGGTGACCTAAGATCTGGAGGAAACCTAGCCCCGAATGCCAACTGCATCCTCCCCTGCACTGTCTTGATCTGCATCCATTCTACCTCTCCCCTTCCGGACACAATTAGGATTTCAATGCTTTTGCTTTGGCAGGTAGGGAAAAATGAACAACACAGAGCGAGTGGTCTGAGTTTAAATGGGGTCAGCACAGGGCTCAGAGTCCTCCTGACTCCAGTGTGTAATGTCCCCCTTCAAGTATGACTGATCAGATCTTCCCTTTTGCATCCTACATCTGAAACATGGAGACCATTCCTGTCTGAAGCTGCTCAGCAGGAGGAGGCTCCACTCTTCTTATCCTTATCTTTGCATCCTGGGCTCATCCCCAGCAGTGTGGGCAGCAGGATGAGGGAGGGGATTCTGCCCTTCTGAGACCCCATCCACAGAGCTGAGTCCAGCTCTGGAGTCCTCAGCACAGGAAGGACATGGAGCTGCTGGAGCAAGGCCATGGAGATGCTCCAGGGCTGGAGCCCCTCTGCTCTGGAGCCAGGCTGGGAGAGCTGGGGGTGCTCACCTGGAGAGGAGAAGGCTCCAGGGAGAGCTCAGAGCCCCTTGCAGGGCCTGAAGGGGCTCCAGGAGAGCTGGAGAGGCAATTTGTACAAGGGCTTGTCAAGGACAAGGGTGAATGGCTTCCCACTGTCAGAGAACAGGGATGGATGGATGGGATATTGGGAAGGAATTCTTCCCTGTGAGAGTGCTGAGACCCTGGCACAGCACTGTGGCTGCCCCATCCCTTGGAATGTCCAAGGCCAGGCTGGACAGGGTTTGGAGCATCCTGGTTAGGGGAAGGTGTCCCTGCCCATGGCAGTGGATGGAATGGGATGAGCTTTAAGGTCCCTTCCAAACGAAGCCATTCCATGATTCTGTGATTCTGCAAAACAATCCCTGGAGCTGTCTGCACCTTCCCTACACAAGACAGGCTGAAAACAACCCAGCCCGTGTTGTCCACAGTCAGTTTACAGAGGCCACGCTGGCTCTTGGATGAGCTCTGGCATTGTTCCCAAGCATCCAGCCCCCTCTGTGTGCTGCCAGCCTCTGCTCCCGCTGGGACTGGCATGGCATGGAAGGCTGGTGCTCTGCGGGATGCCTGCATGACTGGCACCCTTCCTGCCTCAATCCCGTGCCAGGCCCTGGCAGGGTTGCCCTCCCAGGGACGGGTGGCAGTGGGATGGGATTCTTGTTCCGTGCCATCCAGAGCTGTCCCCTGGTCCTTGCTCGGTCAGGGATGCGTGGCAAAAGGAGGATGTCGTGTCTACAGGTCCCCTGGTGTCCCTGCTGTGTCCTGGCCACATCTTCCCTGCCTGATGCTGCTCTGCTGCCTCATTCCTCCTGCCTACCCACGGGAGCTGAGCCTGGACAGCCTGAAAAATGCTGGGCAGCTCCTGGTGCTCCAGAACGGCACCGGCTGCTGCCGGGAGAAGGAGAGGAAAGAGATGCAGGCAAACAGCACAGCCTGGGGAAAACACACTGAAAAATAAATCAAAAGAAACAAGGGGAGCCAGGGAGAAAAATAGTGATGAAAGTTTAAATAGTGCATCTCTCTCTCGGTCCTATTTGTCTTGTGGCACTTCAGTGTGTGTGTGAGCGGGAGGGGCCCGGGGGGCTGCCAGGAATGCTGCCCCCTCTCCATCCCACAGACACCTGTACCCCTGTTTCCCTCCTGTCTCATTCATGGACCCTCCTCACATTAAGGAGCTCATGAGAAACAAACCACTAATATTTCCTAAAATTCCGCCCCCCCCCCCCCCCCCCNAAATTCCGCCCCCCCCCCCCCTTTTTTTTTTCCTATTTTCTCCTAATGATTTGTCTCTTTTTTTCATCCAGCCACTGAAAGTCTCACATGTTCCACATTTCTAGGGTCAGCAGGATGGATTTCTCCAGCAGAACAGTGTCTTGCTGGAGAATGCAGATCCCTAAAATTCAGAAATTATTCCTAGAGATGGCTTCATCTCACTGCAGCAAAGCACAGCTCTGCTTTCCCAGTCACTGCCCTGGAGGGGCTGATTTTCCTCCATCTAATCCCTCTCCAGGTCACTTCGAGGAATATCACTGGAATACTCTTTGCTTTTTCATGCTGAGGAAGGGTTTGCTCCCAGATTCTTGGCTAGAGAGTGTTTTAAATATTCAGTTTTCACAGTGGATTGGAATTAAAGCAAATGTCAAAGTTCTGAAACCCTTTGTGAGAGCTGGCTCTGGGCAGGATCCATTTTGGAGAGCACACAAGCAGATCTGACATGGGATAAGTGAGGGTTTGTATTCTACTGAAGAGCCTTCTATGCGAGGAGAAAGAAGTTTTGGCAGCCCCCTTCCACACGTTCACAAAGAGCCAGATGCTGTGCAGGCAGCTAGCTGGCCAGATACGGATTGTTTACTTGGAATGTTCACTCTGCAAAGAGTAAAAAACTTAAAATTTTCTCTCCCAGCTGAAAGGGCAACACAATGCCAAAGAATATATTGCATTTGCCAGGTCCTCGTTCGATTCTCCCCACCAAGGAAGTGTTTTTGGATGGCTCACATCAACAGCTACTGCCAAGCCCTAACTCAGGGCAGGGGGACTGGGAGGGAGCTGTTTTGCCTTGCTGCCCAGAAACTGAAGAGTGTTGCCCACAACTGAGAGAGGTGGGCCCGTGGTCCAGGACAGCCGTGATTAATGGTTCCAATTCTGCCTGTCAGGATGGTGGAAGGTCAGGGTAAAGCTTCCCAGATGTGTCAGCAGGGATGGGAGAGGAATGAAGGAAAAATTGCCTGCCCACGTGGCCTTGTTAGCACTGAGGTAATCAAATTTACTGATAAGAGCCCCTGTCACACACAGGATCCCTGTGCTGGGGGTGCCCCTCCCCAGCACAGGCAGCTGAGTATAAAATCATGGAATTGTGGAACGGTTTGAGCTGGAAAGGACCTCAAAGCTCATCTTGTTCCACCTCCTGCCATGGGCAGGGACCCCTTCCACTGTCCCAGGCTGCTCCAAGTCTTGTCCAACCTGGCCTTGGACGCTCCCAGGGATGGAGCTGCTCTGGGCACAGGGGAAACTGAGGCACAGATAGAGCAGTTGTTCTGAATCCCAGGCTTTCCCAGCTGGAATATCCCTTCATCCCTGCTCTTGTGCAAGCCTCCTGCTCTGCCCAGCTGCCCTGCAGCCAGACCTGTGCCAGTCCTGTGCAAAACCCCCACCTGCTTTGGAGGGACAGCAGGAGGCTGTGGCTTGGGTGTCCCACGTGGGACCTTCTGTGAGAAAAGGAGGCTCAGGGGGACAACTCCCTGACAGGGGAGTGGAACCAGGTGAAGGTCTGGCTCTGCTCCCAGGGAACAACAGACAGGACAAGAGGAATCAGCCTCAGACTGCATGGGGGGGGGCAGGTTGGACATCAGGAGGAATTTCTCCATGGAAGGGGTGGTCAGGCATTGGAAGGGGCTGCCCAGGGTGGAGTTGGAGTCCCCACCTCTGGAGGTGTTCAAGGAACAACTGGAAGTGGCTCTCAGTGCTCTGGGCTGGCAAGGGGGGACTGGTCCCAGGTTGGACGTGATGGTCTGGGAGGTCTTTTCCAGCCAAAATGGTTCTGGAACTCTCCAAATGAATCTGGGAGTCCACAGAGGCTGCAGCATTCTCACTAATCCTACACTGGGCGATGCTTTATGTTGCTTTTGGGGCAGATGCTGAAACTGAAGAGCACAGCCCTTTGGAGGCAGCAGGGACCTGGTGGAACCAGTCCTGGAGCCCCTGGGAATCAGGGAAGAGATGGCAGAGATGCTCCAAGCACATCTCGCTTTACTGTAGCTACAAACACCCTCCCACAAAGAGAAATACAAAGCTGAAGGAAAAGGCTGTGGCATACCCTGGCTCGCCTCAGCTGCAGGACATGCCTGAACCTTCTCCTGGGAGGGGGATCAGCAGGAACATCATTATCTCCCCAATGTAGGCCAGCACCCCTGCCTCCTCCTCCCCCTGCGCACGGCTCCCGGGTGCAGACTGACAGATCAGAGAACGCAGGCGAAAAACCGAATTCATTATTTTTCCCGTGTGTCAGATAGTTTCAAATTGTAAAAAAAAAAAAAANTTAAAAATTAAAAAAAAAAAAAAAAAAAAAAAAAGAAAAGAGAGAGAGAGAAAAAAAAGAGGGGGATTATTACTGTTGATAAAAACATAGGAAAGAAAGGAAAAGAGGAGCAAAACCCTGAGCTGGTCCCCTCCTAGTGAGAGCTGCTCTCTTGCAGGATGGGGGGAGAACTCCTGCCAGTCTCCTCCCAGGAATTGCCATGGAAATTCAGTGATGAGCACAGCAGGAGACTGGGACCTGGTCATTAAGGTTTGGGGCTTGATTATCTGGATCTGTTTTGAGGCTGCACGTGCCTTGAGCTCATTAGCCAACACCTCATCTGTTAATTAGCCATGGTATTTACTATCCTGACAGCACCTTACAGGCCCGGGAGCCTCAGCACAGCTGAATGCTGCATTTCCCTTGGGATGGGGCTGGCAGGGAGCCTGGCACACCAACCCTTGTGTAAGGAGCTGGAGGGGTACGGGAGCCAGGCAGGCAGCACCTCCCTGTGCAGCGCCAGGAGACGTCCCCGTGTCAGCCTACACCCAGGGCAGACGGTGGGTGGGCGACCCCAGGGATGGGCACAGCCCTTCCCAACTCCCTGCAGGCTGAGGAGAGCGAGGGCAGGTCTGTGTTTTGAGCCTTGCTGCATCTCTAGCCTCAGACCTGGGCTCCTCGCTGGTGCTCAGGGACAAGAAGGCAGAAGGAGATGTGGGTTTCCAGCCCAGGCGCTCATTTTCACTGTTGTGGCCCCAGTGCTGATGCACTTGCTCAGTGCCAGGGGCTTTGCCCTCCCCTCTCCCGTGGCATTTCCCTGCCTGGCCCAGCTGGATGTGTGGGTTCCTGGTGTGATCCAGCTGTTCCAGACTCGGATGTCAGAGGAGCGCCTGCTCTCACCAGTGCCAGGCACTCCAGCACGGGATGGAGACATCACAGGGGTGCTTTGTCATTCCCAGACTGCACTTTGAAAAGTGGAGGGATCCTACCTCCCTTTGGGTCTGGAAGGACTGATTTTATTTATTTGTTTTTAAGGTGAAAGTCTGATTTTTCCTTTTTTTCTCTCCTCTTTCCCTTGTAGGCCACAGCTTTGTCATGTGCTCCCCCTTAAACCTTCCCCTGCCATGGCTATTGCTGCTTTGCCAGCTGCAGCCCAGGCCTGGAGAAAACCTGGATCTGGCTGCTGGGATGTGTCACCGAGGAAACTGGGAACAGGAAAGGGTGAGAAGAGACAGGACTTTAGGCCAGGCTGGGAGAAATCTCCCTGGCACTTCCTGTGCCCAGGATTTGAAGTGTGACTTCCATTTCAAGGAAGAAGGATGCCTTCTCATTTGTAGAATCTCAGAACTGGTTTGGGTTGGAAGGGACCTTAAAGATAATCTCATTCCACCCTGTGCTATGGGCAGGGACATCTTCCACTATCCCAGGTTGATCCAAGCTCCATCCAGCCTGGCCTTGGACACTTCCAGGGATCCAGGGGCAGCCACAGCTGCTCTGGGCACCCTGTGCCAGGGCCTCACCGCCCTCACAGGGAAGGATTTGTCCCTGTGGTTTCTCTGTCCCTGGCTGTTTGCACAGCAGGAGGATCAAACCGAGGGAAAGGATGAAGATTTTTCACACGTGTTCAATTTGGGTCACTAGGAAGGGTGGAGATTCCCCAGGATTTTAGGCTGTTGCCTTGTGCTGCTCTCCATGGACATGTTGAGATGGACCCACCAGGGCTGGGAAAGCCCCTACCTCACTCTGCAGGAATGATGAGAAGATTTCTTGACCCCACCACCCTTCCTTGGACATGGATCCTTGTTCCCAAGTGCTGAGCACCTGACATCAGCACAGAATGAGTCTGGAGAGGTTTCCAAGACCTTAGAGCATGGCTGACTGTGATGGACATGGGCTAATGTGGGATCAGAGGAGGATGTGGGGTGTTGCTGTGGCTGTTGGAAACAAAGGACAACCATGTCAGATCTGTCCCTTTCCAGCACCCTTTCCAGGCCATGGCAGTGAAGCCCTGGCACAGGGTGCCCAGAGCATCTATGGCTGCCCCTGGATCCCTGGGAGTGTCCAAGGCCAGGCGGGATGGGGCTTGGAGCACCCTGGGGTAGTGGAAGGTGTCCCTGCCCATGGCAGAAGGGGGTGGAATGAAATGAACTTTAAGGTTCCTTCCAGCTTAAACCGTTGTTTGATTCTGTGAATATTCTCATTTGCAGGTCACCAACTGGAAGCTGTTGCATCCCTCCTTCCTTGGCAGGAACAGGCTGTGCGTTGTGTTGGGTGATGCTCTTTCCAGCCTCCCCCAGGAGACATTCCCACAGACCCCTGGCTGTGCTGCTGCAGAGGAATCGAGGGCAGCTCACACCAGGGAGCCCCACAGGGACGGGGAAATTCAGTGCTTTGCTCTTGCCTTGTGGTGGCACTGAGATGGACGAGGTGGGAAGGGCTGGGCTGGGAGCTGGGAGCTTTGAGCTGGGCACCAGCTGAACCCTCCCAGGTGTAAGACACCACCAGAAATAATAAATGGAGGCCTTAGAAAGAGAGCAATCCCATGTCCTAGATCTGTCAGTGGCTTGCTTCCCTCCCCTCTCCCCAGCACCACGGGCCTGTAAACAGCTGGACTCAGCCCCTCTGTGGCATGTGGTCCAGCAGCTCCAGCCAGATAAAAACACTCCCTGATCAACACACCTGGCCTGAGCCTCCTCAGGCCTCTCACACACCACGTTGTCCCTGCTGTGCTGGACAGGGTCCTAAACCCTCTCCCTCATTCAGGACACAGGAATCCCAGGGATGCCATGCTAACCCTCTCCCCAGGGAAAAGTGTCACTGGAACTGGACATCCAGCTCTGGCAAACAAGGAACAAGCCCCAGCTCTGCTCTAAGCACCGTGCAGAGCACTGAAAGATCAAACAGACCGAGCACTGGTGATGTTGTAGTGGATCCCATGGGGTGCCAGGGATGTGTCCCTGAGCTGCAGAGGGCACGGGCTCTGCAGACCTTCAGCTGCCCTGCAGTGAGGGCTGAGCAGATCCCCAGGGATGAATGCAGCACCCATCAGCTGAGTTTGATCAATGAGGTGCAATTCCTTATCTCCGATGTGCCTGGGCCACACATTTCAAAGGAAACCAAACCCAGCCTGTCCAGGATGGAGCACAATCAATCCCAGTGTCCCAGCATTGACACGGCTGGGTTTGGTCTGAATCCTTTATCAGGCACAGCTCCTGATGGAAAAGGTTCAGCCTCACAGACACTTCAGTGCCCTCGTCTGCCCTCCAGTCCTGCAGCCTTTCCCAGGATCATTCATCCTGCATAGACCATTATCACACCCCCATTTTAAGACAAATTACCCAAATCTTTAAACCTCTGCTCAAAGGGAATCCCCTGGGGTGGCTGTTCACAGTCAAGTCCCTCTGTGAAGGCATCCCTATGGAGCCATAGCCATTAATACAGCATTCCCAGAGTGCCTGCAAATTGCACAGTAGCAGGAAAATGGGGCTGGAAAAGCAGGAATCCTGCTTAAAGCCATGACACAAGGATCCTGAGAATACTGGCTTTGGGTTTGCTCTGCCTCCATGACTTGCCAAAGGTTTTTCTTTGAGAGGAGCACAAAGATAGAGGTGTCACCCATCCTTAGGGACACAGTGCCTGTGCACAGGACCCTGCAGGGAAACAGGCAGGTTCCTGGGCTTGCCCCTCCAGAAATGGTGACAACCCTACCAGAAATGGTGGGATTTGTGGGAAAAGTCCAGAGGAAAGGATGCCAGTGAAGAGAAGAGGGACTGGAGAGCATGGGAAAGCAGAGCAAACAGAATTTTAGAGAAGAGAGTAGATGAACTACCTGGGGCTGCCCCAAAATCTGCTCCCAAATGTTTTTTTTTTTTTTTTTTTTTTTTAAATAGGATATTGATTTTGTTTCCTCTTCTTCTTCTTTTTTTTTAAATTTTTTTTTATTTTGACTGATGGAGTGTTTCGGAGAAATGTCTGCTTTGGTGGAATTTTATTCTTTTTTAATTAAGGAATCAATAGCAAAAAAAGGCAGCAACCTGTCAATAGGGGAAATGTTTTGGCCTCGTTCCTCTTGAAAGGTGATGGCGAATCCGAGCAGGTTTGGCTTGACCTGGGAAATGAGGCGAGGAAAGAGCAGGGGAGGGAGCATCAGGTGTCTGAGTGATGGCTCCCAGGAGCTTCTGCAGCAGAAATACTTGTTTCCTTCTGACTTTTTTGTTTGATTTTTTTATTGTTTTCTCTTTTCTGGCAGTCCTCATTACTGTTCTCCATCCAACACCTCTGAAATGTTATGGGCTGAGAAGCAGCAGCTCCCCTAGGGCTGTTCCCCTCCTTAGACTGAGACATGCACAAAGCAATTAGGACAGCACTAATGACATCCCAGCTCCTGATTCCTGCTCACCAATCCCAGCTCCCAGCACAGCAGGTTCCTGCTCACCAATCCTACCACACCCAGTCCCTGCTCAGCAGGTGTGCTTGGCTTGACCAGGCTGAAGCAGAAATGACCCTGCTCAGTCACAGCAAAGGAGCCCCCAAGGACACAGAACAAGCTGGGAGGTGATGCTGCTGTTGGTAATGGAGTATCAGCTTTTCATCCCATGGGGAAGCCCACTTTGAGGAGTTCTACCAGACCTTTTCTCATTATTCCCACTGTCCAAGTGCAAGAGGAGCTCTTGCTCAGTTTGACTTACAAATTGATCCCCAAGTTTATATATCATAAACTCATATATGATAAATAAACACCATCATTGTACCCCTGGTCTGGAGGCCCAAGGTGATGCCTGTGGGATGCTCCAGCTCCCCAGCTCTGAGCTGGTTTGGATCTCTTCCCAACTCAACCATGGACAGCACGAATAGTTGGAGCTGCTGCCAGGCCATTGCTATTCTTCCTGGTGGCAGAGGCAGTCCAGCCGAGGGCCAGGTATCCCAGCAGGGTTTGGGATGCATTCCTGGGCTGCTGGCAGCCAGACATCCTGATGCATGCTGCTCCCGTGGGATGGGACGTGAGCTATCCCATCCCATCTGTCCCAAGGAGAGGTGGATCTGCTCCCACAGCCATGGAGAGGCCACTTAAAATGCTCAGCCTGTCCCGTTGGCACCAACCCTCGGGGCCGGCCACGCCCAGGGCTGCCGGCAGCCCCCGTTGTGGGGGGATGGATTTCCCTGCTGGGGGGCACAGATGATTACCCAAAGCATCCACCACCATCCCCCTCCTGCCTCCTGAGGCTTTAACAGTCGGGTCCTGGCTGCTGAAAGGAAGAGAAAGGGAAGAGGGATGAGAAAGCCCAAAGTTAGCTGGCCCAAGGGGCAGGACAGAACCCTGCTGTGTCAGAGCTGGAGAGAGAAGGCAGGACAGAAACTGTGCTGGATGGGAAGGGAAGAGAAAGAAAATCCTACTTAGGAATTTAGGAGGTTTTTTTGAACAAGAAATGCTGAGTTAGGACGAAAGGAGATGTTTGGAAGATGTCAAAACACTGGATTTGGGTTTTTCCCTGCCTAGCCTTTCATTTTAGAAAGGCTCATGTGAAATTTGTGACTGCTTTCAGGAACATAAACCCCTCTGGTGCCCTGAAGCAGCTGGAATGCTTTCCCAGCTTTGACTCACACAACAAACAGCTCCCAGTGAGTTTATCAGCAATGCAAAACCAGTCACTCAGCTCTGGACCACTGGCTCCATCACTTTATGAGCTCTCATTTTGGGACAAGCTGGGCCTGACCAGAGACAGGGCATGCAGGCCTGGAGGTGGTGGGTTAAATAGAACAGACTGAGGAAGAAGAGGCAAAAAGCTGGGAGAAAGGGGATCCAAGAAGTGGTTGGTGGGAAACTGGCTGGAAAGGATGAGCTCCTGTCTGGACATGTGGCTTGGAAGGCAGGGGAGTGATGCAAAGCTCCTTCCTGAGCTCCTCACTCATCCCTGTAGCCCCTGGAGCCAGCTCCCAGCCCTGTCCCTGAACTCTCACAGCTACTCATCACAGCCTGATGATGCCATTTAACAAGTAATAATTAGAAAATACCACGGGGTTGAAAAGCGGAGAGGCTGCTCAGAGGCTGATGAAGGAGGGAAGAGACAGCAGGATCCAAATCCTACGTGCAGCAGGAGGGGACAGCCAAAGCCTGGCCCATCCCTGTGTGACCAACCTCCTCTGGCAGCAGCAGGTTTAGGGGCAGCAGCCCAGGATGCAGCCAGGCCCTGTGTGAAGGCTGGAGTGACTCGCTGAGTTCCCCTTGGCCCATCCCACTCCCACGGATCCCGCAGCAGCCGCCGCCCCGAGCCGGCTCTCAGCGAAGTTCTCTCCTTCCCTTTCAAAGTGCTGGAGACGAGGACAGCACTTCGGGGGAATTCCAGCCCCTGGGTACTTGTCAGTTGTCCCTGAGATGCTCCTGCTAATTATTTTCATCCTTCACGAGTCCTGTGGCGTTCAGGAGGTGTGGAAAATAGGACATTCTCAGCACCGCTCGCTCTCTCTGGCGTGGGCTAATGGTGCCTGTAAATTGCTGCTCAGTGTCAGGGGATCACTGCTCCTAATCAGGCTGAGATTTCTGATGGGCTCCACGCCGACCACACTTCTTCCTTCCCTGCTTTGCTCCAGGGGAAATACAGGATGTTTTTTCCAGTGACAGAAGATTTTCCTTCCCCTTATGCCTATCTCAGTCCATTATGGGCTTGCAGGACTCTGGCAGGAGGGAGGCAGGATCTCTGGGATGTATGGACTGGAATGCCGTTCCTTTTTTGGCCTGCAGACCACCAAAACCATCTGAAAAGCATCTCACAAGGAGGCAAACGACTGCTTGGGTCTGCAAGCACATGGTTGTCTCCTGTCCCCATCTTCTTTTGAGAAGTGGAAGGGGGTGAAGACCAGAAGGTGAATTTGTTCTTTCCCTGGGCCCATTCCTCCTGTGTTGAAGACCTTTGGCCCTGAGGGCTGTGAATGGAACAGAGTTTTTCAGGAATGGGGGGCAGGTGGTGGGGGTGCTCTCCGTACACAGAGAGCCTCCAAGGCATGCTGTGACCACGGCGTTGCACGTTCTGGGTGAGGATGGTGCTCACGGGCCTGGCAGTGCCTCAGCAACGTGGGAGATCTGCCCACACACAGGAATTCGGGTGGTGAAAATACAAGGCAGAGGAGAAGGTGTTTGTTTCCCATCAAACAAACAAACAAACCAACCAGATCTGCTTGTGACTATCTTCCAGCTGCTCCAGGCAGCGACAGAGGAGTTGCTTTGTTGTTTACCCACTTGGAGAGGAGATAAGGTCAGGAAATCATAGTTGGCTTCTGCAATCCTAAGGGGGAGAGCAAAGCTCAATCTGGCAGATGAATCACTCACTACTGACTGTTCTTCTCAATTATTCCTCCATTTCACTAGAAACCTCCAAAACACCCAGGCCACAGTGATGCTCGATGCTCTCCTGCAGATCCCACCTCTGCCTCACCAGGAGTTGCTGCAAGTCCTGTTGCACATTCTGGGTCAGAGCAGGTCCCAAGACAATCTCCTGGAGAAGATTTTTCGAAGTCAGTTGCTGCCATCACAGCCATGGGACAGTCAGGCAGGGATGTCGGGCCTCAGCACAGGCTGCCTCGTCACAGCTGGATGCAAACTACCATTTGCATTAGGTTAAAATCTTGAGTAAATTGAAATCACAGCAACATCTGCTGCTTTTTCATTAAGCTTGTGTTGACACCAGAGGAGGGGGACCTTGGAAAGGCAGATGGAAAGGAGGGGGAAAGGTGGATTGACTCAGCAGAGGCTCTTGAATTGCCTCTGGCAGGAGCCCTGGGCTGGTCCCAGGCTGGCCATTGCAGTTTGGGCAGAATGACCTCAAACAAGAAGGTCCCTCCACCTTGAGCTCTGCTTTCCACCCCAGAAAGGGGTCACGGAATGCAGGGCACAGCTGTCCACCTAAAGAGTCACCCCCTTCCCAGAAATGGGGCCTATGGCACTGCCAAGAGAGCTCCCAGGGGTCTTGGATTGGTTTTGAGAGAGCCTTGCTTGGCTTCTGCAGAACAGAAGGGATGGGGGCGAACATCTGCCAGCAAACTGAGCGTCACCAAATCCACAGCAGCTGTACCCTGCTTGTCACATCATCTCTCACTTTCTTCCAGCCCAGATTCTTAAACCATCGGAGGTGAGGAGGAGCGGAGCTTTTCATCACAGAAAAACCAACACGTTGCTCATCCTCAGCACTGCAAAGCTTCAGAACATGACCCTGGCATTCTCCACCAATAACAGAGGCAAAGCAGTTTTATTTTCACTAGAAATTCCCTCACTTCTCCATGCAGTCTCAAGGCTTTGGGGACCTGATGTCTGATTCTGGAGTGCCACTTGTGCAGCGCAGCTGTTTCTAAGCCTCATCCCAGGGCCTCACAGCAGCAGCTTCCCAAACAAACCCAGCTCAAATAAAAAGGGTTATACATGTCTGCAAACAGCCACCCTTGTGCCAGAGCTTGTTTGGAGGATTGTTTGTGGAGAGAAAACCACACTGAGGAGCATTTGTTGGGCTGTCCAGCTCTGGCCACTGTAATCACTGACATGGGGCTGCCTCCATGGTCGCTGTTCCCACTGCACTCCGTGCTGGGACAGCACCCACGGCACACGCCAGAGTCCTGGCTCTGGCCCTGCCAGCACCTTCACAGCTATGGAAGGGAGGGAAAGCCTTATTCTGTGTGGGAAATGAGGGACTGGTTTTTGGGGAGCATGACTCTGCAGGAGCCACGGGCAGGAATATGCTGCAGGTTCGGATGGGTCCCCCGAGAGCACAGAAGTGATGGACTCACAGTCCCAGTCCCAGGTACCAACGTACTGGGGCCGTGCTGAGGACACAGGTGCCACTTTTACCTGCTGGAGAGACACCAGCAAGTGCCAGTGGCCACCTCAGCCCTGGTCACTGCAGTCCAGGGCTGGAATCAGCACTGTGCCAGCTCACAGCACAAAATCAGGATCATCTCAGAGCCTGTGGCTTTGCTCCACACACAGAGCTGTCCCTCCCTCGCACTGTGCCACCCACCAGCATAATTCCATGATTTCCCAAGCTGTGGCTCATCCTGGCCATGCCAAGTCCTGCCAGCTCCTCTCGGTGGGGGCTCACATGAGCTCATTAGAACTGTGGTTGACGCTGGGATTTGCCACCTGAGGCAGTCATTGGTTTGTCATTTCTGTGGTGATTTGGTTCTCCAACAACCCCAAAGAGAAAGGGGTGACTGTTCTCATTTGTCCAAGAGGATTGGCCAAGTGGCCATCGGGTGCCCTAGCAAAGCCAGGGATTGACACACCAATTCCTCTGTCCTTGCTCTGCTCTTGTCCATGTTTGGGGCCCAAGCAGAGAGCAATTAGAGCTGACAATGAGCTGCAAAGATCATCCGGAGATCCTGACCAGGATGAGCAACACTGTGAGGTCAGGAGAGCAGGAATACTTCAGAAAAAATGACTCATTCCAGCTGAGAAAACGATGCTGCTGCTCCTGCCCTGGGCTCATTTTGTACCACTTCAATTCACGGTTTGCTGTGCTGCGCTAATGCAAAGGCAAGATGAGGAGCAGGGCAGGGAGGACACCTGACACGGGGGTTCAGCTCTGCCCTGCCTGGAGCAGGGTTGGTTTCTCCTTTGTTGGATCCTCAAATGGGTTGACTAGATTCAGAAGCCTGGCTTGAAGTGGCTGCCTGTTCCTGACAAACCCTGAGTGCTGTCTGCAAATAAAACCCCCAACACTCACCAGATTTCAAAAGTGATTTGGATGAAGGAATTGTCCCCAAAGCAAGAAGTGCTGTTAATTTTCTCCTTCACTGCAGCAAGGCTGCTGGAGGGATGGGGTGGGGCTCCAGGCAGCCATCCCAGACCTACCCCGGTGGCATAGCTGGGTAATTCACAGCTCTCGTGAATATTCAGGTGTGATGTGAATAAAGAACACCCAATTTCCTTCTCTGATTCCCCAGGGCAGGACCTGCAGGGGGAAAATCCTCTAACACAACCATCACCAGCCCCACAGAGGAAATGAGTGGGGTGCAGGAATGGGAGCAGCATAAGCACCCTCTGAGGATTCTGCCCTTCCCACCTCCCTCTTGGTACCTGTCCCTCCACCCTGGCACTCACCCAGGTATCACACGTGTCCCCAGTGGACACTGCCAGCACCAGACCCTCCAGTCCTGTCACCCCATGAGCAGGGCAGGGGTCCCTGCTGACTGCAGGCACTGAGAGGAGCAGGCAAAACCCCATCAGAAGTCATCATGCCTGCACAGAATGAACAATAAACTCCAACATTTCATTCCGGACAGACAAAATGGAATTTTTCAGTTTTCCAATGACAAAACCCCTGAAAAACAAAGGTTATTAGCCTAATTTTAACTCAGTAATTTCTTTCCTTTCTTCCTCTCTGGAGGAAAGAAATGGAGGAAAGAAGAGGACAAAGCCAAAAACCAACATCAATGACTTCACTTGAGTGTCTTCCACTGAAACCAAGGAGGAAAAAGAGCATCTTGG
This sequence comes from Promerops cafer, assembly GCA_013398275.1. Taxonomy (NCBI): domain Eukaryota; kingdom Metazoa; phylum Chordata; class Aves; order Passeriformes; family Nectariniidae; genus Promerops; species Promerops cafer. The sequence goes on from VZSE01008792.1 coordinate 97,423, forward strand.
CCTGTTCACCGATAAACTTTTCATCCCAACTGCTGCATCTTTCATCCCAGCTGCTGCATCTTCCCAAAGGCCATGGGAGGCGTGCCCTGTGTCCATCTCCCTCCCACGCTGATGGCACTGTCTGTATTAACAACATCCTTAGCACTGCACAAGTGCCACCACTCCCTGCTCGTGGCCTGGGTTTGCCCATCTAGAGGAATTCCCAGCTGGGAATTCCAGTTCTGAGTGGAGCTGCCCGAATGGAGGCTCAGCCTGCAGGAGCTGCTGATGGAAGGCTAAACCAGAACTGGGGTGGAACTCCTGGATTAAGGGAAAAACCAGGAGTGGCTAAAGATGCAATAAGGGCCTCCATGTCCAGTGGGGCTTTGATCTGGGGATTAGAGATGAAGCCATCAGGTAAAGGTGGAGAAGTTGGTGAAACTGTAATGACACAATTTTCAAAGCCTGTCAGATTCATGGGTTTGAACTGGAAGGATGACTTATCCAAAGGCTTGGGTCAGAGACTGTGCTATTCATTCCCTCCAGCTACACTACTCTTTAGGATGATTCAGCCTCCTACTTGGGAGAAACAAAGCAACAGTCCATGTACCCACCCCACACTGCCACTGCCAAAACTCTGATCATCCATTTTGTGGAGCTGTACAGACAGAGCCGACCCTCCCAGAAACCGTACTCTGCTCACCAGTAATTCCCTTCGTGCTGAAAAATAAACGAAAAACCCTCAAACCACCTGATGATTATTTTGTTTGGCCCATTGCTATTGAAAAAATCTCCCAATTCCTCGTTGGACCATAGTTTGTAATGCTGAGCTCCAGCCTTGGTTTCGGAGCTATTAAGCCGCGTGTTAAACGTGAGCGAGCGTTGGGTTTAGGATCGCTGGGGGAAATCCACCCCATTCCTGCTATTGCTCTGAGCAAAGCCGTGCCCTGAGCAGGAAGTGTGGGATGAGCACTTTGGGATGCTCTCGGCATGGCAGAGACTCACAGGCAGTGCTCATTGAAGCTGGGGGGGCTGAAACGGCAGAGGTTTGGGTCTGGCCCTGTAGTTTCATAGAATATCCTGAGCTGGAAGGGATCCACAAGGATCATTGAGTGCAGATCCTGGCCCTGCACAGACACCCAACAACCCCACTCTGTGTGGCAGGCTTCAAGCCTGAGCTTTTGTGGAGCAGGAGGAGGTGGATGAGTGAGGAGATGTGAATGCAGATTTCACTCTGAGGCAAACCAGAGAAATGAGTTGCTGCCACTTTCTGTGTTTTTTTGCCCAGTCAAATACCACAATCAACACACAGAGCATTATAACCAACCCAGAGGCAACTCTGCGGCAGAAAATAAAGGGAAGCAGATGAAAGAAACCCTCTTATTCTTAATTTACTCCAGTTAATTTTAGTCTAATTTGATCACAATGTTCTTCTGTAAATATCAGCCCTTCTCCAATAAGGCAGCGTTGGCCACAGAGGCTGTGATTGCGATGTAATCACCTGGTGTGTCATAAAAGACTTTCTCTTTAATTGTTAGGAGGAACTGGAGCTATTCTGAGGCAGGTATGGGATTGCAAAGAGAGATAATTATAACCCGATCTAATTAGTAATTATAACAGACCTCTCCTAGAAATTGTTTTTTACCTAAATATTCCCCCGATCCTCCTAAGCAGTCGCCTGTGCTGCTGTCAGGAGGTCCGTGGGGGACACTGGTGCCGGAACAGGGTGTGGGCACTGGGCTGCTGTGTCCCTGTTCCCATGGCCGCCCCCCGGGATGTGATGGAGCCTCGGCCCTGGCATCTGCCGTGGGAAGGAGCAGCGAGACAGGCAGGCAGGCAGAGCCGAGACAGGAGAGGGTGCTGTCGCCACAGCAATGGAGATGTGGAGGAACATGGGGTGTCCTGGTGCCGGGGGGCTCGCAGGGTGAGGGGTCCTGCTGCCTCACCCACATCCCAGGAATGCTGCTCCTCCCGGAGTCTGCAACAGTAGCAGAAATCAGGAAGGGTTTAGGGGAGATGGGAAGACAGGAGAGGCTACACAGAGAGCTGGGAGCCAGCTGGGAATGGCTCCCATTTAATTTTTTCTGTTGTGTTAATGGACACAATCCCCTCAAACCTTCCTGTGACACAGCTCCGACCCCAGGACAGAGCCCGGGGCTCTCGGCCACTGAGACACGTCACAGCACATCACGAGAGACATCCAGGTCCAGGGAGGCAAAGGGGCACAGGCACACCCAGGGTGTGGCAGCTTTCCAGGTGGGTGGGATTGGATGAACTGGTTTCGTCCCAGTGGAGGTCTGCCCAAATCAAATGTTTTTCAGCTCAGTTCAGTTGTAGCAGAATCCTTCATTCCAAAAGGAAAACTTTTCAAACCTCTGCAGTTTTCCTCTCCCACTCTTCTTGCTGCGTCTGCACCAGCCAAAGGTATCTCTGAACAGCAAAATACCTCCAAGTGCTGTCTGGGGAGCTGAGACAGAAACCACCAGTGCCAGGAAATGGAGCAGCCTGACCTGAGGAGCCTCTGCATAGAAATCCTTGCTCCAGGATGTTTCCTGAACCTGTATCCTCTTTTTCAGCTCTTCCAGAGGCACCACCCAGAGCAGTGGGTGCTCCCTTTCCTCCCCACCCCAATGCCATCCTACTGTGGATCCTTGTGATGCCCTGGGACCACCCAACATGCTTTGGAGGAGTTGCACAGCTCGGCCTCTGCAGCACGGACAGGCAGGACTTTGCTGCCAACCTGCCCAGACTGCCAAGAAATGGTGCAACCTCAGGGATTAGGCAGAAAAGTATCAACAAGCAGGAAACCTCAGTGATGGAGCGGGATCTGTCCTGACACGGTCCTTTCTGCGAAGACAGGGCTGGGAGATGTGAGGAGTAATTAAACACAGCTATTGGAAGCTGGCCTTAAAGGATTTCATCTCTGAAATCCAGGCTCTAATTACGGGGCTGCACCAATTCTGACCCCGAACGGATGCGCTACTTTTTAATCGAGTTATTTCTTCCAAGCAGAGCCGTCTCCGGGGGCTCGCCTGGGCAGCAGCGTTAGCTCACAGCTGGGAACGGGCTAACTAGGCCAGCACTGCGGGAATTCTCTGGGATTGTTTTTTTCTGCACAGCTCAGTATCATACCAGCAGGGAAGAGCCGCAGACAGGAACCTGTGAGCAGCACGTGTGTGTGTGGTGGGGCAACCACCGCGAGAGGAGCAGGAGGCAGCAGGCGAGGCATGGGGCTCGCGGTGCCACTGTGTCCAGAGGGATGCTGCTCTGGGAGCGGGATGCTGAACCTGGAGCAGGATGTTAATTTGAGAGCACGATGCTAATCTGAGGGCGGGATGCTAATCTGAGAGTCGCATGCTAAACTAAGTCTGGGATTCTAAACCAGGAGCAGGATGCTAATCCAAGAGTGGGATGCTAATCTGAGAGTGGGAAACTAATCTGAGAGTTGCGTGCTAATCTAAATCTGGGATGCTAAACCAGGAGCAGGATGCTAATATGAGAGCAGGATGTTAATTTTAGAGTGGGATTCCAATCTGAGATCAGGGTGTTAATCTGAGAGCGGGATGTTCCATTGAGAGCAGGATGCCAGTCCAAGAGCAGGACGTTATCCAAGAGTGGGATGCTAGTCCGAGCAGAGATGCCCATTTCCCAACCCGCAGTGCCACCTCTGAAACAAAAGAGATCCCCCTGAAGCACCTCGCTGTGGTTCAGCTGCTGTTGCTGCACGTGGATGGACAGACCACCACCTCCACCTCCATCCCGAGCTGGCCTGGAGTGGGATGTGCTGCATCCCGCTGCGTTATCACCATGGCTCCCACCTCTCTAATCAGGGCTTCTCACTCCCAGACAGAGCCGCTGACCTTGATCCCTTCCAGTTCGAGGCCCCTCCATGGCAAAGTGATTCAATTAAGCCCTGGTTCACAGAGAGGGCTAAAAACAAGGAGGGAGGAAAAAAGAAGTGCCCAACAACAACAAAAATCCGCACTCCTGAGAACAATTTCCTTCTATGGATTTTTAAGACCAGCGGCTGGAGAATCACTTTCTCGTTTCTGTGCTGTCTCTCCAGTCAATAAATAAGAGGGAAATAAAGGATTTCAGAGAAAATAGAATGCAGTCAAAAGGTAAATTGTGGTCTTAAAAGCCCCTAAGAGACTGTCACCGACTTTGAAATGTTTCCTAGTTTGAGACCATTTCTTCCTGACTACATGGTTTCCGCTCCTTTATTTGCATCTCTGGGAGGTAATCTTTAAAACTGATTTTCCCCTGGTTGCATTTCATTGGCAAAGAAACTAAACAGGCTGCTGCATTACAGTAATAACATCAACACTGCAGCCACCTTTGCCTTAATTATTTCTCTGTCTTGCCAACAGAACCAGTTAAACGAGATTTATATTTGGGTGGGGAGGAGGGGGTTGAAGTGGCAAGTGTGTGGATGGGTGAGATAACCTAGAAAAAAACAATTTCTCCCCTGTTATGTGTCACCAGCAGTAAAAAAAAAGGTAAAATAATAATAAAAAATACACGAGGTAAAAGGTTTGGGCCATTTAAGTAATAATAATGCCAGCATTTCACCTGTCTCTTGCTTAATTATTTCCTTCTCTCAGCTCTGCCACCTGAACCAGTTTAGATAAGATTTCAGCGTGGATAAAGAGGAAGAACCTGTATTCTCCAAAGCAGATAAGCTGCTTTTTCCAGTCGAAAGGAAGAGAATACATCACTAAAGCCTTCCCGCTGCCTACTCCAGATTTATCAACAGCCTCTTAGCAAAAGTCTTGCCACTAAAAGCTTGTGAAGTTTTGCAAAATACTACCAGATAAGAGACAAGCACTTGTAAAGACAAGAAAGAGGCTGGATGGGCAAAGTAGCTCATCACAATCCGTGTCCGGCCAGCACACGCTCAAGATCACCCCAAAAAGTCCCAGGGAGGGGGAACCTGTGTTTAAGGACAGTCCATAGGCTCTGTGAAGGTCTCCTTGCACATGCCCATGCTTGAAAGTCAACTCCTTCCAGACATCCTGCCCTGTCCTTTTAGGTCTCCCTCCTTTCCAAGACATCCACATTGACATTTGTCCATCACCAAGGGGCTTTAGAACAGCGCTGACTTGTCAGGAAAAGAGCTTGATGGAACATAAACCCATAGAATCGTAGAATCCCAGAATGGTTTGGGTTGGAAGGGACCTTAAAGATCACTTTGTTCCCACCCCCTGCCATGGGCAGGGACACCTTCTACCCGACCAGGTTGCTCCAAGCCTCAAGCTCCAGAAAATCCCACTGCCACTATCCCTCCTATCCACCTTCACCATAAATACAGCTTTGACCTTCCATCTGGTTCTCTCCCTTTGCTGACATCACAGAGATCACAGAATCTCAGAATCCCAGACTGGTTTGGGTTGGGAAGAACCTTAAAACCCATCCAGTTCCACTGCTTGCCATGGGCAGGGACACCTTCCCCTACCCCAGGCTGCTCCAAGCCCTGTTCAACCAGGCCTTGAACACTTCCAGGGATGGGGCAGGGCACCTGCTCAGGGCAATCCTCACAAGGAAGAATTTTTTCCCAATATCCAACCCGAGTCTCTCTCAGTTTAAAGCCGTTTCCCCTTGGAGCCCTTGCAGCCAGGGAGAGGAGGCGGGGCCCTCCTGCTGCAGGGCGGTGGGTCCGGCAGGCTGAGGGCCCCGTGCGTTGGCATTCACGGCTCTGGACGCCTGTGCCCACTGCTCCTGCGGCGCTTCCAGCCAAACCCTGCCAAGGCACGTGTTCTGCTGCTGCCAAGGCGCAGATGGGCCTCGCGGGCCTGTGTGCAAACATTCCCCCACACCTCGAGGCGCCCGCGAAGCCGCTGCAGGCGGCTGGAACCCGTCCATCCGCGGGAGAGCGCGCAGCCGTGGGGAGGGCTGGGCTGAGCGGGAGCTGCTGCCGGTGGAGGATGAGATGCTCTTGGCTGCTCTGCGCTGCACGACACCTCTGGTACTGCAGAGAAGCATTTTAAAAGGGAGAGAAGCAGCTCCCCAGTACAAAGCCAAGAGTTTTTCCTCTGCTTGTACTGCAGAGTTTACTTTTATTATACAATTTTCACCCTTCATGGCTCAGATGTTTTTGGCTGCATTTCATTGCTGACCCACAGGCCAATCCTCAAAGCAGTATTTGCTCAGGATTTTGTGTGTGTGTGGCTTTAAAGTTCTTTTTTTTAATATATATAAATTCAGTGTGGGCAAAACTTTTTTCTTGATTTATAACAGGCAGGGCAGTGATGATGGATTTTTTGCTGGAAGGCAGGAGAGCAGGAGAGCAGGAGATGAGGAGGGTGAACCTGAGCAACCTGGGATAGTGGAAGGTGTCCCTGCCCTGGCAGAAGGTTGGCCTTTAAGGTGCCTTAAATGCCACCAAATGAGGTGGCCTTTAAGGTGCCTTCCAACCCAAACCACTGTGGGATTCTGTGACTCTGGTGCTCCCTGGGCTGTGATGTATGTGCAGGGTGGAGCAAAGCCCTCGCTGCAGGAATGGTGCCTGTCCCTGTGCACTGCCTGTTCTCAGCTGCTGGCCCATGAGGGCTGAGAAACTTCTCCCAGGAGTCACCTCCCAGCTCTGTGCTCTCCTTATCACCCCAAACCTGGAAGCTAATTGGCTGCTCCTGCTGCATCCAGCAGTGGGGCTGGATTTAGCCCTGTGGCTCTTCCCACAGAGCCACCCTGCTGCTGTTTTTGCTTCTGAGCTCCTCCAGTTTCCCTTCCCTGGCCTTGCCTTCCCACCCTGCCTCACGCCTGATTATATTGGGTCTGCATGTGTAAGTACAGCCTCCTGCCATCCTAATCATCCAAAGTGGCTATTTGAATAACAGTTGTTGGTGCCTGTAGCTTCCTGTAATTTTCCAAAGGAAACAAATCCATGCAGACTGCAATTTTGCGCCTATGAATTTTGAATGAATGTCTCTGAGAGCCTCGATTTCTCTCTGCCTTTCATCCTCCCCTCCCCTCCCAGGCCCAGCTGAGCCAGAGGCTGCCACCAAAGGGGCATAACTGAGTGGCTCCTTTCAGATGGAGGATTTTGGGCTGGGAAGGCTTCATCCCTCCCAGGACAGGAACCAAAACACGGTGGCATGGGCAGAGCTTGCTGGGGGATGGCTGAGTTTCACCCAACCCATGGGAACATATTTGCTCCACAGCAGGATGAAGCAGAGCATGGAAGAAGAAGCACCATTTGAGCATCAGGTGTCAGGATTTTTCCTTGTGTTGCTACCTCCAAAGTAATTTTGGGAGGTGCCTGATTATCCAGCTCTGATGCTACCCATGCTTTGGGGCAGTTCCTGCTGGCCAAGCTCTTCACCTTCTAACTCAGAGCAGCTGGAAGACATTTCTTCTCCAGAGCTGATCTTCCTAATGGCAACTGTCCTATTTATTATAGAATAATGGAATGGTTTAGGTTGGAAGGGACCTTAAAGCTCATCTCGTTCCACTCCCCTGCCATGGGCAGGAACACCTTCCACTATCCCAGGTTGCTCCAAATCTTGTCCAACCTGGCCTTGGACACTTACAGGGATTGGGCAGCTTCTCTGGGCAGCCTGTGCCAAGGCCTCCCCACCCTCACAGGGAAGAATTTCTTCCCAATATCCAATCCAAACCTACTCGTTTTATTTTAAAACCATTTTAACGTTTTCCCTCTCAAGTTTCCTCTCTTGTTCCTCTGCGTGCCATTTTATGACACTGAGGGTTCTCCTTTTTTATGACATTGTTTTTAAAGTGTTTTTATCACCTGGTTTTATTACAAAATTACTGTAGAGCACCCCAAATGCTGTAGGAGGGAGGAGGGAGAGCGGCTCTGGAAAAGCAGCAACTCTTTCCTGAACAGCTTGCAGCCTCGCCAGGGAAGGGGCTGTGATTTGGTGATGGATGGAGTGCTTGTTATCCAGTATATTTTTATCCATACATATATAAAGCACTTTGTGATCCCAGCAGATACAAGGCACTATATAAATGTAAATCATTATCATTATCATTAAATACCTTCTGTATCTTTTAAACCTACCAGCTGGAATCAGATACGTATGGGGCAGCTGCTATCTGGGTTTTGTTGGGGAACCAAATGTGAGAGCTGTGATTTTTGTCTTCGTTAGCAATTAAATGGGATCTCATATTTTTCCATCACAATTTTTTTTTATGCTGCCACTGATTTGAAAGTCACTTCTCACCCACTAGGAGAAATCTCTGCAGAATTCCCTAGCAACAACCTGAATAAGAAGCAGCCACCTCGGGTATGAGGATGTTCCCGGGATTATCCGACCCCACCGCAGGCTGTCAGGCGCTCATTGCCATGAGGACGAGGAGAAGATCCATGGGATCACGGGGAGAAGAGTTCAGCTCCTCCATGATTTATGACTCAGTGGAGATTAGAGACACTTGTCTCCACAGCTGGGACTCTGCAGTGTTTCTGCTTGGTTGCTGAATGACCGGGAATGAGTGACTGCACCAAGGCCCTGGATGCCCTCCTGTCGCAGCCGGAGCTGCGGTGAGCACAGGGACCGTATCCATGGCCCAAGGGCTCCTGTTCCTGCCTCACCCTGCTCCTTTTTCCTGTTCTTTATGGGAGGGATTTGAGCCTGAGGGATCTGAAGGATTGCACATGGAGGCTTTGGCACCACAGAAATTACCCCAGGCCGTGTGTGTTTCCACTGAGGCCATAAATGACCGAATTCCCTTTCTGCCCACAGGACAAGCCAAGCAGGCAGCACTCTGAGAGCCCCTTCCCCGATTTTCCTCCCCTATTTGGTTGCTAAAGCCTGTCTTCCTTTCTGCACTTCCAGGAAAGCCACCCAGTGGCAGCTACTGACAGCTTCTCCCTGTGGGAATTCATCTCCAGCTGCATTATCCTAGAGTCATAAAATCCTGGAATGGTTTGGGTTGGAAGGGACCTTAGAGATCATCACATTCCACCCCTCCGCCATGGGCAGGGACACCTTCCACCAGACCAGGTTGCTTCAAGCCCTGTCCAACCTGGCCTTGGACCTCATGTTTGGGAGCCAGGAGCCTGGTCTAAGATAAAAGTGCACTTCTCAGTGCATTGTTTTTATCCTTCTGATGCTCCATTGGCATTTCCCAAAGGGAGATGACTGATGCAGGGTCAGGCTACACTCAGAACGTAGTGAAGGGCAGGTCCTGGCCCCAGACACAGGGGATCAGTTGTTCTGAGGCCCCAAGGGACCATCATCAACAGTATTTCATTTTCCCTTGTCATGACAACCAAGGGGATGGATTTGGAAACCTTGGATGTGTCACAAGTCTAAGCCCTGGCCTTTAAACCCCACTAACCTGCAAGCAGTGGCTTGCAAAGGTTTTGCAATATTTAGTTAATGGAATAAGGTTTTTCCTAGTTCTCTATTTTTTTCCCATTTTTTTTCATTCTATTTTCCCCAGCTTCTCAGAACTGCAGCCTCCTGCTGCCCAGGGGAAATCTTCCATTTAGCTACATTTTCCTTTCTCATTTCATGCTGTAATGGGGATTCATCATAGGTGTTAAATCCATAATTTGCCATGAATCCCTTGTCTCTCTCTGTGGAGGTCAGAGTTGAGTTTAAAAGAACCCGATATTGTGGCTTTGTGGCTGCCCCTGGGGGAGAGCACCAGCCCAATTCCCCGGAGCAGGAGGAGGCTGAAGAGTCCTGGGTGGGTCATCCAATGCCACGACCATGCTTTCCACCTCTCTTTGCCCGCTGAAGGGGGCAAATTTGAGCACATCAGGCACCTTTAATGTCAAAAAAAGAGTAATAGCCCCTTGTCCATCTGGGCATGTGAGAAATACCCTGAGGCAGGAGAGGTTATTCTCCTGTTAATTACCAGGAGCACCCACAGGTCAGTCATTAAGATTTGACTATCCAGGATTACAGCCCTGCTGGAGCCAAAAGGATGGCACAGCTCCAAACCCACGCCAGTGCTCCTGCCGGATGGGGGCCCGGCATCCATCACACTGACAGGGGCACCCAAAGCACGCGGCACCAGGAACGCACCGGGATGGATGCGTAACAGAGATTCCTTCACCACGAGCTAGGAGATGCTGGCTGAGCTGGGAGCTGAGCTGGGAGCTGGGAGATGAGCTGGGAGCTGAGAGCTGTGCTGGGAGCTGAGCTGGGAGCTGTGCTGGGAGCTGAGCTGGGAGCTGGGAGCTGAGCTGGGAGCTGGGAGCTGAGCTGGGAGCTGGGAGATGCTGGGAGCGCTGCTGGAAAGCCTGAACCGTCTGATGGATGACGGAGAAGCTCAGGCACAGTGGGGCAAGGCTGGGCAACACTTCACGGAGCAGGGAAAGGCAAGACAAGCAAAAAGGGCTGGCCAAGCTCTTGGAACCAGGAAACAACATTCCTGCAGGCTGGGCACGGGCAGAGCGCTGGGATCCCTTCAGGCAGCCTCTCCCAGAGCGGCTCCTCCGCTTTCGCGGCCGGTCCTGCCCGGCCGAGCCGCCGGTTCATTTGTCACCGGGGCGATCGATTGCAAAGCGGGGGCTGTCGCTCAGGTGATGTCACGCTCCGAGAGCCTCGTTCTTCTCTGCCGGCTGACAAGGGGAGAGGGAGTCAATACTTGTGTCAGGTCACTAACAACCCACCGGGCTCCTAGCGGTGGCGGCTGCCGGCGCTGCAATCGGCATCGCATCCGTGCGCGCAGCTGGGAGACGCACAAAAGGGGCTGCTGTGAGCACAGATGCGGATGCAGAGGAGCACGGGCAGGATGCAGATGGGGGAGCTGGGTCTTGATTGGCAAGAGGGAGAATCGTGCGGAGGAGCGAAAGCAAAGCGAGGTTTACACGTGCGGGGGGTCTGGCTGGTGCAGAATGCGAGGTGTCAGCGATTCAAAAGCGCATGAAGCAAAATAATGCCCGCTGTCCGCAGGCGCCCCAGGGAGCTGGAGACGCTGGGTGCAGCAGAGGGAAAGGCTGGTGCGGTGTGGAGGGAGCTGCTGGCCCCCAGATGGCTTGTGCAGACTGGGAGAATTGCAGTGAGATGCAGAGGGGTCGTGCCTGGAGCAGGAGGGGGTGCAGACCCAGGAACGGGTGAGGAGCACAGCAGCACAGAGCAGTCCTGACATGCAGCACCCCCACATCATTTCACAGCACCCTCGTGGCCATCACAGCCCGGAGTAATGGGAGGCCAGGGCAGTGGCAGAGCCAGCAGAAGAGGCTGGGAAGAGACGAAGAGATGATTAAAAATGAGGAAGGTTTTTTTATCAGCCCTCTGTGCTTTGCATCCGTCAGGTCAGCCCAGCCCAGCAGACTGCAGAGAGAAGCCAAATGCTTCGTGTTCGATAAAACCACGGGTCAGAACCACGATGCCCTCCCTGCATCCAGACAAGGAGTCACAGATTGGCGCAGGAACACGAACATTAATCATTTCTATCTATGTCTCTTCCTGTTTACTCTGTGGTACTTCAGCCTTCAGTGTGCAGGTAGGAATGCTGGTGTGGCTCTGAGGGTTTAGGGAAGGGAAACTCTGATGGGAGAGGCGGCATCAGTCAACCCCAGGGCCCAGGGCATTAAGAAAATACAAAGTTTGTAAGAACTGTGTGAGCCTATCTGGAGCAGGGTTTGAGGGAGTAGAGGCAGCATCTGCTTAGTGCTGGCCTGGCCCTGCTGAACTTCCCCCGACGTGACTGAACACCAGCCCCTGCTCAGACACAGCCCTGTCCTGTGGGGAGGGACGTGGACCTGTCACAGTGGGCCCAGAGCAGCCCATGGAGATGCTCCAGGGCTGGAGCCCTTCTGCTCTGGAGCCAGGCTGGGAGAGCTGGGGGTGCTCCCCTGGAGAGGAGAAGGCTCCAGGGAGAGCTCAGAGCCCCTTGCAGGGCCTGAAGGGGCTCCAGGAGAGCTGGAGAGGGACTGGGGACAAGGGATGGAGGGACAGGACACAGGGAATGGCTTCCACTGCCAGAGGGCAGGGCTGGATGGGATATTGGGAAGGAATTGTTCCCTGTGAGGGTGGAGAGGCCCTGGCACAGGGTGCCCAGAGCAGCTGTGGCTGCCCCATCCCTGGGAGTGCTCAAGGCCAGGTTGGAGAGGGCTTGGAGCACCCTGGAATAGTGGAAGAGCAGGGAAGCAGAGCTAAAGGATCTTTATTATCCCTTCCAAGCCAAAGCATTCCACGGTTCTATGATATTTATAATTTTTAAAGTCTGTAAGGTGAAACAAACCCCTTCCTTAGCTTTCTTCTCCCCATGTTTGTAGGACTGCAAAGTTGTTAGTCCACTGCTACGGCCCTGGCAGAGCCCGAGGTGGGTGGCTCTGTCCCACGGAGTGTTTCATCCTGGCACCCACCACCAGCCCAGATGTACTTACTGGGGATGTAAAGACGTCATTTTGCTTGTCTCCTTTAAAGTAAGGAGAACAGAGCTCATGCAGATGCTGCCTTCCATTCTCCTACTTCACCTCCTCCTCTTCCTCCTCCTCCTCCTTCTCACAGACAGGGTGCAAACCCCACCAGAACAGGGGAAGCAGCACTTCCCAACACCCAGGTGAAACCCACCTTGGGAGGACCCATCTCAAGACCCCGTTTTTTAGCCCACAGTCCCTCTCTGTGGTGTGTTTTCCAGCTCTAGACTGCTCGAGGCAGCCTTTCCCCTCTGAGCCCCTGGGTTTGCCTGGCAGGAATGGTCCATCTCATGGAGATACCTTCCCACCCCAAGCCACACAGGGACGTGAGCAAGGAAAACCGGCCACCCTCTGCTATCAAAAGGAGCTGGCTCAGAGAGCTGTAAACTTAAGCTGCTCAGACATGACATCAAATATTTAGGTTATTTGGGATTTGCGCTCGATTGTTTGATGTTTCTGTTTCATTCCCAGTAGAGCCAGTTGCTGTTTTGCCACTGAAAATATTCCCAGCAGAAAATGCAGCTTTGTGAAGACCCAAAGTTGTTCAAGGAGAAGAGACTGTCTGGAAGAAAATGATCACATTTTCATCTTTTTTTTTTTTTTTGTTGTTCTGAATTGACATCCCAGCACTACATGCTCTGAATTTTGCATTCAGAGAGTTGAATTCTATTAAAAAGTGTGGAAAAAGGGTTCCAAGCTGAACTGTTTCTGGATTTGAAACATCACCTCCTCACATTTTCTCCTTGCAGCTCAGTATTACAAACAAATGTTGTGAAAGGGCCTTACCCAGGACATAACCTCTTTATTTCCTGATCAAACTCCACTAAAGAGCTTGAAAGCTGGGAAATGCAGATGTCTCAAGCTGCCAACCATCATTTTGGTAATGGAAATGCTTACTCTGCTCTGCAGGGGAGGACTGGAAAGACTTGGCAAGAAAGAGGATTGGGATAAAATAAAAAAATAAAATAGAAAGAGGAAAATGGCTGTGACTGAATGTGGATGCACTTGACACCCCAGTGACCCTCCTCCTGTCCCTGCCTTGTGGCATTGTAAGAGAGACAGGAGCTCTCACTTCAAATTAACTTAATCTGTACAGTTAAATAATTCATGTTGATTTAGGAAAGCTTTATTCCTAATGGGACACACGTGAAGACAGAGTTAATATTAGAAGAGGCCGTGGAGGGGAGGAGAGCGGGAATTAGACTATAAAAGGTGAAGGTACAAGTTAATTGCCTATCAATTATTCACCTTAAGTCTCTGGGAGTAGCTCCCCTGCCTCCCTCCTCACACCCTCATATTCCCTTTTCCTGCTTGTGGCCAATTTCCCACTGGCACCTCTGGGACCAACCTTTTCCCTGTGCCAAGCAAGTGGTGCCTGGGAGCTTCCTGGGACAGCCTGAGGTACGTGGCCAGGCTGGAGGTGGCACATCTCCCTCTGGGGACAGACCAGGACAGCCTTGGGATGCTCCTGCCAAGGTGTCATGAAGGAGTGGAGCCATCCCGTTTCCCAACTCCTCGTCATCCATCTGCTTCATTGTCCTGGTTCCTCCATCCTGCAGGCACAGCAGGTCCTGCCAGCCCTGGTCACCGCAGGCCGAGGTGTCACCGCAGGCCGAGGTGTCACTGCAGGCTGAGGTGTCACCACAGGCTGAGTTGTCACCGCAGGCTGACGTGTGACCACAGGCCGAGATGTCGCCGCAGGCCGAGGTGTCACCACAGGCTGAGATGTCGCTGCAGGCCAAGATGTGACCGTAGGCCAAGACGTGACCGCAGGCCGAGGTGTCACCGCAGGCTGAGGCGTCACTGCAGGCCGAGGTGTCACCACAGGCTGAGATGTCGCCGTAGGCCAAGATGTGACCGTAGGCCAAGACGTGACCGCAGGCCGAGGTGTCACCGCAGGCTGAGGCGTCACCGCAGGCCGCGATGTCACCGCAGGCCGAGGTGTCACCGCAGGCCAAGGTGTCACTACGCCACGGCCACGTCGGCACCGCGAGCCGGGGCTCCCCTCTCCCTCCCCGTTCCCTCCCAGGGAAACCAAAGCTCTCCTCAGAGTTTCTCCTCGCTTGGCTGCCTCCGAGATCTGGGAACTCAACACTAATTAACGTGTCTGCAAATCCCGGCTCGGCTGCCGGGGCCTCAAATTCCTTCACGGTCCCGCAAGTGCAGAAGGATCCACGAGCGAGCCCTCTGGCTCCTGAAGCTACACGGCTGGCAGATGCATATTTTAACAACACACATCTGTTGGCAATATAATCTCTTGTATTTGCCCTCCCTGCTCTGAGCTTTGATGGAAGACCGGAGGGAACTCTCCAGTGGTTACAGCCGAAGTGTTTGCTTTGCAATTTCGCTCGATTGCCGCCTGATTTTATTTTTAAATTTCTCCAAGTCCTAATCAGGCTCTTACTTTATTTAATTAATACCCTGGCTTAGTTAAATAGATCATAAATTAAGCAGCCCGGCCATTAGAGATGTACCAGGTAGCAAATAGCCCTCCAGTGGCTTCCCAGAGCCTGCCTGGCTTGGGTTCCCCTGTCAAACTGCCTTGACATCCTTTGCTTGCAGAAAATCTGGATGCCTCCATATGTCCCAAATCCCATCAGATTTATCAACCTTCTCTGTTTGGGGCAGATATCCTGAGGAGATTGAGTGACTCCTTCCCCAGAGAGTTTGGGCAATGGTAGGAGGAGGGAAGGTGAGGGAGACCTGGAGAAGGGGAACCCTCCAGCTTTGGGATGCATGAACAACATTTCCCAGCAATATTTGTCCCTGGAACTCCACAAAGAAAAGATTTTCCCTGATGCTGATGACATTAATAGGCTCGTCTGTTTGAGTGTTTGGACTTCCAAGGCTATGGAATGATCTGTTCCACTACATTTAACCATGTAGATTTGAAAACAATGTGACAAAACCTTAAATATTTAATTAAAATATGGTGTAGCTCTGCATCTGAGCAGGGAAGTAGGAGGCATCAGCCCCATAAAGCTCTTGTCAGACATGAATGACAGCACTTGGAGCCTGAATCAGGAGGCATTGGGGGATTTCTTGATACCAAGGAAGTGGAAAATCTGGCAAGGATAGACAAGGCAGCACCAACCCATACAAAAAACCAGGCAGGGTTATTTTTCCAGAGACAAGGCTGGGGGTGATAGAGTGGGATAGAGTTCCCCAGAACTGCCTCTAACGTCCAGCTGGCTGAAGAGCCCTTGAGTCACTGAGAAACCACCAGCAGGTGTTGGGCTCCCAGCCACCAGAGCCCCCAGCCACCAGAGCCCCCCGCCACCACAGCCTCTCAGCTCTGCCTCAGTTGTGATTGATCGCTTCCCTGAGAGCTGCATGGTTTGCACCTGGCTCCAGGGTTGCCTTAGGGATCCTCTCCTGCCCAGGGAGGTCTGCAGCCTCAGGTGAAGCTGGGCAGACTGGGATGAAGGAACATCCCCCCAGGCATCTTCCTGTGAGCAGCTCAGGCAGCCTGGCATATTCCTTCTCAACCCAGGGAGGTGAAATTTGGGAGATCCAGCTCCCTCCAGATACAGCTGCCTAGCTCACGACCACAGCAGGCTCACACACTGCATGCTAAGAGCAGAGATGTCTGCACAGCTGGTGGTGCTGCACATCTGGAAGCACCAGAAATGTCTCTCCCCCTTCACAGACACGTGTTACCCCTCTGTCACGCAGTGAGTTCAGCCTGACAGGCTGCACATTGTATTGTCCCCAGCTGGCAGAAACACGCGGGCTAAAGGCTTCTACTCTTCATGTGCCACTTCTGTCCCCTCCACTGGGGTGGCTAAAACACAGAGAACAGATCCCACAGCAGCTCCTGCCCTCGCTGCCAGCACAGGACACCCCATCCCAAAGGAGCAGTGTGAGCTGCTGATACCAACCCCCTGCAAAGGCGGGATCATCACTCCTACCTCCCCAACCTGCCTGAAATGTCACAGAATCACACAATTTCCTGAGCTGGAAGGGACCCACAAGGATCATTGGGTCCAACCCCAGGCCCTGCACAGACACCCCAACAATCCCACCCTGTGCATCCCTGAGAGCATTGTGCAAATGCTCCTGGAGCTCTGCAGCCTTGGGGCCGTGACCACTTTTCCCTCCTTTGAACATCTGCATAAATACCCCTAAAGTTAAAGATGAGCTACCAGTCGCTTCCAAACCCACACTGGCTCATCGATTTGGCCTAAATTGAACACGCTGTAACTTTAATTTTCTTAAAAGGAAAACATTCTGCAAATATAAGTTGCTGAACATCTTAGGTAAATGTACCAATTAGCAACTACCATGCATATCCACATAAACATTAACTACCATCTATTCAACACATTCCATAACCCCAAAGATAATAACGATTTCCTTTTGATCCACAAAAACATCTCTCTGCTCAATCAACGCTTCGCAACAGCTCTGACGTACGCCCTGGGACTAAATTAGTTTTGAAATCTTTAGCTCTAATTAAATAACATTATTTCTTTTGTCTGGCTCCCACAATGTATTCTGCTTTCACAACAGAAGGAGGGAGCCCAGGCGAAGGAGGGGTTGTCGGTGAGCAAGACAAAGTTCCCCTTTCCCATTCATTTCCAGGATTATTTCATGTATGGGCACATGTCAGAGCTCTGAGCTGCTGCCAAGGGTTGATTGAGCAGAACGAGGAATCAAAGGAAAATCATCATTATCGTCAGGGTCAGGGAAGGAAGGGGTGGCAGCTGTGAAAGTTTGGGAGTAGGGAATGCTGTAGGGTTGTGGAGGGAGGAAAAACAAATGCAAGGGAAATTGCAAACCAGGAATTTGAACTAATTTTCACAGTGCTGACTCCAGTGAGGTGCACCTTCAACCACAGCTGGTACCTTAATTCACTTCTTTTGGCTGCTTAAAACTAATCAGTGTTGATCTGACTAAAAGCACCAAAATTCTTGATTTGGATCTTTTTAAAAGGGTTTGTTTTTTTTTTATCCCTAGAAACTAATCAGGAATAAAAACAACAAGGAAAAAAGAAATCCAGTCTTCAACTTAAACAAACTTAAATATGCAAATGGTTTCACTTTGAGGGTTGAATAATCAGGATGAATCTGGGAGCAGCAATACAGACTGGGTTTTGTCCAAGCTGTTCAAGAAAAATACCATTTTCATTAACTTCTCTGAAGCCACGTCCATGCCGGGAAGCCTCGCTGACGTGCCTGCCTTTTCCCAGCACTCCTGTGGGAAGAGCCTCCCTCCCGCTCTGCCAGATGGCCAAAAAAGCCCTCCAGCTCTGCCAGTGCTCCCCACTCATCTCCCACAAAAAAAGGTCCTCTACATGATTTGGGGAGCCACTACCAGTTTGCAGTCCCAGGCAATATCCTTCTGTGCTGCTCATGGGCAAGATGAATTACTGAGAAACGCAGGGTGCTAAAATATTAGTATGTAGATAGTTTAAAAATACTGCAATAGTATGAAACCAGCCTTTCCTCAGGGGGTGGAGTCGTCCCGGTCCTGTAGGCAGGGTAATGCATAAGTGGTGACACTGACACTCTTCATATCCTTAAATTTATGGATAGACTCTCTTGAATTGGGGCATAAATCCATAAAGCTGAAGTGCCAAACTCTTGGTGCCTGTGTTACTCCTGGAACTGTCACACTCCACCCCAGAGCTGCTCCACTCCCCCAGCAGCTTCCTTTGATCCTGTTCTCAGGACTGAGCTGCTCCCCCACTGCTCTCACGATGGATTCATTCCCAGTCCTCTTGATCCAGCAACAAAACATTTTGTCAAAAGCCACTCAGTGTGACCATGAGGGCAGTGAAACCCAACAGACACGCTGGGGCCGTGAGGCGCCGGGACTCACCGAGGACAGTCAGTCGGGCAGGTCTGGACCGGATGGCTGCTTGGATGGCCTGGCACTCGTACACGGCGTCATCCTGGAGGTCAGCTCGCAGGATCTTCAAGTGGTGCTGACCCGACAGATGGTCTCCTACGACCAGATAGCGCGGGTAACCTGCCAAAGGCAAAGCATGGGTCAGGAGGCAGCTGGAGCCACGAGCCCAGGGATGAGGAGAGCAGAGCATGGGTCCAGCATCCCACAGCAATTCCCAGGATGCAGGCAGCTTCCTCCCCTCCTTGGCAGCCAGCCCGAGGAGAGAGAGAAAGAACCTGCCCAGTCCAGGAAAGAGACTGCACGTTTGGTCTACAGGTTCAAAAAAGAGGTGCTGAAGAAGGAGCATTAACTGAAATCCCAAGGAATCACGGGATCACAGAATGTTAAGTGTTGGAAGGTTTGGTTTTGACCTTAAAGATCATCGGAACCCAAGCCCCCCTGCCATGGGCAGGGACGCCTCCCACTAGATCAGGTTGCTCAAGGTCTTCTCCAACCTGGCTTTGAACCCTTCCAGGGCTGGGGCATTCACAACCTCCCTGGGCAAGAAAAAAGGATGAGCCCTTCCATCAGGAAACCCACCACTTCCTGCTCCTCTGCAACCCATCATGGAATGTCCTCAGTTCCTGAGGTCAGCTGAGGTGACACCCTGGAATACAACCATGATTAGCTCTGTGTAAAGCTTGGGCAGGGGTCTGGGGGCACCAGCAGCTCTGGTCAGCCTGGCTGGACACACAGGATGGACACACAGGGGGAAAGGTGCCACCCCCCTGTCCTGCTGTGCCCAATGCCCTGTGTAACACAGCACTGGCACACACTTGTGCTTCTGTTGTTTCTCAAGTTATCAGCAGCAGGATTTGCTCTCCTGAACTGTGAGAAGTACAAATGATGTGTTTGTTTGTATTGTGCTAATTAGACACTGGCTGAGCTGGTATCACGCGAGCTGGCAGCTCCTGTGGCTTCCAGCAGCCCCAGCTCCCTTAATTGTGGAAGTCATTCACATCAGCTCCCTACTTCACTGGAGCTCTTGTTACTCAGTCGTGTTGCAAGGTCTTGCATGGAAAACTCAGCTCTCTAATAGATGCAAAAATTGTGGCTCAGAGCTTTGAAAAACAGGCAAAGATGGGGCTGCTCACTCGGGCATGGCTGTAAATGAGCAATTATATGTATTAATAAAAAATAGAGGGAAAGAAGAAGCAGGCACGGCACTTTAGGGAAGAGCAGAGTCCCTGGAGATCAAAAAGCATGGAGCCTCCCTTGGTTTCTGAATGCTGCTTCTTGCCTTGGGGAAAACTCCCTCAGGTCACCCGGAGCTGAGCAGTGTCACGTGTGTACAAACTCTGCAGAGCCTGAGGGGACTCTGCAGCTCCTGAAGGGCTCCATGTCCTCCCAGGCTGTTTCCAACAGACTCTCTCCTTACTCACGTGAAATATTTCAGTTACAAATTAGTGTTTTCCAGCAAAATATACAGAATAAAATCTAAACTTCCCCAGTATTGCACCAGTCTTCACCAGCTGCAATTAACCCTCAATCACAGTGTGGGTGTGAGATTAAGGAATGTGAGTTCTGAGGAATTTGGTCACTAAGCTATATTTGCCAAAACTAAAGCTTGAGGAAGCCACAAACACTCGTCCAAAGCAAAGAGAGGCTTGTGGGTCTCTTCAAACTCAGGATATTCCACAGTTCTTTTCATTTTTGAGAATATCAAAACAGGCACTTTCACCATTTATAAAACATTTCATCCCACATTTTGGAAAGGTGACATTAGTTTCCAAGGAAGTCAAACCAGGGCTTTCCAAAGGGTCAGGTGACATCTGTGGGAGCCAACAGTATTGTTTCAGATCAGAGTGAAACAGATTTTGGTTTATTCCAAGCGTCAGTGCCTATGTTTGGGCAGACTGGAAGGTGTTGGAGTTGAAATGAAAACATTATTCCCCAAATGAACATTGGGCAAGGAGAGCTCCTGCTTTCCTTGTTTATGGAGGGTGGTGCCCAGACTTACTTGAGAGATCCCGTCCGACTCCAAGGGCCAGCCCGTCCTTGATCCAGAGCACGATGCCATTGTACTCGGGGATGGCACAGAGCAGCGTCACCGGCTGCCCCGCGATCACCACCTGGTCCTGGGGCTGCTGCGTGAACGAGGACGCCTGGCCTGGACAGGGGGACAAGAGAGGAACAGGGCGCTGTCAGTTCTCCTGGGGTTTCCAGCACGATGCAGTTCCTTGGGATGCAACAGTCCAGGATGCTCCTGGCACAGCACAAATGGGAGACTGAGCTCTGCAGCTCTTCATTATGTGATTGCTTAATTACGTGATTGCCCCACAGAACGATGGAATGGTTTGGGTTGGAAGGGACCTTAAAGCTCATCCTGTTCACAGGGAAAAATTCCTTCCCAGTATCCCATCTATTGCTGCCCTCTGGCAGTGGGAAGCCATTTCCCCTTGTCCCCAGTCCCTCTCCAGCTCTCCTGGAGCCCCTTCAGGCCCTGCAAGGGGCTCTGAGCTCTCCCTGGAGCCTTCTCCTCTCCAGGTGAGCACCCCCAGCTCTGCCAGCCTGGCTGCAGAGCAGAGGGGCTCCAGCCCTGGAGCATCTCTGTGGTCTCCTCTGGACTCATTCCAGAAGCTCCACATATTTCCTGTGCTGAGGATCCAGAGGTGGACGCAGCATTTCGTGACAGACAAATATTTGCAATAATTTGCTCCCTGGGGGGAAAAAAAGCTCCAACCAAGAGGCACCAGCATTTCCTGTAACTGTTTTATTCCAAATTGTGGTGGTGGTGTTTCAGCCACAATGATCACAGACAGAGAAGCAGCAGGATGTCCAGCAGCAGCAATATTTTGTATTACACATAATAAAAGAGGATGTTGGTCCTCTGCTTCTGAGCCTTGCTCCCACCTCGTGTGCTCACTGAAATCAGGATGTGCACGGAAACAACCTGCTATAAAACATGCAGGGAAACAACCAACTGCTGCTGTTCCCCTCCCTCCCCAGGTGTAACCTCCTGGCATTTGCTGGGAGCTTCACACACATCTGGAGGGAAAAGGAAGGCCCAGCTCTGCCTCAGCACTGCCTTTGTGGAAGCTGCAGCATTAAACTCGCAAATCTCTCTCCTCACCCTTCCCTACCTGAGTGCTGCAATAACAAATCCCAGCCCCAGGTGATCTCCTGCCATGGTGGGATGTCTCACACCTCAGGAGTGACACAGCACTTCTCCTTTTCCATGGGAAGTACTCCAGTCACTGTAACCTCTTCCACAGCAGAGTTTACTCAGCATTAAGTTTTATTTTCACTTCCCCCTTGGCCTTGCCATGATTGAAAATTATTCAGAGAATCAGAGAATCCCAGAATGGTTTGGGTTGGGAGGGATCTTAAAGAACATCTCATTCCACCCTCTGCCATGGGCAGGGACACCTTCCACTACCCCAGGGTGCTCCAAGCCCCATCCAACCTGGCCTTGGATGTTCCAGGGATTCAAAGTGTTCCAGGAATTCAAAGTGTTAAATCCTGCTACTTTTTTTAATTTCCATATTGAGTGCATGGGACAACCCCAAAATCCCCCTGCAGAGCCACAGTCTGAAGCTGGAAGATCCTAAATGTGGGGCCATTTCAGGCAGGTCTGCTGATATCTGGGCTCCTGTGAGCACAGTCTTCTGTGTGACTTGGCTGTAGAGCATCGCAATTGCTCTGATTCTGGATCCAGGAGATGACCTGGGAAAGAGAGGTGTTGGGGGAAAGGCAGAACCACTGAATTGCCCCTCACTGAGTTACCTGTGGGGTTTTTAAGACCAGGAGCCTCTCTGGGTGGGAATTATGGCCCTGCATCAGGAAGGCATTCAGAGCCTGTGCCCTCCACTGAGTGTCTGTTCAGTCCAGGGGACTGGGCTGGAGGAAAAATTCCTCTTTAAAACCAATTTGTCAAAGCGGGATGTGATCCACCCCAAATCAATTCAATCCTAATTTACACCGACTCCATTTAATCATTGACTGATGATTAATCCGGAACCAAGGCTAAGTGTGACACAAGTTCTTGCATCTGAACTTGTTTCCAGATGAGCTGCTGGGCCTTTCCTACAGGGCAAGGCTCCAAAGCTCCATCATTTTCCAACTCATGCTGTTGAACCAAGGTGTGCCCCCACATGAGTGCTTCTATTTCAATTTAATTTATTATAGCTTCAGCTCGCTCTTAGCTACCTAAAGGAGCACAGGGAGAAACAGAGCTGTCCTTTCTAAATTCCAGATGCTTTACATTACAGGAAGGTCAAAAGCCCAGCTGAAATTTTTGCAGATCTCCAGGAGCACCTTGGGCACCTTATTCCCAGGTATTTCAGAGATCCCATCTCTGGTCTCCCAGCACCCACATGTTGCCAAGGAACTCTGATTTTCACCCCACCAGGGGTGGCTCTTGGTGTGGTGCTGCCTGCACAACAGGGCAGGTTAATTCCAGAGGAGATTCCAGTTTTTCCTGCTGGGAGACACTCGCTGGAAGTCATGGTGGCCTCTGACACAAACCCTTGTGCTAAGATTTAAATATTTGATCTCAAAGGGAATATGAATCAGCTCTGTATTTTTTGTTTTTGGATTCATAAAGGACAAGCACTCCTAGGATAGCAGGGAAAAGTGGGATGAGAGAGAAAACTCAGCAAGCAGAAAAAGTGGGTGTTTTGCTTTGTTGTTTTGTTGTTTTATTTTAATGGAAATTTTCCACCCACTAACTGGGTTTTCACAGCTCACTCTATAATCCTGACAATTCTCAAGGCAGAGCTGGGCGAGCAGGGACAGCACAGGAAGGCAGCAATAACCCAAAAAGATTTGTTTTATCAGTAAGAATTATCAGGTTGTCAGCTGGGAGCTGCACGAGCCCTAATGAGAAAGCAGAGGCACAAAGTGGTGTCTGTGCCCTCTGCAAATGCCCATTAAGCACAGGCTTCATTTGGTAATTGCTGCTGGAAATGAAGCTCTTTTTATGTTTTATTTTCCCTTTTTCTCTTATTTCTTGATTTGTTTTAAAGACGAGCTGATGGCCATGGAAAAGCAGAGCAGAAACATGGCATATGTCTCCTGTCTTTTCCTTCCCTGTGTTTGTTCAGTGTGAGGAATTGTCACTTAAACCCATTTTTTATTCATACAAGGCTCCATTTCAGCTACAAACAGCTCAGACTCAGTCACAGGAGAGGAAAGATGGGTGTGAGGACCTTAAGAGCATTACCTGGCCCAGTCCCTGCTCCACAGCAGGATCATCTCTCCCTAAATCACAGATAAAAAAAAAAAGAAAAAAGTCCTGAAGACAGAGCTCAACTCACTTTCAAATCAGCTTAAAGTCTGATTACTGGGTTTAACTGGGTTTGGAAGATCAGAGGCCCGTCCACGTTACAGCTTATGTCTTAATGTCAAAGGAACAAGTAATTTGCAGAAAAGTTTTAAGGGAGATAAGATACTTGACAGAAAATAACTGAAAATGGGGAGATTGGGAGAGAGTGATTTACAAATGCAGGCTGAGCGTTTTCAGCTACAAGAAAATGGGCAGAAAGACGTCAGTTGGGTATTTTTCCAGGGATGTTTAAAATGGTATTACAAAATGATGCTTTAGTTTCAAAGCAGAAGGTTTGACTCCAACCTGTTGGAGGAGTAGTAGGGGGGCAAGTAGGAGTTTCCCAGTTTCTCCCATTCCATTATACAGTTTCAGCAAAAAATACTGGTTAATCCAAATCTCTGCAGAATAGGAGTTCATCACAGAATCATGGAATTTTTGGGTTGGACAGGAACTTAAAAGCCCATCCAATTCCACCCCCTGCCATGGTCAGGGGCACCTTCCACCATCCCAGGGTGCTCCAAGCCCTGTCCAGCCTGGCCTTGGACACTGCCAGGGATCCAGGGGCAGTCACAGCTGCTCTGGGCACCCTGTGCCAGGGCCTGCCCACCCTCACAGGGAAAAATTCCTGCCCAATATCCCATCCATCCCTGCCCTCTGGCAGTGGGATCCATTCCCTGTGTCCTGTCCCTCCATCCCTTGTCCCCAGTCCCTCTCCAGCTCTCCTGGAGCCCCTTTGGGCCCTGCAAGGGGCTCTGAGCTCTCCCTGGAGCCTTCTCCTCTCCAGGTGAGCACCCCCAGCCCTCCCAGCCTGGCTCCAGAGCAGAGGGGCTCCAGTCCTGGAGCATCTCCATGGGCTGCTCTGGACTGGCTCCAGCAGCTCCACATCCCTCCTGTGCTGAGACCCCAGAGGCAGATACAGTTCACCACATGAGCCCAACCAAGAGTCCAAGCATGGCACCCTCATCACCCGTCTCCTTGTCACCTCCTGCTGTACAAAGCATCCTCAAATCTGGATTTGGTAAGTGCTGCACAGCAAAGCAGGGAGATGCAACAACATGTCCATGTGCCCCCAACCCAAGTGTTGCCCTGTTTTACTTCCACACCCCATCTTCTCTCAAGTGTAAAGACTTGGAATATTTTCAGAGAAATGACTCAGTTGATGCCTGGCTTCCTGGGAACTTCACTGGGAGCCACTGGGCACTGACTCTGCCCCTGAGAGTCTCCATGTGAGGATCTGTTCATCCATTCTGCTCTGAGCAGAAGCAAAGATCAGGGCTCTGAATTCATTGTTGATTTTTTGGTTTTGTCTCAAAAGCAAACAGATATGGAAATGAGATGCTAACGATGCCACTTGGCCACGGTCCAGCACAAGCCTGGTGTCCCACCTGCGCTCTGGAGCTGCCCTGCAGCTGAAGTGCACTGTCACCACAGGTCACCTGCTGCTGTAGGTGAGGCTGTGGTGTCAGAGGAGCCCTTGATCCCAGAGCCTTCCCATCTCCTCCTGGGTGCTGCTTTGCCCCGCTCCCTGAGGAGCTGCCAGGCACCAGCAGGACACCCTTGCTGTTCCTCCAGGAGTCTCTCTCACGGGGGCACCTCTGCAGCCACTGAAATCCCCAACAGCAGGAACAAAAGGGGACAATCAAGGTGCCACGGTGAAGAGCGAGCAGGCAAGAACACTAACCCTGCTTTCAAAAACCCCAGGCAGGATCCTTGTGAAGTCACAAGCATGTCATAAAAACTGAAGGAAGAAAAAAAGAGGGAAAAAGAGAGAACCACTTTAGAACTCTTTATATTTCCTTAATGGATTTTGCACCTGTGGCTCCTGTTTCGCAGTGTTTCTCTGTAACGTTGCCTTGTTCTTTCAAACAAAGGCTGAGACTCTCCTCTTGTTTGTGACTTCCAAGGGAAATAACACTGCCAGTGCTTTTCAGATGTCCCAACACCCACGGATGGTGAGAAGGCTCAAAAATCCTGTTTTACAACCCAGAAAACAGAGGAAGGCACCCACACAATGACATTGCCACGGTCTGTGCTGCAGCAGGACCTTGAAGTCCCTTCCATCGCTGAAGCCAGAGTCGGTGACAGGCTTTTAAAGCTCTCTGAAGACTGAAATCTGTTTGCATGAGTTCCTGGCTGAATTATTTCAGCTTGCAGCCTCCTGTGCCCAAACCAGCAACCGGGAGCAGCAGAAAGTTAAATTTTCATTACCCAAGAGGAGTGAGTATTGTAGTAGGAAGCGAGGGACTCACCGAGGGAACAATGGCTCATTAGAAATGGAGACATTGTGGCTGCTTTTATGTAAGTGAAGCTTTGAATGTCCATTGTGCTCTGAAAAGAATTAGTCCTTTTTGTTGAAGAGAGCATAGAAGTGGAGAAGGAGGACTATGAGCTCCTTGTCAAAATATTACTGTTCTGAAATGAAAGGCCTGGTGATTAGGAGTGGTGGGACATTCTCCTTGTTCCTCAGTGGGAAGAGCTGATCCTTCCCTCAGCTTGGAGCTGTCACGACGCGAGGTAGGAGGATGATCAAGGGGCTGCTGTGTGACATCCTAATCCTACACAACATCCCAGGAGGGCCCCTCTTCAGACCAAGCAGATCCCACTCGATGGAAACCAGGGCATTTCAGCCCAGCTCGGGGCTGGTTTCTCGTGGCACGATGCCTGGAGGTGGAGCCGTCTCTCGGCCATGGTGGCCATGGAGAGGACTGGGAGGAGATGGCTCACTTCCCCAGCGGACCAGGGCCTGGCTCTGCACCACCCCACGCAGCTCCTGCTGTGGCCCCGTGACAAACAGGCTGGTTCTCCTTTGGGCCCCTCCCTGGGGCCAAGGACACCGCGCCCCCCGCGCAGGGCCCATCGTGCTCCAGAACACGCGCCTGCATTGATTTTCAGATGAGTGAAAAGCAAGCAGACAAAGGCGCTACATTATTTACAAAGATCTCTGGAATTGTCAGCCATGGGGAAGCACAGGGAAGAGCCGTGCAGGCGGCGGGGCTGCTCATTACCTGCCTGCAGCCCAGTTCCCTCCCTGGTGGGAGACAGCACCCAGACCTGCACTGAGGCACAGCCCGAGGCCCGGCCGAGGACAGAGCACAGGGAACAGGAAGGAAAGAGTTCCACATGTTCCCAGGGGCAAGGACTTCTCCAGACAAGGACAGAGATGAGCTTTTCTTACACCATCGGAGAAGCAAACATCTGTGGCTGCCCAGGCAGGAGCAGAGGGATAGCACCAGTGCTGCTGTCCTCAGTGAGGAGATGTGGATCAGCCTCCCCACGGGAGAGCCCCTTACTGGTGATGGCCACAGCCATGTCAGGCACTTCCTTGGGCTTCACGGCACAAATAAGAGAGGTAGCTTGAGTTCAGCCCTTGCATAACATTTCCATTTTTTAAAATTTGGCTTCCTTGGGGAGAAAATAAAATCAAATCTGTTTGAAGAAAAATGTCAGTTTGGCCTTCTTTAGAGAGACTGTGTAAGTCCGGCTCACGTGGCCTCAATGCTGAATTATTTGACTTGAAAGAAACCAAAGCACAACACCTTCAGTCAAGGCATGAGTCAGGTGTATGGAATGGTGCTGGTCACCAACCAGCTGTGTGACCTGGCAGAGGTGTCCCCACTCCAAGAGGGAAGCAGGAGCTGGGCTTGTGCCTTGCTCACCCACAAACATGGAGATGAGACTTTCCCAGGAAGCACAACCAGCCACGTGTGCAGCTCAGAGGGGAAGTGTGGGATGCACTGAGGTGAGCCAAAGCCAGAGAGATGCCCAGAAAAAGCAATGAAAAGCAGGGCAATGAGTCAGGGGAAGGGGCTGGAGCACCAGGAAAGGCTGAGGGAGGCTGGAGGAAAGGCATCTCAGGGAGGACCTTCTCCCTCTCTAAACTCCCTGACAGGAGGGGGCAGCCAGGTCTGGGACAGACTCTGCTCCCAGGGAACAAGACAGAGGACAAGAGGAAATGGCCTCAAGTCACAGCAGGGGAGGTTTAGGTTGGATAATTTAGGAAAACCTTCTTCACAGAAAGGGTTGCAAAGCATTGGAAGGGGCTGTCCAGGGCAGTGATGGGGTCCCTGTCCCTGGGGTGTTCACAAGACATGTGGATGTGGCACCTGGGGACATGACTTAGTGGTGAACATGCTAGGGGTGCTGGGTTGAGGGTTGGACTTGATGATCTTAAGTCTTTTCCAAACGAAATGATCCTGTGGTCCTAACGCCAGCTGCCAGAGCGGAGTTTAAGGTGCAGAGCCAGGGCTCTGCTCTCCTGCCTGGCCTCTGGGAATGTGTTGTCTCCTGGCCATGACCAGCTCTCAGCAAGCCCACGTGCTGAGCTGAGCTCATCCCGCAGTGATGTCAGATATTTTCCTAGCACTGCTTTGAGAGGAACCATCAACATCCCACTGTGTCCACTAAGTAGCTTCAAACAGGAAACAGGGAAATTTTGAGTAAGATATTAAACCTTTCAGAGATCTTTTTGTCTATTAGTCACAGAGGCAAGAGATCTGAACTATCGAGCGTTCTGCTGGCTTTGATACCCACATGAAATCCCAGCACGGCTTTCAAAGTCACCGCGAGGAGTTTGATCAGCCATGCAGAAAGGGCTGAAATGTCATCGGCTGCTCTGTTATTAGCTGCCAGTTGGGAAAGGTGTAAGAGTATCCTTACCGTGGGATATTTATTAGCAAACTCTTCCCAGCAGCAGCCTGGAGAATTACCTCTTGTGAGATTAAACGCCTGTCCTGGGAGCTGCACTGACAGGAAACAAACTAATGTACTGCATCGAGGCGCCAAAAAGCAGCATTCCAGTGACCTTAGGGACTGGGTCACGCTGAATATTCTGGCTCCATGGATGGCTCCAGGCTCTGTGGATGCTCCTGGCTCCGTGGATGGCTCCAGGCTCTGGTTGGATGGCTCCAGGCTCTGGTTGGATGGCTCCAGGCTCCCTGGATGGCTCCTGGCTCTGTGGGTGGCTCCAGGCTCTGTTTGGATGGCTCCAGGCTCCGTGGGTGGCTTCAGGCCCCGTGGGTGGCTCCAGGCTCCCTGGATGCTCCAGGCTCCGTGGGTGGCTCCTGCCTGCTCTGCTCTCACAGCCTCTCTTGCTGCCCAGATAACACCGGGCTCTGAGCAGGCAGCATTACCTCCTACTAGACAAGCTGCCAGAGCTGGAATGCAAACTTTGGGGCACACAGGACTTTTGCAGGGTTGGAGGCAGCAAACTGGATTAGGTGGTGTTTTACCCTGGGGAAAGCAGGCGAGGTGTCACAGGGGGTGGCAGAGGAGCTGAAGGGTCAGCTGGTGGTGTCACTGAAGCTGTGGCAGAGGTGTGAGAGCTTCCCCACACCCTGGGCTGGGGTCAGCACCTCATCCAGTGCCTGGGTTGCTGTGGCTCCCTCTCCAAGGGCACCTGTAATCTCTGAGCCCCTGCTAAGGCTGCTTGGAGCACAGGGTGATGCCTGTCCTTGCTGGGAACAAGGACAGTGGCACCAGCAGCTGTTCCAGAGGCACTGGAAACCCTGAGCACCAATCCCTCGTGGAGACAAGAGCAGAGGGGAGTACATTTCCTCACACTGTTCCACCTGCAGGCCCGGCTCCACTGAACACTGCCAATGACTCCAAGAAATATTTTGTTACCGGCGCTCCCGAGGAAGCCGTGGCACACTAAGAAATCACCATTTGTTCTCCTGCCAAGGTGCAGTGTCCTGGCACAGCTCCCTGGGGCGGGGCTGATGGGCTCGGGGGGAGAACAGAGCAGGGGATGCTCCTGCTCTGGTACCTCCAGCCAAGCAGCTCTCTGTGGCAACTCCAGCTGCTTTTTGGATGATAACTATTTGTAGCTCAGAAAGGAGGTGGCAGTCCCCAGCCACAGGAGTCTTGCACAGACACTCCTGGGACCTAAAACCTCCCACTTGAATCCACAAAGAAAAAGGAACTTTTCCTTCTAAAAATAACAGCGGATGTGCAAACCAGTGGGCAGCAGCCTGCCAGCACCAGGTCTCCCAGATAAAATCCTTAAGGGTTTTATCCCTTGTGACCTTCTGAAATCTCTCAGGTGTTCCTCCTTTCCTGGATTACAGTCAGTCCAAGCGCATCCCCTTTGCCCACCCTTTGTTCCCAGAGCAGGACTGCTCTTTTGAAATAGAGTCCTTTAAATCTCAGCTCATCTTTGAGTTAGAGGGCACAGAGGACACTCGTCCATAGGAAAATGAGAAGGATGAATAATCCATTTCACAAACGATTTGGAGATTTCAAAGTCTGGCTCTGCTCCCAGGAAGAGCAGCAACTGGAAGTTGTGCAGTTCACGGGGTGGAAAATTAGAGCAAAGAGCTCGCCTTGGGTCGCACCATGTTTCACTTCCATCCTCGTTTTTCAAAATCTGTTATCGCATGCTTTGAGGCACGGAGAGAAATCAGAATGAAGATGCAGCTCAGAACAGAAAATGCAGATATTTAATGTTACATTCTCTGCACATGGAAGGGGGGTTGGATGATCTTTAAGGTCTCCTTCAACCCAAACTGCTCTGGGATTCTATAATATTAAAATGAGAGGAAAATTCTGCTCCTTCTCAAAATAATTTTAACTAGTGTTGCTACAGATTGGTGAGACATTGTGTAGATTGGAGAATTCATCCAAGGAGTGGCTAAATGAGTCTCTCTACAGGGTGTTTACATCTCTGCAGGTGTTGGAAGTGCCACCATCCAAGATTCCCCTACCAGATCCTTCCCTGAACAAGAAACATCTTGGTGGCACCAAAGCTCACTGATGGAGGGAAGAGAAGGCAGGAATAAATCTTATTATTGCCCTGGAAGGCTGAGAAGCTGCTGTCTGCATGAAACATCACCTGGGTGGCTTTTGGGGGAGCTCCTGGCCAGATGAGCTCTGGGATATTGCAAAGCAGGCTGCAGACTCGCTCCAGCTCCTGCTGTTTACCAGAGCAGGGCGGGATTGCTTGGGGTTGTGCTGTGTGAATTATCAGCTCTGAAGATGAAGTGGAGTGAGAATTAGCAGGTTTCTGCTATAATTATTGTTTGCTTGGATTTTTACAAGTGGAAGTGATTGTAAATATGTGCATTTTTTTTTTACACATGGAAGATTCATATTTAAAATTAAAACAAATTATTCTGAGAAACAGCCTAAAGTGAAGTATATGCAATACACACACAAAAAAAGCGGCAGGGGGAAGGCAGGAGGGGTTGGAGATGCTGAGATGAACAGACAGGGAGCAGATCATCTCTGAGCAGGAAATGTTTCACAACTGTGCCCATCCTGTTATCCCAGGAAGGTGCTTAAAAATTCACATACTTCTCTGCCTATATGTGGAAGCTTAATAAAAGCTGCCCTCTATGAAAATCTTGGCTACGCTATCCCCAGAGCCAAGGAAACACCTAGGAAGTGCATTTATCTATCACAGAAGAGGCCAGTGACCTGCACCACTGCTGACAACAACCAGCTGGTGCTTTTTACCTGGGTTTTACCCAGTAAAGCCAAGAACCGTGAAAAATGAGAGGCAACATCAATCCAGTCAATATTT
Source organism: Promerops cafer (assembly GCA_013398275.1). NCBI lineage: Eukaryota > Metazoa > Chordata > Aves > Passeriformes > Nectariniidae > Promerops > Promerops cafer. Next base: position 128,422 of record VZSE01008792.1, read on the forward strand.
ACAGCCCTGCAACTGCTTTATCAGCCCTGGGAGAAGGCACAGGGAAGGGGCTGTGCCTTGTCACTGCCAACAGACCCCGTGGCTTCTCCCCGTCCCTGCTGGAGGAGAAGGGACGGCTCGGAGGGGACTCGGATTATTTAACAGGGATTTTGCTGTTTGTTTTGCCACCAACGCCTTCTTGATGTTCCCCACTGCAGAGTCAATGGCTGCCTGGTGCAAAACCCCGGTCCAAGAGCAGATTAGCACATTCCAGCCTGCTGTGTTAATTAGCAGGTAATGAGAGATGCTCGTCAATAAACTCAGCTGTGTCTGACCCCCCTCCTGGGCTGCTGCCTGCAGGACTCGGGGATGACAAGCCCTGCTGGGGTCACTCAGGAGAGGATGTGCTCCCACCCCAGAGTAGAGGCAAAGCTCTGGGAGAGTTCACACAACCAGCACAGCAAAAAACCCCCTTTCACTCAGGATTTTGGGGGACAGCTGGAGGAAATGCTTTTCCATCTGGTTTGCTGGTAGAGGAGCCCTTGCTCAGGGTTCAGAGCTGGTAGTGGAAAGCCAGGAGTCAAAATGAAAGGAACTTCATTATCATTTATCAGGAGTTGGACTCGGTGCTCCTTGCAGATCCCAAGTCAGTGTATTCTAATATTGCATTATTCTCTATGTATGGAATTATACTCCCTTGGAGTAAATCAGTGGAAATCTCTCCCCAAGGATTCCCCACTCTTGAGAACTTATCCGCAGTGGGGATAAATACCCCTAAGGAAAAATAAACAAGCAAATACATAAATAAATAAATAAAGCTCTTTTGCAGCTTGAATCAGAGCAAGCTTCAAATGCAGGTCCCTTCTCAGGCTGAAATCCTGAGGAATGGTGAGAGGAAAGTCCCCAAACAGTAACAGTTGCCTATGCCACGTCCATTTCTAACTTGAGGAAAAGCTCCCTGCCTTCGAGGAGGCAGGAACATAACCTGTTTGAGGCTTTAGAGAGAGACACATAACCATCATCATCATTTTTAAGAAGCAATGTGCACCACAGTGCCTTACGGACACCTATAAATTACCCAGCACCCGCCTGCCAGCTCAGCCTAAGCTCGATATTGCCTGCAGTAATTATTTGGATCAAATGCAGTTTATCTGCTTCATATTTGTGTTTCTGGGCTCTCTGGTAACTTATAAATGTCATTGCAGTGTTTATTTGTTATAATGAAACTTAATGACGTTTGAAACCAATGGCTGTGGTTGCGGGCTGCAGGTTTGAAGTAATCTCTTCATCTTTGAAGCAGGAGGCCCAATGATAACATTAAATTATCCTACAGAAAAGGAAGATGTATGCAGACAGATATTCAGGCCTGTGTATTATTCATTGGAGAGATGACTAGCAATGAGCCACAGTGCCTAAGGCGACGGACTCAAAGCATTGTCACCCAGCGAAGGCAAATGTTCCTGTCCAAGGGGAGCCAGTTGTCAAGCCACAAGCCCAAGTGCATCTCAATCTGTTTTATTAAACCTTCGAAGGCATGCTGGGGCGGCTGGGTGCCAGACACCCGTGTGAGACGGCTGGCAGGGAAGAAATAAGGTGGGGCTGCTGTAAAACACAGCAGAGCTGTGTTAGGAGGGGGAGTATCCAGCTTTGTGAGGCATCAGAGGGGTGGGGAGCAGAGCAGGAGCTTGGCAGTGCTGGGTCCCCATCCCAGCCAGGTGCCGGGTGCTGAAGGCTGTTCTCCCTCCATGCAAGACCCAGAATAAACTTTTCTTGCTTTGCTTCAGGCACTGCTTCTTGTCCTCCCGCGTTCTGAATAATTTTCTCCCTTGGTTTCTATTGCTGCGTGTATTTATAGACTCTGGTCGTGTCTCCCCTTGAGCCTCCTCCAGACTATATAAATTTACCTCCTCCAGTCTCTCCTCTTACAAGCTGCTCCTGAATCCCTGGGCCATTCCTGCTGCCACAGTCAGAATTCTCCCTGGCTTTGCTCTGTGCTCCCCCACTGCAGCCCCTGTGGAGCTGCACATTTACTGCTGCCTTATCACCTCGGGACCTGCTGAAGCAAAATGCCCGTGGCAACAGCCAGGAACATCTTTCCCTCAGCTCCCTCCGTGCTGTCAGGAGTGTGGAAGTAGCCAGCACTCAAAGAGTTTAACCCCTGCAGCACAGCCGAGCTGTGGAACTTCTGGTTTTTGAGCTGCTTTCCTTCACATGGGCTGGGCTGGTGCTCCCACGCCTCCTGCTCAGGCTGCTGCATCTCTCAGGAATATGGAAACAGCCTCACTAGACCTCTCCTCACAAGGGCAGTGAAACTTAAGGATCTGCAGGAAACCAGACCCCAGTGAAGTTTGGCTTTTTGTCTTCACCTGCTTCTCCTGCACAGGGTCAGAAACGCCCTGTGCTGCAGCATCTGCCCCCAGCAGCAAAGCTCCATCCCCTGTTCTGGCCCTGAGCAATGGGACAGTGTGGCCAGAGGGATGAGGGAAGGGATTCTGCCCTGCTCAGACGAGATCCCACCAGCTGCCTCCAGCTGTGGGGTCTTCATCATCGGAAGGACATGAACCAACTGGAGCGAGGCCAGAGGAGGCCATGGAGATGCTCCAAGGGCTGGAGCCCCTCTGCTCTGGAGCCAGGCTGGGAGAGCTGGGGGTGCTCACCTGGAGAAGGAAAGGCTCCAGGGAGAGCTCAGAGCCCCTTCCAGGGCCTAAAGGAGCTCCAGGAGAGCTGGAGAGGGACTGCGGACAAAGGATGGAGGGACAGGACACAGGGAATGGCTTCCACTGCCAGAGGGCAGGGCTGGATGGGATATTGGGCAGGAATTTTTCCCTGTGAGGGTGGGGAGGCCCTGGCACAGGGTGCCCAGAGCAGCTGTGGCTGCCCCTGGATCCCTGGGAGTGTCCAAGCTCAGGCTGGATGGGCCTTGGAGCAGCCTGGGATGGTGGAAGGTGTCCCTGCCATGGCAGGGGTGTGGAACTGGACAAGCTTTAAGGTCACTTCCCACCCAAATCATTCCATAATTTTTTCATTCTGCGATACCCTTCCAGCAGTGCCATGAGCCTCTCTTCTTCCAAGGGCTGTTGTGTGAAGCCATTCCAAATCCCTGAACAGCCCCGAGAGTGCCAATGTTTAGAGCTTCAGTTTCATGTGATTGTAGGGAAAGATCGTTTCCCCCTAAATCCTTCAAGGATCAGCCCATGGGGCACATCCACCACTGGCACCTCTGTACCTGGCACCAGCTGAGGCCGCTGCCCTGGGCAGCCACAGGGCAGGGAGGTGACCCCTGCAGAGGGCAAACCCTCCAGCCAACACTCCTCTGCTTTATTCACTGACCACCAGGAGTGCAGGAAAGCCTGGAAAACTCGTTCACTTCACCCACCCAAGCACCGGGATTGGAACCAGGGGCCGCTACTGGCACATGAGCTACCTGATGACAACTGACAAGAGAAATTCATCTTCATTACTCACAATCCTTACACAGCCAGAGCTAGAGAACCCCCTGCAAGGATCTCACCACTGAGACCTCATCCAAGGCCCCAGCTCTGATTTCCCTACGAGCAGACCTTGTTTCCAGCTGGGAGCAGCTTGGATTAACTAACGCACCTGTCCCTGGGTTCTCGCAGCCCCCAGGGCCTGGGCAGGTCTCCCATCCGCACTCCCACTGGATCTAACATTGCATAAAACCTCAGTGACATCGATTAATGAGGAGGAGAGAGCTGTGCAGGGCCACCTGCAATGACCTTGATGGAAACCCTTGAAAAGGGAGTTAATTCCAGACTCTCGCCGCGCTCGGCTCGGAGGGGATGCAAGCTCTGCTGTCTCCCAGGCAGCTCTGGGAACAAACAAGTTGACAAATGAGGCTGCCTCTTAATGAAGCTGCAGCCAAAGTCAATACTCGGCCCTTCTATCAGGGCACAGATCAAAGATGGTCTCAAGGGCAAACGACCTCGGCAGGGGTGGGACAGATGTCACTCGGAGGAGGGAAGGGATGGCTCGGAAATGAAAAGGAGCAGCCACAGAAGCAGAGGGAGACAAGGGCAACTTGCAGAAGCAGAAAGGAAAAGGATTTAGAAGAGGAGACATGCAGAAGGTGGGGGAAGCCTTTTTCCAGGCCTGGAGTGCTCTGTCTGCAGTTAAACCTGTTTATTAAGGTCCTGGTATCCTCTGTCTCCACCATCAGTGCTGCCCATCCAGAGCTACATCCTCACAAACCTGTACCTCAGCTATTTCTCTGCAGAAGTTTTCCTTCTCCTCCCACCCAGATGACAAAAGATGGGGAAGGATTAAGGTTCCCCCATCTAGTTACAAGTATCCTGAGGGGTTTAAAACTTCGCCTTCAAGTGAGCTACACTTGGGGTGATTTTCTGGGGGTAGGGATGGACAAGAAGGAAGGAAAACAGCCCAACAGATAAGGAGACACCTCCCACAACAGCAGATCAGCTCCCCAGTATCTACAGCTGTTTGCAGCTGGGAGGAAGGATATTCTCACCAGGCAGTTGAGCCCTGCAGCTGCTTTAGATCCATCGATGTCCACTGCACCCTCCAAGCCACCACTTCGGGCCGTCCCCTGTCCCAAAGAGCAGCCTCACTGCAGAGAATGGCCGGGACAGGACCCCTTTGGTGGATGGTGTGAGCTGGGACTCACCTGGGACAGGCCACGCCTGATGCCAGCCTGGCTGTGGACAACCCCTGGATGCAATTCCACACCCCAGCTCTGGCTGGCTGAGGGAGGAGGTTCCTGGGGCAGGGATTGTTCCCTCCCCTTTTGGGAGGTGCCACAGCACCTGGCCCAGCATGGACTTGACCCTCAGCCGAAGGCTTCTGCTGCTGTGTGAGCCCACCCAGTCCTTTTCTATCTCCAGAAAGATCCACCAGCAGCTCGGCTCCCCCTTTGAAAGCTCCGGGACTGAACACTGGTCTGAGCTGATGGCAACAACGACCCAGCACACTTATCTCCAGGTCAACCTAAATATTTCATTTAGCTTCTAAAGGAGTCAATGCCTTTCTCTCTTTCTTCCTTTATTTTAAATCTCGGAATGCTACTGACTCTCATGAATATTGATGAGGATCATTAGTCACTGAACATTTCACTTCCCTTCTCTTTTCCCCGTCTATATAAAAGCTTCATCTTTGTTAAAGGGGGAAAAAAAAAATCCATCTCAAGTTATATCTCTGGATATGCTTTAAGATTAGCTCCATTAATACATTTATAGAGGAGTAAATACCCATGGGAGCAAATACTGGGTGTAAGAGGGCACAGAGATACTGACCCTGACACTGGTGCTGCACTGGAGGGAACTGGGGAGGTTCACAGCTGATATTCTTTGCTCTCTGAAGGTTCACCGTGGCAGCCTTGGGCATTAAATAATCCTTGAACTGGCTGCCTGGCCCGGGGGATTCCACTCACTCTCCCCCTCACACATGATCCCTACCTCTCCTGCAGGTTTTTGACCATTCCCACTCCTTCCATCTTCATCAGCCTCAACCTGAAGGCTTCAATCACGTTGAGTGAACACAGCTGGGAGGGTTGGGCCAGATACAGCAAATAACTTGGGGCAAACAAGAAAAGCAGGACTTGCAGCATTCAGCTGGATGCTTCACAACCAGATTTCCCTATTTCCTTATGATAAGAAAGGACTTTTAGAGGGTTTAAAACCAGTCAGCTCAAACAGAGCCATGTGCGCTGCTGGGTGTTTGGCAGTGTCTTTCAGTCAAATCCAACACAGTCCCACTCCACTGAGGAATGGAAGCAGGATCATTTTGCTGGCCTGAAACACACAATTTCATCCCATTTTGTCATTATAGCAGTGAAATAGAGCTGCCTCACACTGCTCCTGAAAGAGAGGAGCTTCATGCTGCGGGTTGGGACTGCAGGGATGGTGTTATGTGACACACAGGGAAACCCTGGGGATGGAGCTCCAAAATGAGTTATTTAAGCCTTTTCCAAGCACAGCAAAGGCACCGGCTCCACAGTGCCCAGAACACCAGAGGGTTTCATCTTCACACCAATCTTAGCTCCCACCCCACAGCCTGTTGGGCTGGAAGTGCTCCAGCACTCCAGTTTCTGCTCACAAGTGCACAGCAGATTTCCTCCTGCTCGCTCGAGAGCCATTTCAATGGCAGGCCTGGCTGTTTGTCGATCCCGAGTGTCTCAGGGTGGGACTTACAAGGCTGCAGTGGTTTTAATTGATATTCTAAGTGACAGGAGCTTGGTACTGCTTCATTGCTCCAGTCTGGGCAGCAGCAAACCATCTCTGCCTGCAGAAAGCATGTGGCTGCCTCCAGGAGAGGGATGCTGGAGATCCAGACCAGGCAGGAACAATCCCGGTGTCTCCTTGTGGCCGTTTGTGCACTGCACTGTCTGTGCCCCACAAGTGCCCCCCCAAATAGCAGAAATGATGCTCTCCCTTTCTCCAGCCTTGGGTAGAGGTGTGCTGTCACAATCCTGCCCCCTTTCTGACCAAAACTTTGGTTGTTTTCTTGAAAGCAATGGCTTCCAGATACCTTGAGAGCTGGAGGCTTGCACACAGCCAGGCTATCGTGGCCATGTCAGGGGGATTTACAGCATCATCAGCACCTGATTCAATGGCAGAGCCAGATCCGCCCCTCCAGGCTCTGCTCTGGTGGCCACCACATCCTTTAGTGGTGGCCTGGCAGTGCTGGGTTATTGGCTGGACTCAGTGATCTTCGAGGTCTTTTCCAATCTGAACAGTTCCATGATTCTGTGTCAGCAGTGGGACTGGGATCACAGACCCCACTGCTGCCAGCAGCCTCCCTGACAGGGTCCCCACAGACACGAGGCAGGAAAGCTGAATGACAGACCCCAGGCTGCTGCAGCAGCTCTGCAGAGAGGGGAAAGCTATCAGCAGATGCAGCTCCAAGGGAAACTCAGCCTGGAGCAGCGTGGAGGTGGAAAAGCCAGAGCTGCTATCTCCAGACAGAGAAGTCTTGGACCTCCTGTCATTCATGTCCCCCCATCTCATGATTAAAAATAAACTGGTCCAAAGCCCACAGCACCAAAAGATGGCCAGGCAGCTGTGGCAAGGGGAGGTCCACAACCTTATCTCTGCCTGCTTCCAGGTGCAGTTCACAGGACAAGCTTTTACCAACAACTTGCTATATTCCTCAGGTGCACATCCCATTTCAGTGCCAGAAAGGGTCTAAAGGGGCATGGCAAAGGGCAATGGAACTCAAGTGGCTGGAATAATCCATATCCCACCCCAGATATTGATCCATGTATATAAATAATGGAATCCCAGAATGGTTTGGTTGGGAGGGACCTTAAAGACCATCCAGTTCCACCCCCTGCTGTGGGCAGGGACACCTCCCACTATCCCAGGTTGCTCCAAATCCTGTCCAGCCTGACCTTGGACACTTCCAGGGATGGGGCAGCCACAGCCGCTCTGGGAAACCTGTGCCAGGGCCTCAGCACCCTCACAAGGAAGAATTTCCTCCCGGTATCCCATCTCCTGCCCCCCTTCAGCTTGAGGCCATTTCCTCTTGTCCCACCACTACATGCTCTTGTGAAGAGTCCCTCTCCAGCGTAAGATTCCTGAAATGTTTTTAATGGGCCCCCCAAAGGAAGCCCCTGCAAAGGAACAGTGCACAGATTCCACAGGATCCAGGTTCTCCTGTACACACCTGCAGGCTGAACAGTGGGAGAAGCAGCTCCTGAAATGTCTGATGCTTGTACTCCGGGAGTGGGGAAGGATCGTATTCATTTATTTAAGACCACGCAGCAATAGCTTTCCACAGGGGACTGCTGCTCAAATCAATAGATAAAATGATACCCTTCGACCATTAACTGCTACAACAACACTGTTACCGTAAAGCTCCTGAGCTCTGGATCAGATTTATGACCAGCAGAGTTGTTCAGCCACCCTACAGCGGCTGTAGATGACTGGAACATCACGGCTGGAACTCTGCTCCCCCTCTCCAAAGGAGCAGAGAGCAGCAGGGAGCTGGGGAGAACGAAGAGCAGATAACAGGGGATCCTTCCCTCGGCAGCATCCTCGGGAATGTGCGTGCTGCGCCAGCCAGGACTCGGCTCCTAGCCAGAGAGGTCCTGCCTTACCCAGTTTTCCAGCTGACCCAACCCAGGCACAGTTTCCCCCTGACACCAGACACAGGCGGCTCCTACACTGGTTTCCCTCAGGTTTCTCTTACATCCCTGCCTTGTTCAGCTCCCAGGCACACAAAGCAGCACGGAAATATCAGTGAGACCTCTGAGATAACAACGCGTCCTTAACAACTCCTTGGGAGCGGCTCTATCCACTCTCCTCTTCCTTCCCAACGCCTTTGACAGATAAAGAACAAAAGGCTCAAAGCAGCTTACCCGGAGCTGCTGGCGCTAATCAATGGCGACGGTGTCTGCGCGGGGACACGAGTGACAACGCCGAGTGAGGGGAGCCCCCCACCACAGAGCTGCGAGCCCCGCGGCGGGCGGCACCGCCACTGGGAGTGACAGCAGAGTCAGCACTGCAAAGTTCCCACCACATCCCGTGGGGAGCTTGGAGACCAGCTGAGAGCGGGGCCGGCACCCCTGCGGCTCCCGGGGCAGTTTGTGCCAGGGATCCTGCAGCCTGGAGCAAAGCTTGGCAGAAATCCCATTTCCAGTGCAGACTGTGCAAAGACCGGAGGGCAGACCTGTGGGAAGATGCTGGGGTGGTGCTGGAGTTGTTTCTGGGCTGTTGAGCTTTGCTGTATGCACAAGGAGGCTGAGCAGAGCCAGCCCTGTTTGAATTACACCAAGTGACACGTCACAGGTCTGGTCCCAAAGGACAGACCCTTTGCTCTGTCAGGCCAGAGAACCAAGAGCAGTTTGACCTTCGACAGCAGCACTGAGGTTGCTGGCATCTGGTAGAGGAGAAAGGTCACGTTTTACAGGGATAAGAGGGACTAGGTCCTATTTATCCTTGAGGCTCGGGAAGATTCATGCTCAGCCTGTGCTGCTGCAGATGTAAAAGTCACTTGCAAGATCCAGATTAAGTGCTCCCATAAATCCAAGTAATTCTAAGGCAGCAACTGCCTTGCTGGGCTGTTAATGGGTGGCACAAATATGCCACTGTGCCTCAGTGCCATGCTCTAATCAGAGGTTTTCCTGGAAGGAAGGGTTCACTGAACCCAGTTTGAACTATGGCAGGGAGCAGAAGAGGCGGTCAAGCAGAGAGACATTTGGAGCAGAGGCACAGCCAGCTTCTCTGAACAAGCCATTTTCTCCCAAAAGAGCAAGGACTCCATCCCAGAGCCCCAGCTGGCTTCTCTCCAGGCAGTAACACGGGGCCTGGCAGAGACAGGAGCTGCAAATCAGACCATTGTAGAAAGGATGCTCAGGCTCTGTGAGGAAAAAATATTGTGAGTCCCTCTGTTCTCCACTGGAGAAATGGAAGGGTATGGTGGGATGGATGATGAGGGGTGGGACATCAGAAGGACATGGAGCTGCTGGAGTGGGTCCAGAGAGGTCACAGAAATGCTCCAGGGCTGGAGTCCCTCTGCTCTGGAGCCAGGCTGGGAGAGCTGGGGGTGTTCACCTGGAGAACAGAAGGCTTTGGAGAGACCTCAAAGCCCCTCAGGGCCTAAAGGGGCTCCAGGAGAGCTGGAGAGGGACTTAGGACAGGGGCCTGGAGGGACAGGAGAAGGGGGAATGGCTTCCACTGCCAGAGGACAGGGATGGATGGGATATTGGGAAGGAATTGTTCCCTGCGAGGGGGGGGAGGCCCTGGAGTGGGGTGCCCAGAGCAGCTGTGGCTGCCCCTGGATCCCTGGGAGTGTCCCAGGCCAGGCTGGATGGGGCTTTGAGCAGCCTGGTCTAGGGGAAGGTGACCCTGCCATGGCAGGGAGTGGAACGAGATGAGCATTAAGGTCCCTTACAAGATAAACCATTCCATGATTCTGTGATTCTGTGACTGAACTGGGCACAGATCTGCCCACAAGCGGCAATGCATCCCCGCTCTGTGCCCACCACATTATCCAGGCCTTCAATATTTGTGACATGCTTTAAAACTTTAACCCAGTTTGGGGTTTAAATCCATCTCCTTTCCTCTTTGTCCTCCTTGGTATTGTATTTTCCCACCTCAGCACTGCTGCCCAGCTCCCCAGGGACACCAACTCTGCCCCGCAGCAGCGCTGCTGCAGCAGGAGCTGCAGGCCTGGTTCCTGCAGGAGCTGCAGATTGCCTCAGAGAATCCATTAAGAAGCAGTCAAATAGAGCAACCTTTCATTGACAAGGCACTCGGCCCTTTAAACGATTCCAAATAGTGTTTTCTTTTCATTGCTTTCTGCAGTTTAACAGCCTTGATTTCAAGTTACTTTGGCTTATGATAAACTCCGGATCCATAACGCCTCTATTCTCTCCCTCTTTGGTCTCCCTCGCCCACTTCTTCTTTATGTTTTTATTAAAAAAAGATCCAGGAAAACAGATAGCAGATTAAAAGGGAAACAAATTGAAATGGGTCAAATGTATCTTGCTTAGATGACAGCCACCCCATTAGATACTTTTAAACAGGACAAATAATCCGTTTGGAAGCATAAGTGGGCTTTTACATTTATTCTAAATTACAAAGCAAATGATTGCAGCCTCAAATGGAAGCACTGGCTAATTGCACTAATATCTCACTAATTCCAGCACCAAGGAATGGGGGAAAAACGAACTATTTTCACCATTTTACCAATTATTTAATTTAGGCCAAGGTACATTACGCAAACCCTGGGTTGAGCTTCCTCTCCATTTTGTGATCTATGACAAGGACTGGAATTCCAGTTATTAATAATGGAGCAGCTATAATTATTCTAAGGATGGATACGAGATAATTACAAGCCATAAACTCAGCTTTCATATGCACACACAATTCTCTCCCAAAACCTTGCTGCGGACACCCTGAGGCCCAGGACAAGCCCCACGTGGAGCTGCAGTGCTCGCAGGTCACGATGTGAAGCCGGAGCTGGGAACACGAGCAGGAACATGAGCATCTGCCCAGCTCTGCAGGCAGGCAGGGGCTGGTCAGAATCAACCTTCCAAAGGCTGGAATTAGGTGATCCTGAAGGTTCCTTCCAACCCAAAGCACTGTGTGACTCATGGTTCCATGATCCCTAGAAGCTGCAGCCTGTGAGGGCTGCATGGAATCATCCCAAACAGAGCAGGCTGGTGGCTCTCCTTCCATTTAGGCCACCACTGTCCCTGTCTCTCTGGGCCAACTCACCCCTATCCCATGTCTGAGGTATGTGGATGAATCCCATCTTTGCAGGACGTCCCCCTTCCCCCAACAACTTGCTGTTGGAGCAAGTCCAGAGGAGGCCATGAACTTGACAAGAGGATGGGAGCACCTTCCTGGAGAAGACTGGGTTGTGTGGAGACCTTACAGCACCTTCCAGTATCTGAAGGAGCCACAGGGAAGCTGGAGAGGGACTCTGTCAGGAGCTGTAGTGACAGGACAAGGGAGAAAGGGTACAAATGGAAGTTTAGACCAGATATCAGGAAGAAATTCTTCACTGTGAGGGTGGAGAGATACTGGCACAGGGAGGTTGTGGATGCCCCATCCCTGGAAGGGTCCAAGGCCAGGTTGGACAAGTCCTTGAGCACCCGAGTCTAGTGGGAAGTCTCCCTGAACATGGCAGGGGGAAGTTGGGACCCGATGATTTTTAAGGTCATTTCCAAACCTTAACATTTTGGGATTCTATGATCAAAAGAACAGAGCTTTCCATTAGTCCCTTCCATTAGTGCCTTCAAATAAGATCCCAAACCTTCAGAACAGGAGAGTCAAGGTGAGATTGCAGCTCAGACTGTGAAACTTCCAAGGCCTTGCTCTTCACCCTCCCAAAACTGAAGATTTGTCTTATGCTGCCCAACAGCCCCACTTGGCTTTTCAAGAAAAGTGGTGCACCCAGGATGTGGGCAGCCCTTCCTTGAGCTGATTTCCGCAGCCCTTACTCAGCAGAGATGATCTGCCAAGCTCTCCCTCTCGCACAGAAGGCAGAGCACTCGCTGCTGTGTGGAGCTGCAGCTCTGCAGCACAGGCTGCTGGTTCTGCTGTGCTTTGTGTAGTGAATGGAGACACCTTGAAGGCACAGTCCAGCCCCGACACAAGCAGAGAGCAGCTGCTGCCGGAGATAACTGCGGCACAACCTTCTCCTGGCACAGCCGGCAGTGTTTGCATCCCTCTGAAGAGCAGGGTTTGTCCTTCCCTCAGCACAGATCATTAACCACTCACTGCTCCAGGGGGAAGATGCTGCACCAAATCCTTCTGTCCCTGTCCCCAGCCGTGCCTGCTTTCCCCGCTCTGTGCTGGGCATGAGGATGAAGCCCACCCCTCATGCTCCAGGAGCTGTGTCCATCCCATGGAGATGCCACCTGGCCTCCACATGTGAGGACATGGGAGCCAGCGAAGTGTCTGGAAGGGGAGGTCAGACGAGGGCGGGGAGCTGCCCTGCCCTGCTGCCCTGCGTGGGGGGACATTGTTGTAGGCACCTTCCAGCAGCCGGCGGCTGGCGGGAACAGGTGGTGGAGGTGAAGGCTGACACCTCTCAGTGCTTAATCATTCCCGTTAGTAGCTTTATGAATGGCAGCCAAAAAGTGCCATAATTGCTGCAGTGACGCTTGCTAATGACTCGAGTTAGATCTGGCAAGTAGTCAAAGGCAGGGGAGAAGAAGTAAAATTGCAGGAGCAGCATCTGAATTCCTGCCTTGGACCACTGCAGAGGAAAGCAGAGCAAGCCCAGCTTGGGACCTGCAGGTACAGATAGGGAGGGACCAAGCATGATGGGTGAGCAGAGAGAGATATTCTAGCACACCCCTTGCCTGCCCCTGGGGAGACAACTGCATGAGAAAGGAGAAGGGGGAATAGAAGAACAAGCCCAAATTTTCAGAGTAGCTCAAAATCCTTTTTCTTGGGGGACTTAAGGTGACCCACCTCCTTGAAAACATCTTTCTACTCCAAAATCACCTTGAATCAGGGTGACACAAGCCCTGGGAGAAGCAGGGTAACAGCTCACTGCCAGCCCCAGCAGCACCTCCCTTACACTGCACGTGCCTTGGGACGTCCAGCCTGGGGCTCCCACTGCTCCACCCCCATGGCCAGGGGAGAGCAATCCAGCCCCTCCTGAGCTAACAGCACGCTCCTCCTGATTATGTATCTGTTTCTGAATGTTAACAAACAGTCGGCAGCAGCTGATTGAGTGGGTTATTAGCAGAATGAAGACAGATGGTGGAGGATTAACTCCAAAGCGTCTTTATTGCGCAGCCGTCATTGCAGACAGCTCTCCCTCTCCCTCTGTCTACGACTGTCACCAGCTCCATTTCACCCCACAGCTCCCAGTGCACAGCAGAGCGTGGGCCCAGCACGAGACAAACCCATCATCGATCACATGGGCGCAGAGCAGCCATGCTGGAGCTGGGCCTTCCTGCTCCCCAGACACATTCCACCCCCAAATCCAGACTTTTCCTGCTGAGGGCTTCACAAAGCGAGACGTGGTCGCACCTGATCCAGCACAGCAGTGCAAGGACAGTGCCCAGACTGGGTTTGCTGTGGTGCCTGACAGCTGGGAGAGGCTCCAACACTGCACCTGGACCTGTCTGATCACTACAGAGACTGAGATGAGGAACTGATGGAACTGATGTGGGCAGAGGCACATCATGGACACCGATCTTGGCTCCTCATCCTGGGGCCCAGCTCAGCTGGAAGAGCCACATCTGCAGCCAGCTGTGCTAATGGACATCATCCCTTGCCAGCTGCTCAACAAACAGCACAATGCCACCAAAGACCCTTGCTGGGCATCTCTACCCACATCTATTTCACCCCACTGGAAGAGGTTGCCAAACTGATCTGTGAGCATCCAGACTGGATCTTCTCTGTGGGGCAGCCAAAAACACCATGTTCACAGAATCACAGAATATCCTGAGGTTTAGGCGACCCACAAGGATCATCCAGTCCAGCTCCTGGCCCTGCACAGACAACCCAACAACCCCACCCTGTGCATCCCTGAGATCATTCTCCAAAGGCTCCTGGAGCTCTGGCAGCCTCGGGGCCGTGCCCATTCCCTGGGGAGCCTGGGCAGTGCCCAGCTCCTCTGGGGGAAGAACCTTTCCCTGAAATCCAACCTGAGAAATTATTTCCCATCAGTAAATTATTCTTCCACACTGTCAAGACTTCCAGCTCCTCTTGTGCTTATCTACCTCCAAGCCCTTGTAGATGTCTCCAGTAAATGACAGGAAGGTTCTAATGGTCCCTGCAACTACCTGTTTCCTCTGGGATGGAGACCCCACACCTCATATTATCCCACTGCCCCACTGCCTTCCTGTGCTTTTGGTTCCTTCAGCTCCCTTGTAGTTATTAATAGGGCTGTTCTTCAGCCTCTTTTTAAAGGGAGGAAAAGCTCTCACTTGGCATAAATACAGAAGGGGAGCTGCTCTCTCTCCTCACCCTAGCAAGGGAACTGGCCCAAAGAGTCAGGCTGAGGCACCTTGGGCAGGAAATTCCTGTAGATGACCAGACATCTGACCCCACCCCAGCCCACACACCATACAGTGTGGATCTGCACTGCACTCCACCAAAACCCTGGGAAGCTGGATGTCTGCAATTGTCATCTGTAACTGCTTCTAATGAAAACACAAGTCCTAGGTGGTCTTTGTAGCCATGGAAATCCCCCTGACTTTTGTTTTGGGCAGATTGTACCTTTAAACATAATGGCCCTGCAGCCTGCAGGGGCCAGAAACTGGCTGCATGTCAGGCAGGAACACTTTGTTCCCTTTCCCTCACAAAAGCTTTACTTTTGGCCTTTCATGTTTCTTTGTTCTCTCCACACAAAGCCATGCTCAGCCTGAAAAGGGGGCTCACTTCGTAGGCTGACGCAGGCTCTGAATCCATCAGGGGACCAGAGCAATCCCAAAGGATTGGCAGGATGCCCAGGGTCCTGCCAGCTCTCCAACACCCTGTGAGCATCCCCAGGGTCTGGGCACAGCCACAGGCAGCCTGTCCACGAGGCTTGAAGGACAGGAAGGTACGAGAGGGAGGCTGCACCTTCTCACAGCACTCGTGTCCCGTGGGGCAGCCCCTTCCCATTAAAAACATCCTCTAATCAATGTTTAAAGAGTGTGTGGTAATTAACAAGCATGAGGTGAAGTCTGGTGAAGTCTTGTGAAGTACTTTCCCCGTGTTATCAGCTCAGTATCAGGGCTCCTGGGAACGTGAAGGAACCTTTGATCTTGTAACTGATATTTGAGCCATAAACTTGCCTCTATGAGAGTTTTACTCCATGGAAACAAACTCACCTTTTACTCTCATGAAGAAAGGCTTCCTGCAGGAGCAGACACCCCCATGACTAACTGCTGGCAAAGCTCCATCCCATGCAGGGAAAAAGAATCATGCAATAGTTTGGGTTAGGAGGGACCTTTCAGGGCCACGCAACCCAACCCCCTGCAGTGAGCAGGGACACCTTCCTCTAGACTAGGTTACTCAGAGCCCCATCCAGCCTGACCTTGGATGTTTCCAGAAAAGGAAGCGCAGCAGGGCAAGAGATCACACCCTTTGTCCAAATTATTTCCAATCAGAGTCCCTAAAAAGGGTTAAATCCATGCTTGGGTCAAGTTTCCAATTCCCAGAGTGACCTCACAGAAGCCAAACTCTCTGTGACACATCCTGGAGACCCTCCCATCTCACAGGGCTCTGGGCTTCCTTCTCTCATCTACCATTAATCAGAAGGGGCTGCACCAGGGCTGGCTCCAGGAAAGGAAGCTACCAGAAGCAAGGATGCCAGTTCTTCTGAGAATAAATAGTTTTTGTTTAGTTATTATGCTTCATAATTATTTATGATATTTCTATGGATTAATCAATGCTCATAAAGTACTTGAGGAATGACTGGAATATAAAATAGGGAAATTTCAGCAGAAGTTTGAAGAGCAATGTGATGGTGACTCTGTGAGGTTCAAAGGCACTGGAAACTGGGATTCTGGAAGTGTCATGGTGGCCACTGCCACCCAACTAGAATAAGAAGAGTAGATGCAGCAATTGCTGCAAGAGCTTCCTGTCTGACAAATCCTTTCTGTAGGAAAAGACGGTGGGTTTTGGATGTATGGAGCTACAAAGCTCCTGCTCTTCTCTTGCAGCTTCACACAGGGGGCTCCCCACATGCATGCCCTCGAAGATGTTCCAGAGATCAAAGGGGAAGCAGGATTTTCTCCAGGGTGGGAACAAGATCCCAGCACACCCTTAGAGGTGAAGCCCCTCACAATGAGATTGCTAAAGAGGAAGAAGAAGAGAAGGTGACAGAAGTGCTCACCTTCAGTCATCCTGCGGTACTTCTCCTTGTACATGAACCCCAGTACTAGGCAGCATCCTCTTCCTGGGAGCCCCAGTTCTGCAAGAGAAGAGAGCGTGGGGTTAGACTGGGCTGGGGACAGGAGCAGGCACCTGGGGCTGCTGCAGGGAGAGAATCCTGCTGGAGATACCCTTCAGGAAAAATGCCAGGAAGGTGGGCAAGTAACAGAAGTCTTTGGTCAGCCTCACAGAGCTGAGCTTGGCTGGGGCCCAAGACAGTGTATCTAAAGACAGGAGGGTCAGCATCCCCTCCCTTGCCTGTCCTTAAGCACTCCTCTATTCCAAGTGAGGGAAAGAGCTGCATCTTCCTCCCCAGCAGCACCGACAGGACTCTTTTATCCCTTTCTGCCTTAGTGGGCAGCAAAGTGAAACGGGAAATGGGCCTCAGTCGGGAAGATGGTTCTGGCCTGAGGAATCTTGCTCTTTGGAAGCAAGCAAGTGACCCTATGAGCAGGAGAGTGCCAGAGTCTGAGGAGGCACAGGCCTTTGATGCCTTGATTTGTTAATGGGGCTTTTTGACTCTTGGTAGCAAACAGAGAGATCTGAGCGTGGGTTTTTCCAGAAGTAGGCTGCGAGCACAGGCGCCCTCCCCGTGCGCATCTCAGAGAGGCAGAGAGCTCTCGTTCTTCAAACAAATTCTCCTGTGTCACAGTGCAGAAAATTAAGGTACCATGTCCCCAATGCTGCCTGCGGACCTGCAGAGCTCCTCGGGGGCTTCTGTGCTCTGCAGAGCCCCGCTGATCAAAGCCCCTTTGATGTTTACTTGATGTGGCTGCGGACTGCGCAGAGCCCCCTCTGCCGCGCCGCGAAGTTGTGCCGCTCACGGGAGGGGAAGGCGGCGGAGCGGGAGGCTGGAGAGCAGCGGGACCTGCCTGGCAAACTTGGCTTTCAGCACCACGAGGCAAACTTGGGGTTGAATCGCAGATCTGGATGGTGTCCAGAGGAAGAGGGAAGTGTGATGTGATGTGCAGGGAAGATCCCCAGGTCCACGTGGGTATAGACCCAGATAGAGAGAATCCCTCCCTAACAGTGCTCGCTGCCACGGCATCCCAGCGGAGTGGTTGCATCCTCCTCTTGTGCACAGTGTGAGGCAGAATTTGAGCCTAAACCTAGAAAGAACCAGACTTCTTTTGATGCCAGGGCATTCAGGGTACACACAGGCTCAGTTAAAGCACTTCCTCTAGCATTATACAGGGCTCCAGCTTGCAGGAGGCTCCCGGTCCTACGGCTCCCACCAGGGAGGAATCAGCATCTAACCAAAACAAATCACATGTGTAATCCCACTGAGGCTGATGCTCAGACAAAAGCCAGTCTTGAAATTATCAGAGTAAGCTGAAATTTAATTGCTCCCCTAAATCCGCCTTGTCCTGGAGGTAATGCCCTGAAGAGAAAAATGTGTCTCCAGAATGTGACTCCCCCTCTCATGATGTCTTTGGGTGTGCTTGTAACTCTCTCATCGGCCATAAAAGTGGTGACCAACTCAGGTGAAGATGTCTAAAGACAGGACAGATGACTCAACCACCAGAACTCTCTGTGGTTTCTTGAATTAACAGGAAGGGGTAATGAGCAGCCACTGTCCACCTCTGATGGTGGAAACCAGTTCTCTCGCTCTCCAGGACAGAAATAAGGTTCTCCACCTGGGTCTGCACAAAGTGCACAAGCACAAACCTACTCAGAGAGCTGTCGGCCTGCAGAGCGTTGGATGCCTCTGGCTGCAGGGACACCCAGCTCAGGCTGCCTCCCTCAGCCCTGCCTGATAATGAGAATCAATGAGACCTTGCTGATCTTGGGGGAGTTCCCATGCAGAATCCTGTGAGGATCCGTGTGCCTGGCAGAGCCGTGAGCCCCCCCAGAGCCCCCAGGGCCGACTGCACAGAGCCAGCAAAGCAGGTGAGAGCCTTTATGTCTTTATTGATAGGAAAACAAAACCCCATCGATTGCTATTGAGCCTCCAACGAGCATCAAGGTATCAAAGTAATTAAAACAACACAATTAGATTAGTGTCAGACAAGGCAGCAGAGCCACAGTGCAGCTGAGCAAGCCAGCACTGCTTGCTCAGACGTGCCACGGGGACCAGTGTGTGGATGCTGGCTGGGTTTTCCTGGACACACAGCTGGAGTGAGGGGGGCTGCCACACCCTGCACACACCACGAGCACCAACATCACCAGGATCATGGACTGGTTTGGGTGGGAATGGACCTTAAGGCCCCTGCCATGGCAGGGACACCTTCCACTGTCCCAGGTTGCTCCAAGCCCCATCCAGCCTGGCCTTGGGCACTCCCAGGGATCCAGGGGCAGCCACAGCTGCTCTGGGCCCTCTGTGCCAGGACCTCAGCACCCTCACAGGGAACAATTCCTTCCCAATATCCCATCCAGCCCTGCCCTCTGGCAGTGGGAGCCATTCCTTGTGTCCTGTCCCTCCAGGCCTTGTCCCCAGTCCCTCTCCAGCTCTCCTGGAGCCCCTTCAGGCCCTGCAAGGGGCTCTGAGCTCTCCCTGGAGCCTTCTCCTCTCCAGGTGAGCACCCCCATCTCTCCCAGCCTGGCTCCAGGGCAGAGGGGCTCCAGCCCTTGGAGCATCTCAGGGGCCTCTCTGGACTCCCTCCAGCAGCTCCAGGTCCTTCTAAAGATGGTGGCCCCAGAGCACCCTGAGCCAGGGCAGTGCTGGGGACAGCAGGAGCCGCAGTGTCCTGGGACAATCCCACCACTCAGGTGTCCAGCTCTCACCTTCCCCCTGCAGTGAGCAAAAAGCTCCAAAAAGGGGGTTGTGGGCAGGGGCTCCAGCCCCAGGCAATGGCTGTGCTGCCCAACAGATCCCAGGCCCAGCTGAGCCCTCAGGGAGGGAGGGAGGCTCAGGCTGAGCTGGATCCAATGAAATGTGGGTTCTGCCTCTCTGGAGCCTGGCTCAGCAGGCTGCTGTGGGTGCCTGTCTCCCGTTTGCCTCCCCAAGGGGTGCTATAATTAACACTTATAAACCACTTTGATATCCCATGATGAAAGGAGCTGTACAAAAGCACTGCATTATAATAATTCATACCATAAATTTGTGAGAACATGCAAAAATCTTTATAGCTAAAGGCACCTTTAAATACTTGAGAGTGCCTTTAAAAGGTAAAATACTTCAAGATGACTCTGCTGCCTAAGGATGTCTC
>VZSE01008792.1:147933-167701 GCA_013398275.1 Promerops cafer
CCTCTCTGGACTCCCTCCAGCAGCTCCAGGTCCTTCTAAAGATGGTGGCCCCAGAGCACCCTGAGCCAGGGCAGTGCTGGGGAGAGCAGGAGCCGCAGTGTCCTGGGACAATCCCACCACTCTGGTGTCCAGCTCTCACCTTCCCCCTGCAGTGAGCAAAAAGCTCCAAAAAGGGGGTTGTGGGCAGGGGCTCCAGCCCCAGGCAATGGCTGTGCTGCCCAACAGATCCCAGGCCCAGCTGAGCCCTCAGGGAGGGAGGGAGGCTCAGGCTGAGCTGGATCCAATGAAATGTGGGTTCTGCCTCTCTGGAGCCTGGCTCAGCAGGCTGCTGTGGGTGCCTGTCTCCCGTTTGCCTCCCCAAGGGGTGCTATAATTAACACTTATAAACCACTTTGATATCCCATGATGAAAGGAGCTGTACAAAAGCACTGCATTATAATAATTCATACCATAAATTTGTGAGAACATGCAAAAATCTTTATAGCTAAAGGCACCTTTAAATACTTGAGAGTGCCTTTAAAAGGTAAAATACTTCAAGATGACTCTGCTGCCTAAGGATGTCTCACCATTTTGGGTTTTAGTGGCTACCTAAAGCTAAAATAGTTAAGCAGATACCCAGCATTTTAAATTTCTTGGATTTAGGGAGCCTGCTGAGACACACCAACACCAGAATGTTTTAACCCTTGTGTGTCCCCATCTCCCCCAGATCAATCCCATCCATTTCCTTGTGATAATTAAATTTCTCAGCATGGCAAAAGCAGTTACAGCTGAAGTTGATCATCCCATGCACTGTGATGAAGTGGGAGCTAAAGTATTCTGGTTGGAAAACACACAGCAGAGCCATGGTTTCGACCCTCTCAGAAGTACCTGCATTAATTCACGCCCAGACTGGCAGAAGAGCCACTCACTGGGCAAAGCAGGAGCAAGTTCAAACCAGAAATTGCCAGTGACAATGAAGCAAAAGCCAATTAAAAGAAGCAAGACCTTGGAGTCTTCGAGAAAGGGATCCTCAGCCTGGGAAACAGAGGGGAAAGATGCTTAGGAAGAAAGATCTCTCAGTGCTGGCCCAAGCTATGGATTCCTTCTGCTTTTTCCTCACTTCTGTCATGTATGGGATTTCTTTACTCCATTTCAAGGCAGTTCCTTCCCTCACCACTCAGGAAGGGAAGGAAATCTCTGATCACCGGTTCACTAAAGGCTAAGGCTGCAAAGCTGTAATAAGGGTTTATTAACATAATCATAATATGTACTATTGTGTAGCTGTATCCCACCAGGAATGATAATAAACATTTAATAGCCCAATAATACCTGTTTAATAATTTTTCAGCTCACCCTGTCTAATTGCGAGTTTATTAAAGAACGATAAACTTTATAATCGTTGTAAAGGCATAATTGCAATTCCATTGCTTATTTAATATTGAGCTAATGATATTACAACTAAGTTATATTTTCCCATACATATTAAATATCAATTAGCTGGTTTAAACTATTGATTTGTATTTAATTAACTATGCTATTATATACCAATTAAACTCTTATAAGAGAAGCAGAAACAGCTGGTCTCTAAAATTAAATTTTTAAAACTTTGTATTAACATAAATATCACGTTTCCATTTTGTCATGTTTTCCTTCTACAGTGATGGCAATTTGCTACCTGTAAATATTTTTTCTGATTGTGTGTTATATCCATGAGTTTAACTCTGCTTTCTGGGATGGGGAATGGGCAGATATCCTACTGTCAGTGACATCGAAATGTGGGAGCTGGGAAAGGCAGAGGGCTGGAAAAGCCTCATCTCACCTGGGGATCCCAGAAGCAAAGAACTTGGCTGGGAGCTCTTCAAAGAGCACGAAATTCTCCAAGGAAAGAAGCTGGACACCTTCCTGAGCTGGCCAGCAAGGTGATAGGAGAAGATCCTACCTGGCTAAATCAACAGATTTTGGTTATTACACATTTTGATGGAGAATCCTCAGCTCCTGCTGAGAAGTTTCCTGTCCTGGTGGATACAGTTGCCTGCTGTATATGGGTGCCTTGATAAAGAAGCAATATGAACAGAAAAGCCTGGTCTCCCAAGGTTTTCCATGCTCTTGGCTTCACTGTGTCTAGGGATGCTTCATCCCAAAAGTTTGAAGAAATACGCGAAGGAGCATTTTCTTTTTTTTCATAATTTTGATTTCCAGGCTCAGAACCACCCCAAACATCCCTGTAACCTCTTCCTCAGAGGACTCTGCCCTGGGCACCCATGGAGCACCTTTCCCTCCAAGCTCTCCTGACATGAGTACTGGGTTCAAGCTTCCTCCCTGGATGTTGTTTGCATCCACGAGCATTCCTGAGCCTGCAATTCCTGCAATTTGGCAGAGAGCAAATGGATCCTTTGGCACAGAATTTCTGTATTACACTGTTAAGTCTGCAGAGCAATCCAAGATCTTCAGAGATGAAAAAAGCCGTACGAATGCAAGATATTATTAAATCTGTGCCTGGTTAATTTATAAAAATGTATTAAAAAACCTAAGAGGCTTCCCAGATGAGAAAATGGGCACATTACTGTTTGAAATATGAATGAAGCAGAGATCAGTGTTAAATGCCGGAGTGGTATTGTATTTTATTCTACAGGGCTCTGCAAAAAAGTTGCATTTATAAACCCATTTATTGTATTATGTACTCGCAAACCACCTTGTCATCCATTTATTGCACAAATAAAATCTTAAAAGCAGAGGATTAGTTGAGTGTGTCCCTGTGGGACCACAATCTGACTTTAAAGAATCCATCAATGAGAGAAAACAGATGGAGCAGAGATGTTTGCCAGCTCATTGCCCCGAGATGGAAAACACAACTGGCTATTCTCCCACAGCCCACAGACCTGGAAAGAGAGAAGGACATCGGGCAGGGCTTGTGGAAAACTGTCCCCATTCAGGAGCCAGTTCTGGTTGAAGAATTTATCATTCCAGTCTCCTCTCCTATTGCTGTACAGGGTGAAGACCTTGGAGAGGACAGCTCAACTTTGCATGGTGAGAGAAAACTCCCCAAAACTGAAGCCCTGTGTAGAACCTCTGTTAAGACCTAAATTTGCCTTAAACACCACTGGAGAGGCCCCTACCTGCATTTGGGAACAGCAAGAGCACAAACTAGTGCCAGGCCTGTTGTCCCCACCAGGAATTTCTGATGCTGAAGGGTGAAGGTCTGGAGGATCCTTAAAACTTCTTTCAAACATTTCTTTTGGGTTAAAAACCATAATGGAAAAAGACAGGAAAGCTTGGATGTGCTGATTTTCGCTGTGCCTCTTTCAAACCAGTAGAAAACCAGAGTCTCCATAACCCAGGAGGAGATTCTTTGGGACAAACAACTTTGGACAGGTACATGCCTTGAATATTGGAGTACACTGGAATCCAGCTTGCCAGGTGCCTTGAAAGGCACTGGAAGCTTCAAGAGGAAGAGCAGAGAAACACACAGGAGGCAGCTCTTCCCAGGAACAAGCTCTGCCCTGGTACCAGACAATTAAAAGTTGCTTCGTAGCAGGAAACACAACTGGCAGAAGGGGAAAGAAAGAAGAGGGATTTGTGCTGCTGAGCAAAGAGAATGATATCCCTGTGTTCCCTGGCTAATGAAGCGAAAAGAGGCACCTCCAAGTTGTAACTCAGCACTGGAGTGTTTTGAAGAGGCTTTTTTCTCTAGTGGCAACACAGAGCCTTTGGTCCCTAAAGTTCAGAACGGAATCTGCCTGTATTCCCCACTCTCCTCCCCAGCCCTTCATGGCTGAGGCACTTTTTCCGAGCCTCTCACAAACATGTCCAATTTAGGGTGCATCTGACAAGTGAAGAAAAATCTTCACAAACCTCAAATCCAGTCATTCTTTGGGTTATTTTTTTCCTTTTCCCGAAGTTAAGAGATCTGATGGAGTTGCAGTAGGAAAAACAATTCACCCCAGAGCAAGGTGGCTGTTGGTACTTGAACCTTCCCACACAAACAGCTTTCACAGCTTTGTGTGCACAGGCATGTGTTTACACTGGTCAAATTGTCCAAAATGCTTTGCTAAGGCCTTGGAGCAGCAAGTTCCACAGCTTAACTAGACCTCATGTGCAGGAAAAAGTATTTTTCCTGTATTTCCTACTATGAAAGTCTTAACTTCCACACAATGTTTTATTTGAAAGAAAACCAAATAAAAGGTTATGTAGAAACAATCTGTTTTCTTCACTTCCGAATATCAAACCCCCTCCTGTTTGCACTGCTGAGAGCTGGGTCAGGTACCCCACACAATCAGAGAATTCCACATCATGGCAAAAACCACACCCAGCCATCGGAAAAGGCTGGTGGGGCTGCCCATGACCCCAAATTCAATCAGCAGTCCCACGTATCTTTGGGTTGCACCTGCTCCCTCCACAGCCCACTTCTGAAGGCTCCACTCTTGTGGGGTCGGTGTTTCCTTTCACAATCTTGCAGGATGCAGGTGTAGCTCCAGCGTTTTCCCCCAGTTCCCACAAGTTTCAGAGGATTTTTCAAGAGCTGCTCTCCCAGGCACCTCGCCTGGCTCAGCCCCTCCAATGCTCCTGGCCCTGCTGCAGCCCTGGAGCTCGGATCCTCCTTGTGAGGTTCCTGTGCTGTTCAACCAGCTGCCCTGCTGGTGGCTCTGACCTGCACTTCAAGGGCTTCCCAGGGGATGAATCTGCTTCACTACGGCCCATTGTGCCTGCTGCTCCAGCCAAGTCTTCAAATGTTCTGTTCCAGTGCAGCGAGCCGCTGCAGGAAGGGCTGGAACAAGCCTTCAGGGGAAATTTAAGCTACAGGCAAGCACCTGCCCATGCATTCCCCAGTCTCTCCTGGTGTTTCCCCAGGTCAGCCCCTGAAACCAGGACACATCACCATCTGCATCGTCCCACCAGGAGGAGATCTGAACCGACAGGATTTGCTGATTCTGGGGAGGTGGCAGGACAGTCAGGGACACAGCAGGACAACCAGGGACAGGGCAGGGCAGCCAGGGACACAGCAGGACAGCCAGGTGTTGGGCACATCTGTCTTGGCCTCGCTGCAGTGGCTGTGTTCTCCGGCCCACACAGATCCATGTGCTCCCTGGAGCTCCTCGAGCCCCCTGGACACGGCCAGGGAAGGAGAGGGGAACAGGCAGTGTCCCTCAGCCTGTCTGACTGCTCCACCTGCTCCAGGAGTTCCTCTGCTTGAGCCAAGGGCTGGGATGGCCCTGGGCTGTCTGTCACTGCTCCCCATGCTCTGCTTGGCAGCTCAGCCTTGGACTTGCAGGACCTGGGCACCTGCCTGGCAAGGGCTGCAGTGGCACCGATGCCACGTGACTTCCTCCATCCACCTTCTTCCACCCCACCAAACCCAAGGGCTGCACATTCAACTCCAGACAGCAGAAAAGTGACCCCACCCTCCATGTATGAAACCCATCCCACCTTTCTGCAGCACCTCTTTCAATGAACAAAGCTCTCCAGGAAAAGAAAATGCCTTGATGGGGACATGGCCCAGAGACTGGAAAAGCCCCAGAATCTACAGCACAAGGGGTCTGTGTGAACCACGGGGGCTGCAAGGGAAGGGCTGTTTGGAAGATGGATCGAGCTGGTTTAGCTGTGTTGAGCCTTCCTGCTCCATCTCCAGAGCTGGATCAGGATGTGCTCCTACAAACCAGGAGGGCTTTCAACAGCAGGGATTGTGAGACTCTGAGACAGTCTAAAACCAGCTCAGAACAAAACTGACAGGGAGGAAGACACAAAATCCACATATTTTGATTCCTTAAGAGTGCAGTGTTTTCTCTGAAGGCCTGATTTCACTGGGGCTTTCTCATGAAAGCCCCTGCACCATTCCTTGCTCCTGCTGAAGGACCCCTGCGTGTTCCACCCCAATCCAAGCAACATCAGCCACAGACACAGCACATTATCCTGGAGCCTGGTGGGAACATGTCATGGTGGAATTAATAACACTTCTTGTGCTCCCCTGTGACTCAGAGCGCCACATTTATGTGCAGGTCTAGAGTTCCACACAACAGCAGGAATGTCCCTGCCTCACACCCTACCCAGAGCACCTTGTAAAAACAAACAAACCAACCAACCAACCAACCCCCTTAAGGTGAAAATCCAACAAAGTAAAACAAGCTCGACTGGGAGGAGAACATGGCAATGGAAACACTTTGCAATAAACCCTGGAAGTCCCCACGCTGCTCTGACAGATTGTGGATAAGCTGGAGAGAAAAATAATAAAAATAAACCCACAGAACTGTAAAGGTCACATCTATAGCCGTGCTCTGGATCAACAGTGGCTCCTCACACCTCCCACCTTGGATGTGTTTCTCCCTAAGCCATCCTTCTTACAAGTCTGGAAGATGGACAGCAGCACAGGGAAGCACAAACCACTTCTGCCCTCGGAGACGTGCTGGGATCACAGCTTTCCTCTGCCTGACCTCAGTCACTGCCTTCAAGCCCATGTGCCTCAGATCCTCCTGCCCCTGATCCAGAGAATCCCACTGCCCAGCTGCTCCAAAGGCTGCACCTGCTGACCACCCCAAGAAGTGCCCAGCTCCTCCAGGCTGGAGGAGCTGAGGCCCTTCCCTCCCCTCCGGAGGCAGGGAAAGCACTGCAGCACCGTCCCTCTCTCTGTGAACACACACGACAGCCCAAGCAGGATCCCTGCTGTCCTCCTATTACAGGGAAATCACACTCCAGCCTCACAAGCTCCATTACTCCTGCGTATCGTATAATTAAATTCTATTTGCTGGTTACCTCACAGCACGGCTGCAATTCTTCTGCATCTGAGGCGTTTTAAAAATATTTCTGATCTTCAGCGTCTATTTCATTTTTCCTCTCCTTGGCAACTCTCAGCCATCTCTTTTAGCTGCCTTCCTGCCTGTGAGGTGGGAAGGGGCAGGAGACCTGCTGTGACCAGTCCATGCTGTGCTGTGTCCTCTCCAAGATGAAAGAGATCAGTGACGTGAATGAGTTATCTTAGGGCAGACCCACAGCACAGGTTAATCCCCATTTCCTTCTCAGATATCCAAACTTGAATTACTTCCCAGGAATTTGAATGGGAGCTGAGGTTCCTAAACATCTTGGGGAACCTTATGGGGGTGTTGCCAAACTACCACAGATGAATAAACTGGCCAAGGAAGAAGCAATTCCAGGCTAATCCCAGTTGGAGGTGCATTTTCTGCAGTCCCTGCTCCTCCCCTTCTGTTCAAACTTTCTGAAGAGCTCTGGTGCTAAAAGGAAGGGGCAGCGTGAGAACAGGTCCCAACCCTCCACCAAGGAACAAGGAACAAGGCACCAATTACAGGGAGGGAGAGGAAGCTGTAAGATTTAAGGGATTATCTCAGCACCACATTCCCATCCCTTTCTGCTTTGATTGAGGTATTGAGGTTCAAGCGCGCTGGCAGGGAAGGCTTTGGCCACACTCAGCAGGAGAAGAAAGGAAAGTGAGTGGGCAAATCTCAGGCTGCGGGGGGCTGATTGCTGCCCAGTCCAGACCATGTTCCTTCCATGTCCCAGTGGGAGCAGATTGGGTCCCACCACGAGGAACAAATCCATCTCCCAGGCCATGCAGGTATCCACAGCAGCAGCCTCAGGCTGGGGTGCTTCAGCTCACCCTGCCCAGCTCCAGAGAGGACCCCAAAGACACTGAGCATCCACAACAACGCCAGGCTGCAGCATTCAGCCTAAATCTTTACTCCTGTGATACTTGTGTCTCATTACCATCCCTCTCCCCTTTTTGAGCATTTTCAGTTTCCTAATTGACCTGAAAACTCATGGATTCTGCAACTGGCCCCACTAGCTGGGTCTTCGTGCTGCATGGCTTTGCCAGCCCTGCTCAGCTGCCTCAGCTGAAATCTCTGTAGTTCACACCACCTGAAACCCTCCTTCCACCTCTACAGGTGAGATTAGCACAGCTGAGGGGTGGGAAGGTAAACCAGGGATGATGGGTATGAGGGGAGGACCAAAGCTGGCACATGTGGCAGGGATCTCCCCATCCAGCAGCAGGGATCTCCCCCACCCAGCAGCGGGATCTCCCCACGCAACAGTGGGATCTCCCCACCCAGCAGCAGGATCTCCCATCCAGCAGTGGGATCTCCCTATCCAGCAGCAGGATCTCCCACATCCAGCAGCAGGATCTCTCCCACCCAGCAGCAGGATCTCCCATCCAGCAGCGGGATCTCCCTACCCAGCAGCAGGGATCTCCCCACCCAGCAGCAGGATCTCCCTACCCAGCAGCAGGGATCTCCCTACCCAGCAGCAGGATCTCCCACCCAGCCGTTCCCCTCCTTGTGCCATGCCCTGACCAAAACCAGCCCCTGCTCGGGGCTGACTCGAGGCACTGGTGCCTTTTGCACCCTCCCTGCCGACCCCATCAGTGCACACAGCTCCTGCTGCCAGGGGGGCATTTTCCCAGCATTGGCCATAACTGGGATGATCTGTGGAAACAGCTCCCCTGCTTCCCCTGCGCTGCTCCCCGAGCACTCTCTCAATCCCATTAAAAGTAATGGGGTGAGATTGTCCAGCCCATTACTTTCAATGGGTTAGTTTCAGCCAGACAGCCTACAGCTCCCATATCCTCCAAACAGCCAGCAGAGGAGCTCCAAAACTCCCCGTTTCATTAGCACATCGTGTATTCCAGCTTGCCAGGGCTTAATTGGAAAGAGAGCCAAGCCTGTGTTAAGGTTTGCTAATTGCTGCAGGAGAGACATGAGCACTCCTTGCACCACTGATGATTATTTCCTTGCTCAGCAATTTTGGGTTCTCCGAGGTGTGAGATTTTATGAAAATAGTCCAAGTTAAAAAAAAAAAAGAGAGACATAAGCAAACACAGCCACAGGAGAGGGACTTTATAGAGTGGTTGTGTGCTCCAAGATTCTGCTGGGCTTGCTGGTGCTGGAGGGGAAATACTATTGCCAGGAAGAAACACTGGTCTTGCAAAAAGCCAAGTGAAAATCGTATATTTAAGATGCATCACAAGAGCTGCAGTTTGAGCCTTTCTGAACTGTAAGTCCAATAATCCACTGAGGGCAGAGACAGGCCAAAAATCAAACCACTTTACTTCCAAGACAGTTTGGTATTACAAGATGCTCAGAAAGCTGTACAGCCAAACACCTTTCTTTGGGAGCTGCAGAAATCCCATTTCTGGTCTGATTTCTGACCTCGCCTTCTGCTCCAGGTATATAAAAGCCTGTCAGGACTTGATCATGTAAAGCCACGTGCCCTGTTACAGCCAGGGAAGGGACCTATTAGGGATGTACATAATGATGTATCCGGGAGACTGAAATAATGGCATCTCAACAGCTGGCTAAAAGAAGTGGGAAGAGCTGAGTAGTTAAATCACAGAATATCCTGAGTTGGAAAGGACCCAGAAGGATTGAGCTGAACTCCTGGCTCTGCACAGGACACCCCAAGGATCCCACCAGGTGCTTGAGAGTGTTGACAAATGGTTGATAAAAATCTCCTCTGACCATAAACCACCAGGAAGCTGCTGCTGACAC
This sequence comes from Promerops cafer, assembly GCA_013398275.1. Lineage (NCBI taxonomy): Eukaryota > Metazoa > Chordata > Aves > Passeriformes > Nectariniidae > Promerops > Promerops cafer. The sequence continues at coordinate 157,401 of VZSE01008792.1, forward strand.
TCACAGCCAAGTGCTGGAAGCTTCCAGCCCAGCCTGGACTTTCCTTGCCTCTGAGCTGAGCCAAGAGCAGATGAGGAAGTGCAGCTCTCCTGCACCAACCCCTGCGAGGTCTCTGGTGGCCCCAGGGGCTCAGGGCCGTGCCCTGTTGTGGTGTTGGGTCTCTCTGCTGCCTCTCCAAAGCCATTAGAGGGGTGATGTTCCAGCCCTGTCCAGTCCAGGACAGATGGTAATAAATTTTTCAGTGGCTGGAGCAGAGTGCAGCAACTGTGTGATTAGCATCTTTTTCTCCACTGCACACTTCATCTGTAAACTGAGATTAAATACCTGGAGGAAGAAAGCTGCAGGAAAAGGGAACTTTAATATGTTTTCACTGCAGAGCTCCCACGAGTGAGTAAACAGCTCAGATCCAAGGTTGGGGCTCATGGGGCAGGGAGCTTTCCCCATGTGCAGAGAAGTTATCCACCTTTCATGAAGGTGCTCTGTTAGAACCATGGAAAGGATGGGTTGGAAGGGACCTTAAAGATCACCTCATTCCATCCTCAGGGACACCTTCCACTGTGCCAGGCTGCTCCAAGTCCCTTACAACCTGGCCTTGGACACTTCCAGGGATCCAGGGGCAGCCACAGCTTCTCTGGGCACCCTGTGCCAGGGCCTCCCCTTCCTCACAGGGAAGGATTTCTTCCCAATATCCACCCTAACCCTGCTCCCATCAGTGGGAGCCATTCCCCCTTGTTCTGCACTACCCTCTCACTCGGCTGTACCTCAGGATTCTCCTGACTGGAGCAGTTGGCCTCTGAGCAGCACTGTGAGGAGCAGCAGGGTCTGCAATCCCCTCAAAGTGAACAAGGGGAGCAGAACCGCTCCATTACCTGCCTGGCTTTGAACTCTCAACTCATTTAAACCCAACAAAACCTATTCCAAACGCCTGTCAAGCCTCACCGACCTCCCTCGCCTGCAACTTCACCCAGAGATAAAACAAGGGAATGAATTTCATGAATCGCATGGGAGATGAGGAATGGTGCCTGCTGTTGAGAAAGAAGGAATCATCACCTACAATTTCAGCAACCATCAAAACATTGCTCTTCATCACTGTAACACGAGTGCCAGGGCAGTGATGCTGATAGGGCACCTCAGGTGGTGAGCGCATCACAATTTTTAAAAATATAAACCACAACACTTAACAAAAAGTCACACACACAGAGAAAAACCACCACACTTTTTGTTTTGGAGTGCATCTGACTGATAGCCGTAAGAGTGGTGTCAGGGCTTGTGAGCCATCCTTCCCAATCCCAAAAAATAACTGACTCTGCACCCCCCAGCTGTTGTACCAAGCTTTCATTTAGCTCACATACAGATGTGACCAGGGCATCCTGCACATAACCCACTCCTTGTGGGAGATATTGTCTGCTCCAAGGGGGAAAGACAATGAGATTTGAATGCTCTGGCTGCACTTGTGGGAAAATTTTTTTCAAGCATGTTCTTGCCTAAAGCAAAATTCCAACATGCCCAACAGACAGAGCTGCAGGCCAGGGAAATATCATAGCATAGTTTGGGTTGGATGAAAGCTTAAAGCCCATCCAGCGCCACCCCCTGCTATGGGCAGGGACACCTTCCACTAGCCCAGGGTGCTCCAAGCCCCGTCCAGCCTGGCCTTGGACACTTCCAGGGATCCAGGGGCAGCCACGGCTGCTCTGGGCACCCTGTGCCAGGGCCTCACCGCCGTCACTGCCAGAACTTCTTCCTTGTAGGCTGATATTTCCCTTTGCTGTTCTATCTGCAAACAGCTCTAAGCCACTTTCCCCATTCCTGCCCATGCTCTCTGCACGGGGAGCCAGGGCAGCCAGGCTCACCCAGCTGACCTGCCCTGAATTCCCAAGGAGCAGCAGGATCCGTGTTTGGAGCGCTGATGGATGGGCATGCCCCACCCACCTTTCACAGGACATTATATGCCACTGCTGTAATCAATAATGTATTATTTCCTCTGTGTTTTATATCCTCGTGTTTATTATGTGTAAATAGGGATTTACAGTGATCTGAGCGTGTTCATTTAATGCAGCTGACACCCTGCATATGAGATCTGCCAGCCACCCCTCGGGACCTGCGTGGAAATGAAACAAGGCTTCTCCCACAAAGCCTTCTTTTCCAAAGAAATGGGCAAAGAAAGGAAGAAAAAAGTGAATAAAACAAGGCCAAGGTAGAGAGATCAGAGCCTGTGCACATGGAATGGAACGCAGAATGAGTGCCAGGTCTGGGATTCAGAGTCATGCTGGCATCACTGTGAAAAGGACGTCAAACACTGCTCTCATCTCAAGTCCAAGGTGCTGCTTCCACGAGGAAAAAGAAGGTTGGGGTGGGGGGAGAAACTTCCCCTTGAAAGGCATTGGAACACCTATGCAAAGTTCCTTCTTATTTGATCTCGGGCACAAAGAGCAGAACAGAAGCATATCATCCTTTGCAGCTAAAATGAAAAAATAAAGAGGACTTTTATCCCAGATCCATTTATCTCAGGTAATAAATTCTGCTCCTGCCTGCAGCCAGTCAGTATTTTCCAGGTGGGTAACTTTCTCGCTGGAAAAATGAACAAAGCAATCAAAATAATTTGCTAATTCATTTCATACTCTCTTTTTTTTTTTTTTAAAAAAAAACCACCACCTAAACTGCAACTTAAAACAAACCAGAATAGCCTGGTGTGTTGTGTCAATGTTTTGTTCAACAAATATCAAAGCAACACTGAAATTCTTAATTGTCTCTTAGGAGATCTTAAGACACCTCCAGAAGTTACACGGCACTTCCCAGCAGGAAGGCGACACCGCAGCTGGAGTGAACAGCCACGTGTGCTTCCTATAGGATGGCAGCAGCCTGGAGGTCTCCTTGCCCCTTTTGGGAAGTGCCTCTGCCTGTCGTGACAGCAGCTGCAGCCTGTCCATCCTGGGATCCCATCACCTTTGGGAGGAGAGGACATGATCCTGCTCCCGCCTTCCCAGTGAAGCCACCAGATAAAATGAAGCAACCTGACCCGTCCCCGGCACGTTCTCAACCCTGACCAACGGAGCAGCTCAGCAGAACAGTGGAGCACACCCCTGGGAAATACAGGGCCTGAGCAGCTTTGCTGTGCCAGGTTACCCCAGCATGCCCAACGTGTGCCTTTCCCAACATCTGTGCCCTATCTCGTGTCTTCTCAAGCTCATCTTGGTGCATTCAGCCAAGGAAAAACACGGCTCTGCACCAGAAACAAACCCTTTAGGATCAATCTTCCCTTCTGGCTGTGCCAGAGCCTCCTCGTGCAGCCTGGTCTGTATTATTTACTCATCTGTGTTATTTACTCCCAGCTTAGCTGGGAAAGAGCAGCCACATCCTTCTCCTGCTCCTGGGAGGATGTGGGGACCACGTTTCTGTCACACAGGAGACTTTCTGCAGCACTACAGAGGAGCAGGAGCCTCTCCTCACTCCCTGAGCTCATCTGCCTCGCCAGGCTCCTGCACCATTAAACAGCTGCCACGTTCCACCTCAGAACTTCTTGCAACTCAGCAGAAAAAAGGAAAAAAAGGAAAAGAGAGGAAAAAAAAGGAGACCTAGCAGAAAAAAAATAGATAAGTACCATAAAACACTGGAGAAAACAGACAGGCCCCCATTGGTCAACAGCTGTGCACTGCTGTGGCATCGTCCTCACTAGAAGACACTGCATTAGGGGAAGCAATGATCATCATCATTAAATGCCTTGATGGAACTCAGGCATCTGGTTTGCAGCATTTAGCTGATGAAATAAATAAGGGTGCTTTTGGCAAACACACAGGGAGCAAACATGAGAGGATCACAGATGCTGGAGGGATTCCAGCTTCCCTAATAGTGTCCTTGCCTTTTGCCAGCTCAGGGACTTCCCAGAGGAGAGTCCTGCAGCACGTGAGGGCACTCACACCACTGCCAGAAGGCTCTTTGGGCAGGCAGATCCCATCACCGAGGGCACTCAGCCCTCCTGGTGGGGCAAAAGAGACAATAATCTGCATTAAAGCCTGACAGACATGCAGAGACTCAATGGCTCAACTGGAAAACCTGCTGCTCCCATATCCTCAGCCCTGAATGCTGAGGGATGGATCCACAGGGCTCCCTCAGGAGGAGATGAGCAGAGTTCTGGTCACCCCCTGCCATCTGCCCAGATGAAATACCCTTGTTTGGGACTCACTTGCTGTCTGAGGAAACTCCTCCTCATCCCTGGAAGTGTCCAAGGCCAGGTTGAACGGGGCTTGGGGCAACCTGGTCTGGTGGAAGGCGTCCCTGCCCATGGCAGGGGGTGGAATGGGATGGTCTCTAAGTTCCCTTTGAACCCAAACCATCCTGGGATTCTCCAGTCCTGTGGGTATCCCACAGGGAATTGCACTATCAGCCCTGCCTGCAGCGAGGACAGAAGGCTGCCCCCTCCTCCATCTACACTTGGAGCAAGTCATTACTCTGCAGACCAGCTGCCCCTTCTTCATTCCCATCCCAGGGATGCATCTCTGATCTGCAGGACTGCTTTGGATAACGCACCAGTGCTCAGCACCTGGCCCGTCCTATCATGAAAAGGTTGCACAGCCCCAGAGATGCCCATTTCCCCTGTTTCTGTCTCTGGATGGCTTTTTACTTCTGGCTAAACTGCAGCTGCAGGACAGCCTCAGTGACAGATTGGGCCGTGTGATGCAGTCCCTGCACGTTGACATTAGAAATGGTTATGACTTACATGAAATAGCTGAACACAATTCTCATTGCCATCTATTTCCACCCCTCTTCCTTCAAAGACAGCAAGTGAGAGACACAGAGCAAGTCTAGAGGGATAATAAAGACACCAGGATCCAGTTCTTGCCCTGCACATTATGTTAGGGCAGCTGAGGTTCAGGAATGCAGCTGGATTTATAGCAGATCAAGACAGTGTCTTTCACCTCAACATTCCATAATCATCCTCCCAGGGAATGGCAGAAACATCTCCCTCCCTTCCACAGCCAAAGGAAGTAGGACTGGGCACAGAGGACAGCTGTCCACTCCACACAGACCCCAAGACCCCCTTCTTGGGCAGAACACAGGAATAACTTTGGAAGGAGGAGACAGAGTTCCTTTGTAAAGGAGGGCTGGTAGGTTCCCTAAGGAACATGGAGAAATGCCAGGCCTCCCTCCATCACAGCATCAGAGCAGAGCAGGGAAGGTTTTCCCCGGACTACAGGACACAACACAGTGGCATCCTGAAGGCCTTAAAATAGATATTCCCTCAGCAAGCTTTACATGGCCTGGGTGACAGGGTGGGGAATAAACTGGTGACCACATCATCCCCTGGCATTCCATGGGCTGGGATATTCCCTTGTCTGCAGCCAGCAGCAGGCTGGTGAGACTGGTGAGAACGTGGTGCAGCAGCCAAGAGGCTGGAGGGAATGGGACAGACCTGCTGACATTCCCAAGGTTTATCCCAGTACTGCCAGCCCTGGCGGGAGAGTTTCATCACTCGGAGCTGTGTGGGATGGAGTGCAGGAAGCCCATGTTCTTTTAAAGTCACATCAGGCTCCACACCTTAGGGAAAGTCTTTGGAGAGAAGTTTATCCATCATCAGAAGGCAGAGGTGACATTTCAGGGAGATACAGGCAACGTCACAGCCCTGCCAGGCCACGGAAAAGAGCGGGATTAATGAGTTTGAATGTCTCACCTCAGCGGGACCCCAACACCTTCCTGCTCTCAAAGCTACCAACAGAGCGAAGCACACGTCAGGAACTGCCTGCTGCAGACAGTGACCCCCAAAATCCACCCCCAGCCCCTCCTCACAGACACCTTTTCCTACAGAAAACACCTCCCAGAGCACTTATGCTTCTCCTATCAGACTCCCACACACTGGCAGCTGCCCCCCATCTCAACATGTGACCAGCCCGAGGGAACAGCAAGGTCTTGGATAAATTTAGGGCTGGATTATAGCCCAGCTGACTGTGACTAACCTTCCGAAATGAAGGTCAGTGCTGCTACCTTGGGATGTGGTTTTCTTCCATTTATTTCTTGATGGGAAAGCGATGGAGAGTGTAATTACTGCTGTACTACCGCACGCAAGTTGTGAATGTCCTAGAGCAGGGAAAATGAAGATTTGGATACAAGTTCTGTGCGAAGAGGGGGAAAGAGGGATGTTAAACAGTTGGAAAAGGGGTGTTCAACAGTCAGAAAAGGGGTGTTCAACATTCCGTGCCAGCTGCCACTGCGCCGAGGGAAAAGCCACCAGCATGTCCCATCACCCCGTGCATGGGAGATGCTGCACGGCAGCTGAAGTGCAGGGATATGGGAAGCAGCATCCATTGCCTGCCCTCAGCTGTGCACTCCTGAACCTTCAAAAACCTTTTAGAACGTCCTGTGACTCAAGCAGCTGCAGCACCACTCAGCAGGAGCTTTGGAGAGGTTACAGAGATGATCGCAGCAAACCCTGGGATCCTCCAAGGCTGGGAGCATCCCAAGCCCCCCTCCCTGCAGCTTCGGGCACATCAAATCCAGGCTCTGTGGATGGCAAACTCCTAAGCAAATCCTGCCTGGAGGTCAGGAAAAACAGAGCAGCTTACTCCAAGAAGCAAAATAAAATCCAAAACCAACCGAAACCCCACAATTACTGCTTCAGCAACAAGCCAGGAAATAGATGTTTGGTTGAAGAGGTGTTTTCACCTGGGCTGAGATGCCCCCTGTGCCCATCAGCCCTGAGGGAGGGCAGCCTCAGGACCCCACCACACCTTTGGGCTGCAGAGCCCGCGGGGTTTGGGAGCAACCCCCCACCCACAGCCTTCCTGCAGGGCTTTCGTGGGGGCACTCTCTGTTTGGGCAGGGTGCTCTGCAGTGGGGCAGAGAGCAGTGCCTGTCACCCACCACACCCCGGGGCTGCCTGTCACAGCAGCCACGGGGGTCTCCTCACCTCAGCACAGTGTCACCGTGGCATGGCCCCGGCGTGGCCGCCCCAGCAGCAGAGCTGAGGGGAAGACAGGGAGGAGCTGCCTCAGGGCCCTGCTCAGCTGAACCTGGGACTGAGGAGCCCCCACGCACTGGGCACCTGAGAAACAGAATCACAAAATCTCAGAATATCCTGAGTTGGAAGGGACCCACCAGGATCCAGCCCCTGGCCCTGCATGGACACCCCAACAACCCCACCCTGGGCACCCCTGGCAGTGCTGTCCAAAGGCTCCTGGAGCTCTGGCAGCCTCGGGGCTGTACCCATTCCCTGGGGCAGTGCCAGCACCCTCTGGGGAAGAACCTTTCCCTGAGCTCAGCCTGAGCCTGCCCTGGCCCAGCTCCAGCCATGCCCTGTCCCTGTCCCTGTCCCTGTCCCTGTCCCTGAGCAGAGATGGAGCTGCCCCTCGGGAGGAGCTGCAGCTCCCTGAGCTCTGCCCTCATCTCCTCTGCTCCAGCTGAACAAGCCAAGTGCCCTCAGCTGCTCCTTGTGTGGCCCCTCCAGGCCCTTCCCCATCCTCATGGCCTCCTCTGGATACTCTCTAATGTCTTTTATATATTGTGGCACCCAAAGTGCCTCCAGCAGTGCAGGTGAGGCTGCCCAGAGCAGAGCAGGACAATCCCTCCCTGGCCTCCAGGACACGGAGGCCTTTGGGTTGCCAGGACACACTGGTGACTCATATGTAACTTGGCATCAACCAGAACCCTCAGGTCACTTCCCACAGTTCTGCTCTTGAGCTCCTCCTTCCCCTTCCAGCACCTTCCTCTTCCCTAGGGCAAAAATCATTGCGAATGATCCCACCACAGAGACACCTGAGGGGAAAAATTAAATTAAACTCCACAAAGCCCCTTCTCCTCACTCCAGGTGGTGGAGGACTGAAGGCATCTTGCCTTGAACATCCCCCTCCACGCTGACAAGGACCCAGGGGAGGCTCTGCACACATGGCTCTGCTTCCCTTCATGCTAGTATAAAGAGAAAAGGACAAATAAATTGAGATCTATAGGATGCCAGCACAGCTTATTTTTAAAAAAATCATTTTTCCCTCCCCCACCTTGAACTCAGTGTTTCATTTTCTCCCCTGCAGTGGCTGTTTGGAGGCTGCAGATGGAGTGGGGAGAGCAGCTGGGATCAGCTGGGGAGAGCAGCAGGATGGGCTGGGATGTGTGTGCATCTCATTCACCTCGATGTGGTACTGGATATCCTGGAATCCCAGAATGGTTTGGTTTGGAAATGACTCAGAGATTGTCTCATTCCACCCCTTCCATGGGCAGGGACACCTTCCACCATCCCAGGCTGCTCCAAGCCCTGTCCAGCCTGGCCTTGGACGCTTCCAGGGATCCAGGGGCAGCCACAGCTGCTCTGGGCACCCTGTGCTCCTCCCCAGCCTCCCAGGGAACAATTCCTTCAATATCTAATCTGACTTCCCTTTATGTGCTTGTTCAGGAAGCCCCTGAGCAAGGCCCAACCTGGTTTCCAACATTTGAGCATCAAATAATGTAGAAATGACTTTCCTACAGCTCCTATGCAAGTTGTTGTGGGATTTGCTTGGCACAGGGGCCCTGTGTGCTGGAAATCAGAGGGAAGTGGGAATGGCTGGTGGCCTCTTGATGGAACCACCTCCTACAGCACCTCCTGAGGCCCCAGGCAGAGGCAAAACACCATGAACAGGGAAGGGAAGGGAGCTGGGGAAGGGGCTGGAGCACGAGTCCGATAAGGAGCAGCTGAGGGAGCTGGGGGGGCTCAGCCTGGGGAAAAGGAGTCTCAGGGGGGACCCTCTGGGTTTCCACAACTCCCTGACAGGAGGAGGCAGTCAGGTGGGGGTCGGGTTCTGCTCCTGGGGAGCAAATGACAGGACAAGGGGAAACGGCCTCAAGCTGCACCAGAGGAGCATCTTCACCATGATCTCTTTAACCTCACCGTGGTCTCTACAACCTCTCCATGGTGTCTTCAGCCTCACCACAGTCTCTACAGGGTAATGAAGTCTCTACAGCTTCACTGGTCTCTACAACATCACCGTGGTCTCTTCAGCCTCAGCACGGTTTCTACAACCTCGCCATGGTTTCTGCAATCTCTCCGTGGTCCCTTCAGTCTCACTAAGGTCTCTTCTGGTCTGTGTGGATGCAGACACGTGCAGATGCACACCCTACACATGTTCCTGGGGTGCACAGCTGTCCTGTGTCGCACAGGTGTGTCCTACAGGTGCAGCCCCTCCATGTACACCCCTATCAGCACACACAGAGGCATGAATGCTGCAGCCACTCACAGGAGTGAGAACATCTCACAGGTATGTCCCTTTTCAGTGCCTGGTTTCTTCTTTTACTGGGAACCACAAACCGGTATTGCATGGATGGGCTGCATTTTCCACCCTGCTTTTAAGCTGCTCCCTGAATCTACACTCCTCTGGGTCTCCCACGCCCCCAGACCATCTCTCTCTGTAGCTGCTCCTTTTCATGTCCTGGCTGACTCCTCAGGGATGGGAGGCAATGGTTAATATTACATTTTTTCCTTCCAAGCATGCAAATGCCCAGAGTGGAGCTGAAAACAAGTGACTTCTGACCAGAGCGATGTGATTAGGAAATGCAGATTTTCCCTTTCCCTCAAGTCTTGGTGACTGGAGTCAGGTCTGTGTCACCTCTGCACATGGGCTCTGTCAAGCAGCTGCCTTCGATGCATCTTTTAACAAAGTCCCAGTGATTGATTGCTCCCTGGCCTTACAGGGATGCTGCTGGCCCCCGACCTGCTCCTGCCAGCCAGAGGATTCCGGCAGAGGGGCTCAGCCCATGCCAGCCCTGGGCCTGTCTCAGCTGAAATTTCCTCCCTTCCAGCATGGATGTGCAGCACGAGCAAAGTGACAAGTTTGAGCTGCCGTCAGCAGAGGAGCCGATGGTCTCATCTGAATAGCGGTGCACGGGTTTAGGTTTTAATTAAGCCCTTGTGGCTCCCTTGAAAGGTTGGAGATGACACAGCCTCCTCTGAAGCTGGCCCAGGGAGACATCCAGAGTCAGCACCAAAGCCTACCTCCTCCTCCAAATGATGTGAAACTGGGACCCTGGAAAAAAGGATGAATTCTGAAGAGCAGCAAAAATGTTGTGGTTTTCTTTTTCCGGAGCCAAGGTCAGCTCTGGGAGGAAGGCAGGCTCCTGGCAGCTCGGCTCCTGTGCCTGGTGAGCCATCACTCCCCGTCTCCGTGCGCGCCCGTCCCTCCGGGCTCTCGCGGTGATGAGCGTGATCTTTCATCCCGAATTTATCACTGCTCTCCGTGCAAATGCCAACAGGGAGACGCTCTCCCTTGCATTTACCCTGCTGGATACACAGCCATCAGATACCCTCCGTCAAAGACTTCTGGCTACTGCCCAGTAAGTCCTGGAGC